>JAPQNM010000006.1:14740569-14758069 GCA_029783475.1 Metacarcinus magister | reverse complement strand
CTAAAAAAAATATTAATCCCTTGAGAAGAAAAAGAAAACACAGAAACTTAAGGAGAAGGAAACAAAGAGGAAACAATAAAGTAAAGACCCACACCCACACACACACACACACGCACACATACCAAGAAACACTTGAACAAAGATTCACAAACAGGTTGAAATGTAAACAAATCGTTCTTCCTCCCCTTCTTCCTGTCTGCCCTGAGTGAGGAAGGAAGCAGAAGGGAGACTCAAGAAAATATGAAACTTCGACTCAAAGAACAAAGAAAACCTGATCAAACTCAGGATATTACCAGTCAAGAAGACAGGAAGTTGAATTTATGTAAGATCCAGAGAGTAAGATACGAGGAGCGCAAATAAGCGAAGTGTGGGACGTGGTGGGGACGGGCCGGGAGTGAATGGAGGAGAGATGCGATGGGAGGAGGGCGAGGCGAGAGGAAAAGGAGAAGATGAGACAGTTAATATTTCCCCAAAGTTCAGTTGCATGATATGACGAAATTTTATCTAAAGTTTCAAAATTAAGACAGCGAAGTAAAAGTGTGGCCAGAAGGGAACACGAGGGGAGGTGCAAGAAAAATGGAAGGAGAGGAAGGAAATGTAAATAAAGAAGAAGAAAAAAAAAGAGGATACGAAGTTGAAGGGAAAGGCGAAAACAAATATAAAAAGGCGAGTGCTAAAGATAACCCATTTTTTTACGAAGAATTTAGGAACAGAGTGAGGGGATTAATGTGATTAAAAATAAACCTCCTGAACTAGGTAACTATAGACCATACAGTCCTGCTAGGGTTAACGAGAGACCGCTACCTCTCTCACCTAGAAGCTGCCGTGAGCCAGGATTGAACTCCCAACCTTTAGGTCACAAGCCGAGCACTACTACAGAGCCAGCCAGCCCCAAGGAACAGAGTAAGGGGAAAGATGCTGGCTAAGGTAGGATATAATTACAATCTTTATAAATAGCAGCAGCTGTGGATCCAGATGAAAATGTTGCATGAGAGAATAGAAAACCGACACATATTAATGATGATAAAATATTTCCCAGAACTCGGTGCTTTTCTACAAACATAAAAATGGAAGCCTGCACGCGGCCCATTACTTGGAACCACTTTATATTAATAATGTTTTCATCATATGAATATACGATTATATCCATATGTGTGTGTGTGTGTGTGTGTGTGTGTGTGTGTGTGTGTGTGTGTGTGTGTGTGTGTGTGTGTGTGTGTGTGTGTGTGTGCTTATAGTCCACACGCACACACACACACACACACACACACACACACACACACACACACACACACACACACACACACACACACACACACACACACAATCGCCTAAAATAAATTGCTGTCACACTTTGAACACAACAAATTGATACATAGAAGTTGACAGAAGCACAAATAGAAATAAAAAAAAGTTGACCCAGTCGTATAAAGTCACACCCACGTAGTATGCATATTCCGCGCCAACTCTCATGCATCCAGGGAGTCACGCCGCTACACCCACGCCGCTACGCCCACGCCTGTCGGTGGCGGACAGGGTGAGGCAGGTGGGAAAGTGGGTGGGATTACCTTGATACACCACCTGGGGCCCACCTGTACTGACACTAACTAAGGCAATCAACACATACACACACACACACACACACACACACACACACACACACACACACACACACACACACACACACACACACACACACACACATATATGAACGCGAATATACAGCTGGTCTCCGTAGTAACAGTGTTTGTCTTAGAAGGTCAACAGTGAGACCTGACCTTCCTTCACTGTTAGGAAGGATGCAACAAATTAGTTCCAGGTGCAGGGAGAGGCTCAACGTAAACAAACACACTTGAATTACGAGGGAGATCAGAACACTCAGTGAATAGGTGTGTGTGTGTGTGTGTGTGTGTGTGTGTGTGTGTGTGTGTGTGTGTGTGTGTGTGTGTGTGTGTGTGTGTGTGTGTGGGTGTGTGTGTGGGTGTGACAAGACCATCCATTACCTGCACTTCTATGTCCCTTCTGTCTCCCGTTGCCACCACCCACAACCAAAACACACTCTCTCTCTCTCTCTCTCTCTCTCTCTCTCTCTCTCTCTCTCCTCTCTCTCCTCTCTCTCTCTCTCTCTCTCTCTTCTCTCTCTCTCTCTCTCTCTCTCTCTTTCCTTTTATCTCTAGTGTTCCATAGGGCGTGGTTGAGAGAGAGAGAGAGAGAGAGGAGAGAGAGAGAGAGAGAGAGAGAGAGAGAGGAGAGAGAGAGAGAGAGAGAGAGAGAGAGAGAGAGAGAGAGAGGGGGGGGGGGCCGAAAGGAAGGAGCCAAAAAGGAGGTGAGAAAAGAAGAAAAAATTGCCGAGTAAGAGAAAAACGTTAAGTCTGTTCGTTAGCGAGGAAATGCAAAGTTTGGTTTTTCATTCAATGGTCTGTTTTCTTACTTCACCGTCTATTTGAGTGCATCTTTCTCTCTTTCTCTCTCTCTCTCTCTCTCTCTCTCTCTCTCTCTCTCTCTCTCTCTCTCTCTCTCTCTCTCTCTCTCTCAACAGTGACGGCACTTCCAATATCAAACTCCACCAAGGATGTCGTGAATAAAATCTTTCCAGTCCTGAAAAATATCGACAAACTTTGGCTAATTCAGGGCAAAGCAGACCTGCCACTACTCACAACCACCCTGCCTCACACACCCTCCTTACTCTGATCAAGGTGAGGAGGAGGAGGAGGAGGAGGAGGCACTATATCAATGTGTCTTTGCTAATTACGTGAGCAAGTTAGATCCCTCGCCTAGGTTAGAGGCAGAGAATTATGGGAATAATATGTTGTGTCAGGGCAAGGAAGGTGATGAGGTAGAGAGAGGAGCAACCACCACCACCATCACCACCACCACAACCATCACCACCACTACCACCATCACCACCACCCCCACTGCCGCCTTGTCCCACGTCTCTCTTATCTCCTGGGCAGCTGGAGCCTCGACAGGTATCTTTAATTACTCTCTGGACAGGTGAAGGGCGCTGTGATATCTCTCTCTCTCTCCCTCCCGCCAACTCGGCCGCCCGTCAGCCCACCTTCCTCCCCTCGCCGCCGCCTGAAATAACTAACCACCATTCTTACGTCTGTCTATCACCTTCCTCCCGCTCCTCCCGCCCTCCGCCTGCCTGTCCCTTGGGGTGTGAGTGCATATCAGGCTGTCTGTCCCTTCGTCTGGTCCCTTCTTGGCCTATTGGTTCTTCAACTCCTGCTTTCTGCTGTTACCTGCTACCTGCTCTGTCTATTCCACGTCTTCATTTCACTGCCCTTCTTTGACACTGTTTCTGCCTACACTGTCCCTCTCAATTCTCCTTCTCCTCTTCCTTCCTCCTCCTTCTCTTTCGTCCTTTTATTCATCTCTCTCTCTCTCTCTCTCTATTCCGCCTTCTCCTCCTCCTGTTTGTTCCTAGTTGTTGACCATCCCACTAACTCATTCTGCAAGGTGGCTATAAGGTCTCTCTCTCTCTCTCTCTCTCTCTCTCTCTCTCTCTCTCTCTCTCTCTCTCTCTCTCTCTCTCTCTCTCTCTCTCTCTCTCTCTCTCTCTCTCTCTCTCTCACAGACACAGACACAGACACAGACACAGACACAGACACAGACACAGACACAGACACACAGACACACACACACTTATAAATAATTAAACTTTTCAACGCTCTAAATTTAATGCCAATGTTTGTTTAGCTACATGCGTGTTTAACCACTTGTTGAAACTTTTTTGTATTTAAAGAAAAGTAAATAGAAAAAAATCAACCCTAAAAAGTGTTGGTATAAATATCATGGTGGTGGTGGTGGTGGTGGTGGTGGTGGTGGTGGTGGTGGTGGTGGTGGTGGTGGTGGTGGTGGTGGTGGTGGTGGTTCCCTTCCCCTTCCCCTGTCAGCAGTATATCACCATATTCTTCCCCCTCAATTGGGGAAGCAATGCTAGGAATGCCATTCATCACATTCTTCACACTTCCTTCCTCGTCCCCCTTCAACTTTCCGTCTTATTTTCCTCCTCCTCCTCCTCCTCCTCCTCCTCCACCACCTCCACCTTCAATTCATATGAACTTTTACGTTTCTGTGATGGAAATATTTTTTTTATTTTTTGCCCCGGAAAATGTCGACCAAAATTTACGTCAAAACTATTCACGACATTTTACCGTAAAACTATTAGTCATAGAGCAAATATGTATAGAGACAAATTTGTTCAGTTTGACCAGGTCTATCCGATGGTGCAATAATTTTTCCAATATCTTCAATAGTTTTGGAGATAATGAGGAAGAAAGTAATGTTTTCTTGAAAAAATAGATGTGCCCTTTTTTCGATTATTTACATTCTATTGTCAATATACTATAGCTCAAAAGAACAGTCGCTTTCTGCTCTTTCTTAAATACTCTATACAGTTTTTACGTAAGACTCATACTTTTTGAGATATTTGATAAAACGTGATTTCTAGAAAAAAATCTAAGGGTTCTCCCCACGAAAATTGCTTGACAATTTTCAAAGTTTCAAATCTCACAAAAATAGGTCTAAAGATGTTCTACTGCTTGAGAAACACGAATCTGGACTCAATTTTATGATTAGTATAATATTAATCCGTAAAGAGTAGTAGGTCCAGTAGGACTAAAAAGTTAGTGTAGAGTAGTTATATCAAACAGCCTTCGCAGGGACCCTAGGGTCTGTTGCTGTTTGTGTTCCCTTGTATTCTTCCACCTCCATCTCCTCCTCCTCTTCCTCCTCCTCCTCCTCCTCCTCCTCTTAGTTCCCCTCAGGCTCCTTCCTGTTTAATTCAGAGTAAAGAAAAATGTACCGCATGAAACTTAAAACCTTGTAAAAGTCACTCCCTACTCCCCCCCCGTGACCCCAACACCTGACACTCCTCTCACCCTCTCATCTATCCTTTCACACATCACCCACCCTCACTCCCTCACTCCCTCACCACCTCTTAACACCTCAAACCATATCCTTCTTTACTCATTCACTAAATCGGATATTCCCCTACTCCCCTCTTTCCTAACCTCACGTATCTGATGCCTGCCTCCCCTCACCCCTCTTCCTTCTCACACTAGCTAGTCCTACTCCCCTTTCTTCCCCTTTCCTCCCCTTTCCTCGTCCTATCCCATCCCCTTCCTACAACTTCTCAATTTCCTCCATTTACCGCCCCAGTCTGGCACCCCGCGAGGATGAGGTGCTAAGAGGGGTGTGTATAGGCAATACCTCCCAGCGGAAGTTGTGTTAGTTAGTCTTTCAGGTAGCGCCAAGGGACAGGTAATGAATAGATGGAGTGAGACAGGTAAAGGTGGATATGTTTATGTGTTGTGAGTAAAAGTAAAGAAAAGGAGAGTTAATAATCGAGCTACGAGGATAATGATATTGATAATAATAATAATAAAAACGAAAGATAACATAACTGCGATAATGTCACCAATAAATCCACAGCGTTTGAGAATTGATGTGACGCGAGAACAGTTGTCAGGAAAAAATAAGAAATGCAAAACAAAAAACAAATGGGAATGAATCTGTTAAGCATAAGATTTATAGCTGGGTGGTGAGCACACGCACCCCCCCCAACCCCCCCAACACTAACACACACACACACACACACACACACACATGACAGTCAGATTCCTCCATACTCCATACACTCCTAACATACCTGCCCAGCGTGGTCCTTCTCTCTAAGCCACGCATAAACCATCATCATCATCATCATCATCATCATCATCATCATCATCATCATCATCATCATCATCATCATCATCATCATCATCATCATCATCATTAGTATAGCGCAATAGCAGCCATTCTATGCTCCATTACCTCAGTGTAAATAGTTTTGTATATAAGCATTTGGTTGTTATCCAAATCTAGCTGTAATTCGGGTTTAATTAATCATTGTACTGTAGCATTAGTCCCTAAGCTTAAACTAATAATGTAATGTTTTAACCAATTATATATATACATTTTTTTCTTGCCCCGGACCGCTGTTTCAATAGACCATTTATTGTTATTGTTGTTATTATTATTATTACGCTCTCTCTCTCTCTCTCTCTCTCTCTCTCTCTCTCTCTCTCTCTCTCTCTCTCTCTCTCTCTCTCTCTCTCTCTCTCTCTCTCTCTCTCTCTCTCGCTCAGAAAATACTGGATAAAAATCTAGATAAACAGCAATATAAAAAAGGGCTACAAATATATACTAGCAATTCCACGCATCTCCATAAAGCAAGGGAAATAAATCTTTATTCTTTTCCCTTCCTTGCTCAATAAAGATTTTAACTTCCTCCCCACCTACCTTCACCCCCCCCCCTCTTTCCTCCCTCTCCCCTCTCTCTCCCCTCCCTCTCCCCTCTCTCTCCCCTCCCTTTCCCTTTTGTGTGTGTGTGTGTGTGTGTGTGTGTGTGTGTGTGTGTGTGTGTGTGTGTGTGTGTGTGTGTGTGTGTGTGTGTGTGTGTGTGTGTGTGTGTGTGTGTGTTAGGCCACGGTGCTGGATGGGGAGGAGGAGGAGAAGAGGGAGAGATAAGAGAGGTGATAAGAAAAATGTGCAAGAAACGAGCTTGGAGAATATTTTTTAAAAGGAGGAAGGATGAAAGAGAGCAAGGAAAAGTAATAAAGGAAGGAAGGAAGGAAGGAAGGAAGGAAGGAAGGAAGGAAGGAAGGAAGGAAGGAAGGAAGGAAGGAAGGAAGGAGATAACGAAATTCAAAAAAGGGATGTAAATAATAACGTGGAGATAAAAACAATAAATATAGAATTTCGAATAAAACAAGCAATTCAATTACAAGAATCGATAAATGATGGAGGACATGACAGAGAGAGAGAGAGAGAGAGAGAGAGAGAGAGAGAGAGAGAGAGAGAGAGAGAGAGAGAGAGAGAGAGAGAGAGAGAGAGAGAGAATGGGGAGTGGAAACCAAAGTGAAAAAGGAGAGTTATGGAGACAAGTAGTGGCTGAGGAAAAATAAAATCCAATAAAACAAAAACAAAAAAAAAGTTTATAGACAGACAGACGGGAAGAGAGAATTTTCAAAAATCACACAAAATAAAAAAACAGAGGAAAAAAAACAACAACATGTTCATAAAGATAAAAAAGAAACCATACTTAACAATATACACAAGGAAAAAAGTTAAATTACACGGAAAAAACAACACGCAAGGAGGAAGTAAAGAGGAAAATAAATGTTTGAAGGAAATACCAAGAAATGAAAAACTCCACATCAGCAGATACGAAAAGAAAGAAGAGAAAGGATAAGTAGAGGAAGGACAAGGAAATGGAAATAAAGAAAAGACTAAGAGAGACAGATATAGATACGTTCCCTGCAGAGAGAGAGAGAGAGAGAGAGAGAGAGAGAGAGAGAGAGAGAGAGAGAGAGAGAGAGAGAGAGAGAGAGAGAGAGAGGATGAATAACAGGTGTAGCTTGTGTGATTTATTTCAGGAACACAGCACAACACAATCTCTCTCTCTCTCTCTCTCTCTCTCTCTCTCTCTCTCTCTCTCTCTCTCTCTCTCTCTCTCTCTCTCTCTCTCTCTCTCTCTCTCTCTCTCACACCATTCTGCACTGTTAACCATCATCTTCCTGCCTGCAAGCACTTCTTTTCATCCTCGCCCAGTCTCCGCCTCTTTTACTTCCTCCTTGGGGCCTCGGGGTGTGGAGGCAACGAGTTGGACAATGTCATCCAGCGAGACGAAACAAGCCAAAGGGGAAAGAATGTCCCATCAAAATCTTTATTCACTTTCAAGGACGCGAAGAATCTGCTGAGACCCGCTGCACTGGCATGACCGAAACCGGAAAAGAGGTGAGTTTGGGCGGCTTTCAGGCAGCTTTTGGGCAGCTTTTGGGCGGCTTTTGGGCGGCTCAGGGGTGACATTAGCCTGTGAGCGAGTGATTAACGGAAGCGAACTGGTAATTACTGGAGAGAGACGAAGGCCATTAAAGTTTCAAACGATGCACTCATTGGAGAGACGAGCGAGTGGTCAGGACAGATGGGTGGAGGAGGAGAGGGAGGAAGGGATTGGAGGCGGATGGTCCCTCACTGTATTGGCTGAAATAAGTGAGATGGAAGGATGGATGGAGTAGGAGCATCCCTCATAGACTCCTCCTCCTCCTCCTCCTCCTCCTCCTCACAATTCCTGAACACGCCCGATAACTCCACGGTCGAAGTTACATAAATGGTGAGTTGTAAGCGTCATGAACTCAACACCGCAGAGACGAAGAGAGGAAAGACAGGAGGAGGAGGAGGAGGAGGAGGAGGAGGAGGAGGAGGAGGAGAAACAAGAAGCGAAGGATGTGGAGAGGAGATGGGGAAGAGACTAAAAGAGGAAATAGGAGAGTTGGAGATTAAACAAGTTGGAAAGAGAGACTGTGTAGGAGGAAGAGTAAAGATCACTGGAGTGGAGTGGAGGGGAGTGAGTGAGGAGGTGAGGAATGTGAGGGGAGATGAGGGGAGAGGAAGCAATACGTCAGGGGGGGGAAAAAGAATGAGGGGAAGTGTTGAAGGCAAACCAAACAAAATAAAATAAAAAATAAAAAATTCAGTGAAGTCAAGAAGAGAAAACAAATCCACTTTTGAAAATATTACCAAAAGAACGAGGAAAGGAAGCTCTTTACTCACATTCTGACACTCTCACTTCCCCTCTTCTTCCTCCTCCTCCTCGACCACCCTCCCGCCCCCCCCACCCTCGCCCTCTGGCCATTCATACACTGACCTACACTAAGAGGGGGAGCATCAAGTACCAGCATCTACCTCCACCTCCTCCTCCACCTCTACCTTCCTTCCCATTCCCCTGATGATGATGATGATGGTGATGGTGGTATAGGAAGATGAAAGGGTATCTCTCTCTCTCTCTCTCTCTCTCTCTCTCTCTCTCTCTCTCTCTCTCTCTCTCTCTCTCTCTCTCTCTCTCTCTCTCTCTCGCTCATGGGTGATTTAATGGCTATTTGAGTGTAATTATCGAGAAAGAATTAGATGACCGACAAGGAAGATGAAAAACTATACAATATGTGATGGAATGCGATGGTTTACGAGGCAACGTAAGTCATAACTCAGAGGGAATAGAACAAAGTGTAGACAGTGGATATAAACACACTATACTCTTTGTCTCTCTCTCTCTCTCTCTCTCTCTCTCTCTCTCTCTCTCTCTCTCTCTCTCTCTCTCTCTCTCTCTCTCTCTCTCTCTCTCTCTCTCTCTCTCTCTCTCTGTTCACAAAGTTAGAATAGAAAAAAGTCACTAAAATGTTGTCGGGTAAACAATGAGTCCCCGATAAAACGTTAAAAAACAAGCATTGCTATTTTTTCGAATATCGTCATAAAAAACGGAAAGCCATACAACTTTTCGTTACTTCACTCCACTCCACCTGTCACTTGTCTCTTGTCTCTCCACCCCTTCCCTTCCCTTCCCTTCCCTTCCCTTCCCTTCCCTTCCCTTCCCTTCCCTTCCCTTCCCTTCCCTGCCCTTCCCTACCCGTCCCTCACCCTGTAACTCCATCATTCATCCTCACACTTCCTATCCCTTCCTCATGCATTCACTACCACACCTCTCCCCTCTCCCTTGATTCTTCCTCTCCTATACCCTCACTCACTCCCTTTCCCTTACTCTACTCTCTTCTCCCTCAGTCCACATGAATCTACACACCTTCCCCTCCAATGTAAAAAGTGTAACGCAGGACCAAAAACCAAAACAAGTGAAGGGTGAGGTGCCCAGCGACACATATGCATACAAACACACTCACACACACACGTACACACACACAGGCAAAACAGCTAAAAGACAACGTACTCCCTTGGGTTTTCTACGCCTTTTTTTCTCTCCTTTACGTGTTTAGTGTTTGTTTTGTAGTCCTTGTCTGTGTCAATACATGTTCTGTTCGTTCCCTCTTCACGCTACAGCCTTGTTTGTACTCCCTTCACATACACCGCATTCATTATACACACACTTGTACTACACACTCACTCACTCACTCACTCTCTTTCCCCCAGATACACCCATAGATACACCCAATCTACACTCACTTTTACGTAAAAACTCCCCCCAAAAGACAATAGTGTAGTTTCTCAACACACATACAAACATAAAATACTTTCCCTTAATTTCCTGTTTACACCAGCCGTATTTCCCTTCCCTCAGTCCTCCCTTCCTTCCCCTCGTTTCACCTCCCTTCCTGTCCCTTCCTCAGGCCGGGAGTAAACGTGACAGGGCTTCCCACGAGGCGTAACACAGTAGGCTTCGGATAGGTGAAGATGTAAACGAGGAGAGAGGATAAAAGAGGAAGGAAATGACAGAAATGGAAGAGGAGAATCTACTGTTTATTGTCACCTAAGATTTTTACTCTTTAATGTCTTTTTTTTCACCTCTTTTATTCATCATGTATACCTTGTAACCGTTCTTCACTCCTCCACTCCTCCGCTCCTTTCCCTTCCCCTCACCTCCCCTCCTTCATCTAGACAACAGACACTCACCTCACCTCCACCACCACCAGGGGACACGGGAATGGGACAACTGGCTGCGGCCAACTAGCCGCAGCCCAACTGGCCGCGGGAAACTGGCCGCGGCCAGCTGACCGCCGCTAGTTGGCCACGGCTAGTTGGGCTGCGGCCAGTTTCCCGCGGCCAGTTGGGCTGCGGCCAGGTGGCCGCGGCTAGTTGTCCCATTCCCCTTTTATTGCAGTGTCAAGCTCCATCAAGAGGATATGATAGCTATCAGTAACCCGCGTATACTCCTACACACGATGCGTTAACCCGTAAGGAACACATATAGTCTTAACGTCCACGAATATTCTTGTAATGACTGTTACAGCTCAAAGCAGTTCATAACTAAGCCTTACGACACGTTTAACCATCTTGCAGACCCTCGTGGATGTGTAGAATTAATCTCAACATATGGTGTATCGTTCGGTCATGACCGGCCGATCAAAATCTTAACTACTGACTCTGTCACCGGTGCCAATGGCTATGGAAGTTATTTATTTTCATTAAAAAATGTAATGCAGTACTTTTATTGCAGTGTCAAGCACAATAAAGAGGATATGATAGCTATCAGTAACCCGCGTATACTCCTACAAACGATGCGTTAACCCGTAAGGAACACATATAGTCTTAACGTCCACGAATATTCTTGTAATGACTTTTACAGCTCAAAGCAGTTCATAACTAAGCCTTACGACACGTTTAACCATCTTACAGACCCTCGTGGATGTGTAGAATTGACCTCAGCATATGGTGTATTTTTGTCATTTTTTCTACTTCGGGAAATTTTTTGCAAAATTTCCTCTTCGATTTTGTTTTTTTTAAACTATGTTGTACATGGGAATAATGTAAGACTTTCAGCTTAGTTTCAGTTAATCTCACCAGATACTTTTATTGCTATAAATGAATTTATTTGGGTTAAAACAAATGATAAAATCAGTATGATGGATCTAATACTTTACCAATGTTGATGGAAAAGATATCAGATATTCCTTATGAAATTACCAACTAATAAACAAAGCACTTTGTTCAATTGGTATCTTAGCTTAGAAGCTAATATTGTTTGTTTAATGATATCATTATTTTAGTAGATAACTATTTTTCATGAGATAGATACCGATCAAATATAACAAAGAGTTATGTTGTGAAATCATAAATATTTTTCTCCTCTTTTTAAACCCTATCCCATTCCAATCCTGCGTCTAGTTTCTTTTTTCATTATTTATAATCTACGTAATTTACGTGAGGACGTAATATATATTTTCTTAATATTGTGTTTATCAGTACTTGTTACATACCATAAGGATCGTAAAAAGGTGCAGATTTTGAAGCATTGCTTGAAAATTCAATACGAGTAAAACGAAAGGAGTTACAGCTAGTTTAAGTAGAACATATGATGAAAACAAGTTTTTATACACTATTTCAGGATGGCAGAGTCTGTTTGATTACTCATGTAGTGTACATAGCCTTCCTTTGACCTTCTTAAATGCTGCTGCATCAAGATAAGGCTCACTAGAATTAGGTATATAGAGGCAGAAAACAATTCAATTTCCACCACTCGTTCGGTCATGACCGGCCGGTCAAAATCTTCACTACTGACTCTGTCACCGGTGCCAATGGCTATGGAAGTTATTTATTTTCATTAAAAAATGTAATGCAGTACTTTTATTGCAGTGTCAAGCACCATCAAGAGAATAGCATAGCTATCAGTAACCCGCGTATACTCCTACACACGACGCGTTAACCCGTAAGGAACACATATAGTCTTAACGTTCACGAATATTCTTGTAATGACTGTTACAGCTCAAAGCAGTTCATAACTAAGCCTTACGACACGTTTAACCATCTTGCAGACCCTCGTGGATGTGTAGAATTAATCTCAACATATGGTGTATCGTTCGGTCATGACCGGCCGATCAAAATCTTAACTACTGACTCTGTCACCGGTGCCAATGGCTATGGAAGTTATTTATTTTCATTAAAAAATGTAATGCAGTACTTTTATTGCAGTGTCAAGCTCCATCAAGAGGATATGATAGCTATCAGTAACCCGCGTATACTCCTACACACGACGCGTTAACCCGTAAGGAACACATATAGTCTTAACGTCCACGAATATTCTTGTAATGACTGTTACAGCTCAAAGCAGTTCATAACTAAGCCTTACGACACGTTTAACCATCTTACAGACCCTCGTGGATGTGTAGAATTGACCTCAGCATATGGTGTATTTTTGTCATTTTTTCTACTTCGGGAAATTTTTTGCAAAATTTCCTCTTCGATTTTGTTTTTTTTAAACTATGTTGTACATGGGAATAATGTAAGACTTTCAGCTTAGTTTCAGTTAATTTCACTAGAAACTTTTATTGCTATAAATGAATTTATTTGGGTTAAAAGAAATGATAAAATCAGTATGGTGGATCTAATACTTTACCAATGTTGATGGAAAAGATATCAGATATTCCTTATGAAAATACCAACTAATAAACAAAGCACTTTGTTCAATTGGTATCTTAGCTTAGAAGCTAATATTGTTTGTTTAATGATATCATTATTTTAGTAAATAACTATTTTTCATGAGATAGATACCGATCAAATATAACAAAGAGTTATGGTTTGAAGTCATAAATATTTTTCTCTTGTTTTTAAACCCTATCCCATTCCAATCCTGCGTCTAGTTTCTTTTTTCACTATTTATAATCTAAGTAATTTACGTGAGGACGTAATATATATTTTCTTAATATTGTGTTTATCAGTACTTGTTACATACCATAAGGATCGGAAAAAGGTGCAGATTTTGAAGCATTGCTTGAAAATTCAATACGAGTAAAACGAAAGGAGTTACAGCTAGTTTAAGTAGAACATATGATGAAAACAAGTTTTTATACACTATTTCAGGATGGCAGAGTCTGTTTGATTACTCATGTAGTGTACATAGCCTTCCTTTGACCTTCTTAAATGCTGCTGCATCAAGATAAGGCTCACTAGAATTAGGTATATAGAGGCAGAAAACAATTCAATTTCCACCACTCGTTCGGTCATGACCGGCCGATCAAAATCTTCACTACTGACTCTGTCACCGGTGCCAATGGCTATGGAAGTTATTTATTTTCATTGAAAAATGTAATGCAGTACTTTTATTGCAGTGTCAAGCACCATCAAGAGAATAGCATAGCTATCAGTAACCCGCGTATACTCCTACACACGACGCGTTAACCCGTAAGGAACACATATAGTCTTAACGTTCACGAATATTCTTGTAATGACTGTTACAGCTCAAAGCAGTTCATAACTAAGCCTTACGACACGTTTAACCATCTTGCAGACCCTCGTGGATGTGTAGAAATAATCTCAACATATGGTGTATCGTTCGGTCATGACCGGCCGATCAAAATCTTAACTACTGACTCTGTCACCAGTGCCAATGGCTATGGAAGTTATTTATTTGCATTAAAAAATGTAATGCAGTACTTTTATTGCAGTGTCAAGCTCCATCAAGAGGATATGATAGCTATCAGTAACCCGCGTATACTCCTACACAGGACGCGTTAACCCGTAAGGAACACATATAGTCTTAACGTCCACGAATATTCTTGTAATGACTGTTACAGCTCAAAGCAGTTCATAATTAAGCCTTACGACACGTTTAACCATCTTACAGACCCTCGTGGATGTGTAGAATTGACCTCAACATATGGAATATTTTTGTCATTTTTTCTACTTCGGGAAATTTTTTGCAAAATTTCCTCTTCGATTTTGTTTTTTTTAAACTATGTTGTACATGGGAATAATGTAAGACTTTCAGCTTAGTTTCAGTTAATTTCACTAGAAACTTTTATTGCTATAAATGAATTTATTTGGGTTAAAAGAAATGATAAAATCAGTATGGTGGATCTAATACTTTACCAATGTTGATGGAAAAGATATCAGATATTCCTTATGAAAATACCAACTAATAAACAAAGCACTTTGTTCAATTGGTATCTTAGCTTAGAAGCTAATATTGTTTGTTTAATGATATCATTATTTTAGTAAATAACTATTTTTCATGAGATAGATACCGATCAAATATAACAAAGAGTTATGGTTTGAAGTCATAAATATTTTTCTCTTGTTTTTAAACCCTATCCCATTCCAATCCTGCGTCTAGTTTCTTTTTTCACTATTTATAATCTAAGTAATTTACGTGAGGACGTAATATATATTTTCTTAATATTGTGTTTATCAGTACTTGTTACATACCATAAGGATCGGAAAAAGGTGCAGATTTTGAAGCATTGCTTGAAAATTCAATACGAGTAAAACGAAAGGAGTTACAGCTAGTTTAAGTCGAAAATATGATGAAAACAAGCTTTTATACACTATTTCAGGATGGCAGAGTCTGTTTGATTACTCTTGTAGTGTACATAGCCTTCCTTTGACCTTCTTAAATGCTGCTGCATCGAGATAAGGCTCACTAGAATTAGATATATAGAGGCAGAAAACAATTCAATTCCCACCGCTCGTTCGGTCATGACCGGCCGATCAAAATCTTCACTACTGACTCTGTCACCGGTGCCAATGGCTATGGAAGTTATTTATTTGCCTTAAAAAATGTAATGCAGTACTTTTATTGCAGTGTCAAGCTCCATCAAGAGGATATGATAGGTATCGGTAACCCGCGTATACTCCTACACACGACGCGTTACCCGGTAAGGAACACATATAGTCTTAACGTCCACAAATAGTCTTGTAATGACTGTTACAGCTCAAAGCAGTTCATAACTAAGCTTTACGACACGTTTAACCATCTTACAAACCCTCGTGGATGTGTAGAATTGATCTCGACATATGGTGAATTTTGGTCATTTTCTCTACTCCTGGAAATTTTTTGCAAAATTTTCTCTTCGATTTTGTTTTTTTTAAACTATGTTGTACATGGGAATAATGTAAGACTTTCAGCTTAGTTTCAGTTAATTTCACCAGCAACTTTTATTGCTATAAATGAATTTATTTGGGTTAAAACCAATGATAAAATCAGTATGGTGGATCTAATACTTTACCAATGTTGATGGAAAAGATATCAGATATTCCTTATGAAAATACCAACTAATAAACAAAGCACTTTGTTCAATTGGTATCTTAGCTTAGAAGCTAATATTGTTTGTTTAATGATATCATTATTTTAGTAAATAACTATTTTTCATGAGATAGATACCGATCAAATATAACAAAGAGTTATGTTGTGAAGTTCTAAATATTTTTCTCTTTTTTTAAACCCTATCCCATTCCAATCCTGCGTCTAGTTTCTTTTTTCACTATTTATAATCTAAGTAATTTACGTGAGGACGTAATATATATTTTCTTAATATTGTGTTTATCAGTACTTGTTACATACCATAAGGATCGGGAAAAGGTGCAGATTTTGAAGCATTGCTTGAAAATTCAATACGAGTAAAACGAAAGGAGTTACAGCTAGTTTAAGTCGAAAATATGATGAAAACAAGTTTTTATACACTATTTCAGGATGGCAGAGTCTGTTTGATTACTCTTGTAGTGTACATAGCCTTCCTTTGACCTTCTTAAATGCTGCTGCATCAAGATAAGGCTCACTAGAATTAGGTATATAGAGGCAGAAAACAATTCAATTCCCACCGCTCGTTCGGTCATGACCGGCCGATCAAAATCTTCACTACTGACTCTGTCACCGGTGCCAATGGCTATGGAAGTTATTTATTTTCATTGAAAAAATGTAATGCAGTACTTTTATTTCAGTGTCAAGCTCCATCAAGAGGATATGATTGGTATCAGTTACCCGCGTATACTCCTACACACGACGCGTTACCCGGTAAGGAACACATATAGTCTTAACGTCCACGAATAGTCTTGTAATGACTGTTACAGCTCAAAGCAGTTCATAACTAAGCCTTACGACACGTTTAACCATCTTACAAACCCTCGTGGATGTGTAGAATTGATCTCGACATAGGGTGAATTTTGGTCATTTTCTCTACTCCTGGAAATTTTTTGCAAAATTTTCTCTTCGATTTTGTTTTTTTTAAACTATGTTGTACATGGGAATAATGTAAGACTTTCAGCTTAGTTTCAGTTAATTTCACCAGCAACTTTTATTGCTATAAATGAATTTATTTGGGTTAAAACCAATGATAAAATCAGTATGGTGGATCTAATACTTTACCAATGTTGATGGAAAAGATATCAGATATTCCTTATGAAAATACCAACTAATAAACAAAGCACTTTGTTCAATTGGTATCTTAGCTTAGAAGCTAATATTGTTTGTTTAATGATATCATTATTTTAGTAAATAACTATTTTTCATGAGATAGATACCGATCAAATATAACAAAGAGTTATGTTGTGAAGTTCTAAATATTTTTCTCTTTTTTTTAAACCCTATCCCATTCCAATCCTGCGTCTAGTTTCTTTTTTCACTATTTATAATCTAAGTAATTTACGTGAGGACGTAATATATATTTTCTTAATATTGTGTTTATCAGTACTTGTTACATACCATAAGGATCGGAAAAAGGTGCAGATTTTGAAGCATTGCTTGAAAATTCAATACGAGTAAAACGAAAGGAGTTACAGCTAGTTTAAGTAGAACATATGATGAAAACAAGTTTTTATACACTATTTCAGGATGGCAGAGTCTGTTTGATTACTCATGTAGTGTACATAGCCTTCCTTTGACCTTCTTAAATGCTGCTGCATCAAGATAAGGCTCACTAGAATTAGGTATATAGAGGCAGAAAACAATTCAATTCCCACCGCTCGTTCGGTCATGACCGGCCGATCAAAATCTTCACTACTGACTCTGTCACCGGTGCCAATGGCTATGGAAGTTATTTATTTTCATTAAAAAATGTAATGCAGTACTTTTATTGCAGTGTCAAGCACCATCAAGAGAATATCATAGCTATCAGTAACCCGCGTATACTCCTACACACGACGCGTTACCCGGTAAGGAACACATATAGTCTTAACGTTCACGAATATTCTTGTAATGACTGTTACAGCTCAAAGCAGTTCATAACTAAGCCTTACG
>JAPQNM010000006.1:14723069-14735569 GCA_029783475.1 Metacarcinus magister | reverse complement strand
TCTGTCTCTCTCTCTCTCTCTCTCTCTCTCTCTCTCTCTCTCTCTCTCTCTCTCTCTCTCTCTCTCTCTCTCTCTCTCTCCCCCTCTCCTTCCTCGAATCAATTTTTTCTTTTAATCCATTGAAAAAGTCTATTCACAAACCGCTGTTACTCCCCTTTACCCACGAGTACTTTTCCCTCTTGTATACCTTCCTACTCCTCCTACTCCTCCTACTCCTCCTCCTTCTGTTTCCTTTCCCCTCCTCCCTACTTCTTTTTCTCCTGTCCAATTACTCCGCTTCTACTCCAGAATCTAGCACTCTTTACCTATCTGTATCTTCACAAATCCTGGTGTATTTCAGAGGCTAAATGTATCATCAATCTCCCTGTTACTTCGATATTGTGTCTCCTATCCATCCTTTGTAATCCTCATCCTTCCCTGTATCTATATTTTTTATCCTACGTCTTCTCCGTCGTAGTTTTTCTCCTCCTTCAAGTTAAGGACTTAAACATGTTCCATTTAAAGGTAAAAACGGTGAGAGAGAGAGAGAGAGAGAGAGAGAGAGAGAGAGAGAGAGAGAGAGAGAGAGAGAGAGAGAGAGAAAAGAGAGAGAGAAGGGATGAAGAATTGAGAAAGTTACCAGAAAGAAAAGACCTAAAATAATAATAAAAAATACAAATAAAAGAGAAAGGGGGTGTTGCAGGAGGGGAAAGAAAGACAGGTGCGCTCCTGAAGGATTTTTTGTGGTTTTATAACGGGAGGGAAAGAAAGAAAGAAAGAAATATAGAAACAAGAGGGGAGAGAAGGATGAACGAAAGGAGAGGAAAATAAAAATAGATTGGATGTGAAATTAAGGACTAGAGTAGTTAATGAGAGAGAGAGAGAGAGAGAGAGAGAGAGAGAGAGAGAGAGAGAGAGAGAGAGAGAGAGAGAGAGAGAGAGAGAGAGAGAGAGAGAGAGAGAGAGAGAAGGGAATATCACTGTAGTTAATTGAGGAAGACAGGAAACTGGACGCAATTATAAAGTTGTCAGGACTACAGAGAGAGAGAGAGAGAGAGAGAGAGAGAGAGAGAGAGAGAGAGAGAGAGAGAGAGAGAGAGAGAGAGAGAGATGAATGAACAAATATATAGAAAATTGAAATTAAACGTCACAGGGAAATAAACACTTGTTCACTTAGACACAACACACACACACACACACACACACACACACACACACACACACACACACACACACACACACACACACACACACACTCTCTTTATCTATCTATCTATCAATCTATCTATCTCTCTCTCTCATACTTCCTTCCCTCTCTCCCCCTCCTTTCCTCTTCGTTTCTGCATCCAAAGCAAATAATAATACAGAATGTGGCGAGGGTTCATCCCAAATCATTCCGGGGAGCGAGGCAGCGGCGGCCCGTGAATGTTTCTCGATAAAGGGAGTTACAGAGGTATATTGGGGAGGGTGGTGGTGGGAGGGTAGGGGAAGGGCCGTCCTCTTCGTTGCTATTGTGGAGAGGAGGAGAAGGAGTTATAGTAGTAGTAGTAGTAGTAGTAGTAGTAGTAGTAGTAGTAGTAGTAGTAGTAGTAGTAGTAGTAGTAGGAGGAGGAGGAGGAGGAGGAGGAGGAGGAGGAGGAGGAGGAGGAGGAGGAGGAGGAGAACATGGACAAGGATAAGGACGAGGATAGGGAAGGGGAAAGTTTATGTAGAGTTTTACGTTGTTACTGTTGATGATGATGATGATGATGACAACCTTATTGTTAGCTGCTGCCACTGGGTTAGTTACTGTTGTTGAGTTTGGTGTTGGTGTTGGTGTTGATGTTGTTACTGTCGTTGTTGGTGTTGTTGTTGTTGTGGGTGGCTGGCGGCAGCAGTGTTACTAATGAAACCGAGACATTTTTTTCAACCACCATTTCATTCTCTATAAAAATAACCCTTCACGTTCCCTCTCCCTTTACCGATTTCAATTTCACATTTTTTCCTTCCATCTTCCCTCCGTTCCTACCTGCCTGCCTGCCTGCCTGCCTGCCTGCCTGCCTGTCTGTTGGAGGAAGGTCGGGCAACAGACATTTAATAGCTCACTTTACACTCACGGACGACAACCTTAAGAGGAACGACGACAAGGCCACGAAGCAAAAAATGTGAGGCACTGCGATAATATACCGCTGTGAAGATACCGGTGCCAAAACGCCTTGCACCAAAAGCGATGAGAGTGCCAGTGCCAAGTGAGGCGTTAATCCTTTCGGGGAAGCCAAAGTCACCCTTATCGACGGAGACCTTAAACAGAACACCACAAAGAACACCTACGTATGTACACAAAGTCTTCTATGTTGAGTGAAAATGTTCTGTGTTATTTTTAGATAATATGACTATCTGAAAACCTTGCAAGATCTGGAAGAAGAAAGGGAAAGAAATGAAGGAAACAAAGACTGGACCCACGCCACTCCAGCACCATTGAGGGCTCTAGACTCGTGCTTGATGTGAGGGCAAATAATGGATTCCTGGAAGGACCATGGGTGGGAGGCAGACAATGTGGTCACGTCACGACACACACCAAACAACCCCGTGAACACACCACACCAAGCTGACCTCACCTTGTCTACTAGAGCACCAAGATTTAAAGTTTTCAAAAGGTCAAGGTCACGGTCAAGTGGTGTCAAGTATATATTATTAATTACGAAATTGCATCTCACCGCCAGGACCACCACACAAGTAACCTAACCCAATTAAGTACGATGGAGATGAACCAATCAGCGTGCCTGGCTCACACACACACACACGCACACACACACACGCGCACACACACACACGGAGAAACTAATAACAATGGGATTACAAGGAACATGAAGAGGAAAAGACGGAATGGTATTACAAACCAATATAAAAACGACAGAGAGACAATAAGAAAAACGGAGATTTGAATTAAATGGAGGAGGAGAAGGAGGAGGAGGAGGAGGAGGAGGAGGAGGAGGAGGAGGAGGAGGAGGAGGAGGAGGAGGAGGAGGAGGAGGAGGAAGAAGAAGAGGAAAGAGGGTTGCGCAACATTGAAACAAAGCGAACTCGTAGGCAAAGGAACAAAGGACTATCGTACAGTGACCATTTAATAACCTCAACAAATAGACATGGATTCTGGGACGGGAGAGAGAGAGAGGGAGAGAGAGAGAGAGAGAGAGAGAGAGAGAGAGAGAGAGAGAGAGAGAGAGAGAGAGAGAGAGAGAGAGAGAGAGAGAGAGAGAGAGAGTTATTTTTCTATATTCCAAAATCGTCCTCAACATTGTACCTTCAAATTACCAGCCATGATGAAGTCCCTCCCTTCCTCCCTCTCTCCCCTTCCCTCCCTCCCCCTCCCTCCTCCATCTTGCTACCCTTGCCTCCCTCCCTCCCTCCCTTCCTCAATCCCTCCTTTCCTCCGTCCTTACCTCCTTGTACCTTTTTTCGGGTATAAGATTATAAAGTAATGAGCGAGAGCCCAGGAGAAATCAGATTCGCTATATTGTACCCGGAGGGAGACAAGAAGAGAAGAGGAAGAGAAGGAAGGGAGGAGGAGAAAGAAGGAAGGGAAGAAAGGGAAGAAAGGGAGACGGGAAGGAAAAGGGAGAGAGGGAGATAGGTAGGAAAGGAAAATACCTATTCGTTATGGGAAATAGAATGAGAGAGAGAGAGAGAGAGAGAGAGAGAGAGAGAGAGAGAGAGAGAGAGAGAGAGAGAGAGAGAGAGAGAGAGAGAGAGAGAGAGAGACCACCACCACCACCAAAAGGCTGCAGACTAATGGATGCGGCCGAAAGCAGATGAGATGGCACACACACACACACACACACACACACACACACACACACACACACACACACACACACACACACACGTATACATATTTTTTTCTATATATCTAAAAATTATCGGACGTCTTTCCTAAATGCTTTGTTGACTGACCTCCGAGTGCTGAGTATTCACCTTGACGTCCAATCTCCTTAAGGTTTTAATTACTTTCATTAACGGCAAAGGAATCCGATCAGCACCAGGTGGCAAGGTGTGTGTGTGTGTGTGTGTGTGTGTGTGTGTGTGTGTGTGTGTTCTCCTTGCTTTTTTTATTCTCTCTCTCACACCTCATCATCATTATCATCATCATCATCATCATCATCATCATCACATCCCCTTAGTTCTAGCCAGCGTGAGGTCATCAGGGCGTGGACAAGTGAGGACAAAAGGGATACAAATTAACTTTACAATTACATCACAAAAGGATTAAGTCACATGGAATAAATGGAATAATTGTATTGGTTAAATCAGTCATATGAATTTCAATCTTTTCATACGTTTTTTTATTGTTTTGTTTAATTTTTTTGTTTCATTGAAGGGTATTTATTGACAAAGGTTACGTGATGATGCTCTAAATAGCACACACACACACACACACACACACACACACACACACACACACACACACACACACACACACACACACACGCAACCACTACCACCACTCCAATCGTCCTCTCTAATTGAACTCGATCTATAAGCCTGGTCTACACAACACCCACACACTGCCAGCTTCTACCCAAGTCATCCCCAGTAACCTATCACTAAGCCGTCGCGAGCCCCTAACTGTGGGCGTAGAGTGAGCCTTGCCAATACAACAACAACAACTAATAATAATAATAATAATAATAATAATAATAATGGTTCTATTGTAATGTATCTTCCTTTGCCTCATTATAACTTTTTTATGAGTATTTACTTGTTGTGTAGAAGGAGGAGGAGGAGGAGGAGGAGGAGGTGGAGGAGGAGAAGGAGGAGGAGGAGGGGAAACACGGTACTTTTTTCCTTCCCTTCCCCCATTTTTCCCTTTGTGTTCCTTCCACGTCACTTCATTGTCCTTTCGTCTCATGTTTTCACGTCAACACTTTTATTTTTTCGCCTTTTTATTCTTTACATCTTTTTCTTTTGTGTTTTCTATTCATTCCCATTTTTTCGCGTATCATCCCACTTTCTCTCTCTCTCTCTCTCTCTCTCTCTCTCTCTCTCTCTCTCTCTCTCTCTCTCTCTCTCTCTCTCTCTCTCTCTCTCTCTCTCTCTCTCGCTACACGCTGCTGTCAATATTCCTTATCTCAGGTCTATCAGGTGGTGAGAGGAGCACCCTCGCCTTGTCAAAACCCAGAGGAGGAGGAGGAGGAGGAGGAGGAGGAGGAGGAGGAGGAGGAGGAGGAGGAGGAGGAGGAGGAGGAGGAGGAGGAGGAGGAGGAGGATAAATGATAAATGAGGATAAAATGACGATGATGATGATGACTTAAGAAAAAATTAGAGAGAGAGAGAGAGAGAGAGAGAGAGAGAAAATCACGGTAGGTTGGGAGGCAGAAAGGGCGGGCGATACAGGCGTGGAAATGGCAGGGAGGTAGGGAGGTAGGGAGGGAAAGGCTGGTTGACAGGTGAGGGAAAGAGGCGTCACCTGAAGGAGGCGGGCGAGGTGACGCTTGTGACGCCATTTCCACACCAACAGACACCTTCACCAAGGCTACCTAATCCTATCAATAAACTAAATTCCAAAAAATATAGTTATACTCCATGTTCTTCCTTTTTGACAAGCAAGGGAGTGATTGATATATTCTGAATGCCTCTCTTCCCTCCTTCACAATCCCACCAGGCTATCGTGACTATCGTATGCTAACCGTAAGACTCAAGACGGCTCCAGAAACAATAACAGGTAGCAGCGTCTGGGCGTGACTGACGGGGTAGGCGATGTGAGTGACTGGTTTTCGTTCAAGTGGAGAGACACTCGAGGCGATGTGTTCCCAGCGTACGATGATAGTCAGTCGTTCATGTACCAGACGAGAAGGAAATGAATGTACGATGGTTTTGTAAGTATTTGAGATTTGTGACAGAATGGAATTGTTGATGATGATGATGATGATGATAATGATAATAATGATAATAATAATGACAATGGAAACGTAAACTAAATGAACAATGCATAAGGAATACGTCCCATTGCATATTAGTATTGTATGTGTTGCAATCATTATCATTATTACTATTACTATTGTCATTATTAATACCATCATTAGTACTGTTATTATTACTACCATTATAGAAGGAATGCTGTTAAAAATGTTGAAAGTAAAATCTGTAATCAGTTTAGCGTCTTCACTTCATACAATATCGGACTGCCTCTAACACACGTAACTTAATTATTATGATTTTAAATAAACTTACAGGAGGCAAGAAATAAGATTACGTGTACCTACCTGAAACAGCATCAAATATTAACAATGTACAGACAATATAGAGCAAAAAGGTATCAATATTTAGAGAATGATTTCCTCTCCTAGCATGAAGGGAGGAACTGAACGCTGCAGTGTGAGTGTGAGGCTTGCTAGACAAAGGCCTTCACTACCTGTACACCTCAGGACGACCAACACTTTACTCCGTTACATATCCAATAATTACTTCTTGTATTGCTCTCTCTCTCTCTCTCTCTCTCTCTCTCTCTCTCTCTCTCTCTCTCTCTCTCTCTCTCTCTCTCTCTCTCTCTCTCTCTCTCTCTCTCTCTCTCTCTCTCTCTTCCCTACACACACACACACACACAATCAGATATACACACAAACAAACAGACACATCAGTGAGTGCGGGAGAGCGTGGTGTAACCTTGCTCTTCCTGGCAGACGAGCAGCGACCCGCCATTCATCAGACGGGTCGGTTCCCTCCACCTCCACCTGCCATTCTCTCGCCTCGTCCTGACACTTGCCATTACTGATCCCCTTCCACACTCGGGCAATGTATTGATGCTGGAAATCAATACACGTGACGGCCACTTCAAATGCTACAAACTATTTTGAAATGCAATATCTTCATTGAATATTATTTCCTTCCTTACTTCCGTCATCCCATGTTGTAGCTTCTTATCATCCAGGGCTATGTTGCTGTGGCTGTTCCTCCTTCTTCTTCTCCTTCTCCTCCTCCTCTTCTCTTTTCCTCTTTCCCTCGTCTTCAAACTCACCTTCACATCGTCACTCCTCCCACCCTCCCCGAACCACCACCTTCTCGCCACCTCAGCTCATATCGCCCAGTGCTCACAAACTTTTCAACCCATCCTTCCCTCCTTCCCTCCCTGCCTGCCTGCCTGCCTGCCTGCCTGCCTGCCTGCCTGCCTGCCTGCCTGCCTGCCTGCCTGCCTGCCTGCCTGCCTGCCTGCCTGCCTGCCTGCCTGCCTGCCTGCCTACCTGCCTGCCTCCTAACCTCATCCCTCCACTATTTCCCCTTGATCCCCCTGACCCTACCCATCCCTTCCTCTTCCTGAGCTTTCCTGAGCCCATAATTCGAGTGCAGTTATCGCGTCCTCGCCACCTTGGAGGCACCTCACTCTTTATATCTGTCTGGCAGGCTCCTGGAGGCCACCCTGCCGCCCTTGGGAGGCTGAGACTTTCCCACGCCGTCGCTCGTCAAGCCACCAAAGCCACACTCTTATAGCTTCCTTCTGCCACTACAGACTCCTTCAGATACTTCCTTTCACGCAGCCTAACGCAGACACTTTCAAGGTCGGTCTGTCTTTCTATTTGTGCGTTTTTTTTTCTCTCTCTCTCTCTCTCTCTCTCTCTCTCTCTCTCTCTCTCTCTCTCTCTCTCTCTCTCTCTCTCTCTCTCTCTCTCTCTCTCTCTCTCACACACACACACACACACACACACACACACACACACACACACACACACACACACACACACACACACACACACACACACACACACACACACACAAATACGTTCCTGATAACATCACGTTGTTTTTTTTCCCCCTTGGAACGCAGTGTACGTGTCTTCCATGAAATTTGCATCCACCATTCTGTCTGTCTGTGCCACACGTTTTTTCTCTCCAAATATATTCCCATTATCATCTGTCTGTTATCTGCTTGTCCATCTACCTCGTTACACACTGCTAAATAAATGGGTGAACGTGGCCTGGCGTCAGGGCGTAACCCAGCCAGACCGAAGCTTGACCCCGCTGACCCTCTCTTACGTCGCCTCCAACTCGGACCAAAAACAAGGTCTCGAGGCCACCAGGACGTCTCCGCCAATGTGCCTCAGATTTAAACTTTGACTACTTTAAATTGTGTTGGTGAAAGTGTGGCAGCCAGGACAGCTGTGGGCCAGGGTGCGGAGGCTAAGCTGTCTGTCTGTGTCTCCCTCTCTTCCTCTTTACGTATGTATGTATATATGTATGTATGTATGTATGTATGTATGTATCCTGGTCTATATCTATCTTACTGCCTCTGTCTGTGTCTGCCCGCCCGTCCACCTGTCAGGAAAGATGAATATTCGCTGATAATTATGGATGTGTATAGATAGACGGTGGATGGACGGATGATGCGGGTGGATAGACGGATGATGCGGGTGGATTTGATAGCGGAAAGTGAGGGACAGACAGGATGAGGATGGAAATAGAGGGAGAAACTCACAAAATGGTGGATGGAGGAAAAAATTGAGAGGTTTTGCCTTGATCCCCACACAGCAGGATTATAATTTAAAAGAATGAACGTAACTCACTCTCACTCTCTCTCTCTCTCTCTCTCTCTCTCTCTCTCTCTCTCTCTCTCTCTCTCTCTCTCTCTCTCTCTCTCTCTCTCTCTCGTAAGTATTCATCTTGGAGCTGCGAAGTTAACTGAATATAAAATCGAAACTCATCATGTCATCAACTGAGGAAGAGGTACACACGCACTAAGCTCCTTCCTCCCTGTGAGTGCCGAGCTGTCAACTTAAACCCTGGCATTCGTAAGCATAATTCACATTAATCCCAACACTCAAGTCTGAAATGGAATGGGTTGAGAGGGAAACGAGTGGCATGGAGGCAACGCCCACATGAGCTGCGTGTATCTGAGGGTTGGAATGACGAGGATGAAAGGAACGGGAATTTTTAGGGGGGATGAACGGAGCTTCGTGGGAAAGGAACCGTCGTCCTTACCAATCGCCACGCCCTTTCCCCCCTCTCCTCCCCCACAAACACATTACCTCTGGGCTCCAGCTTACCTCTTATTCCACAGTCGAGCCTTTGAGCGCCTCTTCACTCGCCCCTCAACCAGATTTCATGGCAGCCGGACCCAAAAGACGTTTAATTTAGAGGCACTTCGGTGAAAGCTGCGTCTCATTACAGGCTTGAGAGTGCGTCGTCTCAACCAGCTGTGCCTTACCCTTTCCCTTTCCCTTGCCCCTATCCCTTCCTTCCCTATTCCTCCCCTTTCCACAAGTACCATCCTCTTCCATGAGTGAGGTAAAGCTTCCCCTATATCCCTGCCAACCTCTGCTTCACCTTTCCCTACAGAGTTACAGAAGTGATGCCGAGAGAGCCGCTGTGTGTAACCTCACCTCCATCATTAGGAGTCTACTTAATGTGGCTTTAGCAGGTCATTAAGGTCTTCGAAGTGGATGGAATTTCGCGTAATTTGATTCATATAAGAAATTTTGAGTGAAGTTCGCCATCCCTTCAGTCTTTTATATCCCTTAGCTAGTCTTCTCTTCTTCAAACTTTCGCAGTCGTCGTCGCTTCCCTCAGCTGGACGGGTTGGGTCGCCGGGCACCATCTACTCGACCACTACGTCATTATAGCTTCCATAGTTCCGTAACAAATCGTTATTATTTTCTTGTCCTAACCATCCCCACCCCTGGCACTGTTTCTCCCAGCTTTTGTCTCACTTTCTCGTCCCCTTCCTCTTCCATTCTCCCCGGAAAAGCCTTGAAGCCCTCAAATTAATGGACTTACTGTACCTCAAAACAAATTGCATACGTCCAACCTGTGACTGGCACACGAATATTAGTGTCCTGTGTGTGTGTAAATACGTATACGTGGACGTGTGTGTGTGTGTGTGTGTGTGTGTGTGTGTGTGTGGGTATGTGAGCATGACACGGAACATTGCATAGTTATAAGGCGATGAATACGTCAAAATGCCATAAGTCTAACACGAAACATGGCATTGTTGCTCTTACGTGTGAATCGATGGACATTTTCAAATCATATGACACAGAGACACGTCAGGTAGAACACTCAACAAAGTGGAGACACCTGCTGGGGGCGGATAGAGCAACGGGTGAAGGGCGGGAGGAGGTGGAGCGAAAGGGACAACCGAGGAGTGTCCGAAGGTGCTGGAACGAGGAATGTAGTGTGTTCAAGGTGCGATGAGGTGGTTGTATCCAGGTGACGAGAGAGAGAGAGAGAGAGAGAGAGAGAGAGAGAGAGAGAGAGAGAGAGAGAGAGAGAGAGAGAGAGAGAAAGAGAGAGAGAGAGAGAGAGAGAGAGAGAGAGAGAGAGAGAGAGCACTGCTGTAAATAATGACACAGGAAGGTAATATTATCCTTGACTACTTGATATGTGTGTATGTGTATGTGTGTGTGTGTGTGTGTGTGTGTGTGTGTGTGTGTGTGTGTGTGTGTGTGTGTGTGTAGGAGGGTATGAGGAGGGGGTGCGTGCCAAGACACCGTCCAGAAAGCCAGGAACATAAATATTAACCACGTGTCGGATCCCTCCTACTACCCCTTCCACCCCTCCCCAACACTCCCTTCCTGAACATTGCAGCACCGGCACGCACCACACTGCTCCAGCCTGGCGTGGTGGAGTGAAGAATAGTGCGGCGGAGTAACGTGGAATGAAAGGTAATACAGAAGGAAGTAACGTAGAGTACAATAGCAGGTGTGGAATGAAAGTTGATTAAGGTGAGGCTAACGTAAGAGAGTAGTGAACGAAAGACTAAAATATTTCATGGTTTCTCACTACTTTCGTCTATCATTGGTCTACACTCATTAAGAAGACATATGTTCCCTCTACCTCCACCTAGGGACGAGTGGAGTACCAGTAGGGGGCAGCAGAGGTGTGTGGAAGGACTATTATTAAAAGTTACCCAGCGTTAAGACATGCTAGGCCGATTGCTAGTCTTATATACAACAGGGCACGCAAACCTTAACGGGAATAGTAAATAGAAAAGTAGGAAAATATGTGAATAGAATAACACACACACACACACACACACACACAAGATAATCATAGCCTATCCCTTCTACACACTTATACTTACACTTATACTTACACTACATTACACTATATAACTCTGCAAACCACTTCACTACCACACCACTACATACACTCTTCACGACCTAACAAAAAACGCATTACCTTGGCGTTACAATGCTTTCTGTAACACCTCATCGTCAATATTTCACCGTAACTATCAATACCTTTTTGGGAAACACGCACACACCTGACACCACAATACCTAGTGACTGGACTGCCCTTACCTACCAACACCTGTATATCACAAGTCTCATTACCTGTCTACATTCACTACAAAGGCCACATTGCCTGAATCATTAGCTGTACAACTTCATGCATATGGAATGAGACGGACGTTCATGCATATATACATAAACAAATACATATATACATACACAGGTGGTGGCCTTCATTACACTGGGTCTAGTTCAGTGTTGTCTAGATTAGTCAAACATGATGAGTTACAGTGTAGAAGCGAGGCGAACAAGGGAAAAGAGGAAAGAGAGGAGAGGGAAAAGACACAGAAGAAGGGAAAGGGGAAGGGAGAGAAAGGAAATGAAGGGGATACGAATGGTATGAGAGGATTAAATATAAAGAAAAGACTGAAAATAAAAAAATAGAAGAGAGAAAAAATGAGCGAGGAAGGATAAGATACAGTTACAAGAGGATGAAGAAAGGAATACGATTGCAAGAAAGGGAAGGAAGGGGAAGGGAAGGGAATTTAAGGGAAGACGGGTATAAAAGGCCCCTTGGTAGCCTCCCTTCGTGGTTCCCTTCCCTCTAACCTTTGGGCCAGTGTTGGAGGTTGGTAGGATACTCCCATTAATTCAAGCTGTGTGTTTGGGTTCAAGTCTTGTTTACCTATTCAAAGCAATCCCGCCTCCCACTCCCTTACTTACTCTTCCTCTCCTTCCTCTCCCCTCCAGTGAGTCCCTATCATACTCCCCTTCCCTGCTGCCTCTCCTTTTTATCATTGCTCTCCCCAGTTTACTTTCCGTCCATCCCTCCCCTCTGCTAGCCCTTACTCTAGGTTACTGCCTTCTTACCTACCTACTCAGTGACCTCGCTTACCGTTCCTTCCTGTTATACCTTCACTTTATAACTTAACTTCCCTCCCCAGCTGTGCTACCTTTACCTATTTTTCCATCCTTTATTTACGTATTGATTCCTTCATGTTTTCCTCGTCCTTTCCTGCTAGTCTCCCTTACTCTCCGATCTATAATCACTTTGCATTCTTTTTTCCAGCAAACATTCCTCATTTCTCATTAAAAAATAACTCAAATATCCAACCTTCGCTTTCACTACGACACCTTCCTCCACCTGACTGATTTGATTCGCTTTGCCATCTATCAATAAAATTTGCAAGGTTCTTTTCATGCCACATTCCTCTCATAGCCTAAGCTATCACTCACACCTCAGTCCTTTTGAGCCCCACAACCTGAACGAAACTAAAGACACACACACACACACACACACACACGCTCTCTCTCTCTCTC
>JAPQNM010000006.1:14708069-14720569 GCA_029783475.1 Metacarcinus magister | reverse complement strand
TACCAGCAGGAAAAAGAGTGATGTAAAAGATGATGAGGAGCCTCAAGGAATACCATTTGCATTTCTATCTGTATCTGGATCACGCTCACACACACACACACACACACACACACACACACACACACACACACACACACACACACACACACACACACACACACACACACACACACACACACTCAGAAAAAGCGATGCAATGACACGCAGACACATTGATATAACTGAGATCCATTCACAAGGGAAGACAAGCGGGCAGACACACAATGGCTGCCACACAAAGACATGGAGCCCAGTACAGCCTAAGGACGAGCTGAGTAACAACGCAACTCGTCACTCGCAGATTATAAACAAACACAACACAACACAACACAACACGCGCGTTCCCAGACAACAAACAAAGAAAAACAAAAAAATTACAGAAAGAAAAGTCGACTAGTAATATGAAGCAATTAAGAAAACGCAAACAATTCGTCGAAACTTCAACTTTAATTACTACAACAACCCTAACGATGCTAACGAAGGTAGAGTTTATATAATGAGAATAAAACACACGGCAGAACGATTAAAAAAAAAACCCATCAAAACTAGGTACAGCCTCGGGAACAAAGCATTAAATCAAACGAATAAAAAAAATTAAAAAAAAACAGTAATGGAACTTCAGAACCAATCCTCAAACTTTCGAAACGAATTAAAAAAATGAAAGGAAGAAATTATACGCATGTTGAGCTAGAACTACAATATTTTAACAAGAAAAATACGTGTTGCCTCTACGACACCACCACACGGCAAGGCTTCGACAGGTCTTCCCGGGGGCACAGACCGGGAGACCAAAAACACGAGGGGAGGAGCGGGGAGCCGAGGAAGGTGTGGAAAAGGCGGAAAGATACACTGGATATGGAAGTGAAGGATGCGTATAAAAATATATATTAAAAAAAAAAACAAGGTGAAAAGATAAAGTTAAAAAATACAGGAAAAGAAGAAAATAGAAAGATTTGAGGGATGAAATTACATACATGTGTGTGTGTATGTGGGTATGTATATGTATGTGTATATGGGTGTGTGCGCATTGATGGAGAAAAAAAAGAGAAAGAGAAAGAGAAAGAGAGAGAGAGAGAGAGAGAGAGAGAGAGAGAGAGAGAGAGAGAGAGAGAGATGTAAAATAAATTATAAAAAAAGTCTGGCGGCTCCCCTGGTATGCTATCAACACAATCATCATTACACTAACACACAGGTGGATCCTTTGACCTCGAACCTCCATCACAACCTTCAAACAGATTACCAAAATAACACAGAGATAAATTTACTCATCATGTACTACACTGCACACCACTTTCCCTTTACTCATCCACCAACCACATCAACCACCACCACCCAAATACCATCACTATCACTTCACCACAATCACTACCACCACTACCAGGAGGACACCACATCACCGCCACACCACGTCAGGTTAGCACGAGTGAATCACCTCACCTGAGCCCCAAGTCTAAGGTCTCCCGGCCCTGTACGTAAACCTTAAAGAGAGGAAGGAAGGAAGGAAGGCCAGGAGGGAGAGCGGGACATAGGGAAAGAGCCAAGGCGGGAGGAAGGGATGAACAACAGTAGCAGGGGATTATATCAAATAGTTTTCCAGATTTTCTCTCCTGCGCCGAGGATTTGTTATGTTTGGTGAGATTTGTGTTCCGCTATTCCTAGGACTTTCTGTCACCACGATGGAGGCTTCACACCCACCCACCGTGAGGGGCTTGGCTAAGGCCCGAGGCTTTCTGTGACTAAATCCTCTCTCAGTGTCGTGATTCGATGTGTTTTCAGGCTTTCCTCCTTACCCTTCCCCCTCTTCCTCCTCCTCAGCCCTTGCCCCCCCTCCTCCTCCTCCTCTGCCTCTATGCATTTTCCTGGTTCTGCAGGATTACGCGTCAGCCCCCCGTCAAGGACCTAATTACCACACCAACACAGGCCAGAAAAATAGCTGAATACAATGCGCTTAAGCTGAGGCGTTGAGGTAATAATTACATCATATAATGGGAAGGATAAAAATGCCCGCCACAGTAAGACTAATTACTACCACACACATACACACGCACACACTCACATACACACACACACACGCACGTACGCACACAAAGAGTCCATCCACATAATTATTCATTTGACTATTGGTGGTAAAAGTGAATGGCATTTAGCTTTTTACTAATTGTTCATTGCCTCTCACTTTTTTTATTTTTTTTTATTTCATTTTTTTTTGTTTACTATTCTATATTAATTTATCACGGAAGTTTCACACACACACACACACACACACACACACACACACACACACACACACACACACACACACACACACACACACACACACACACACACACACACACACCACAAAACAAAAATCAAGGCTGAACAAGCTGAAGGACACTGAAAAACAAGAAAAAAAAAACAAGTAAGCTGGAGGGAGGAAGGAAGAAAAATAAACAACAGGAGGAGTCAAGAAACAGCAAGGAAGAGACTAGGAGGAGAGGAAGGACATAAAAAGAAGTGAAGCAACAGAGGAGACAACATGTAAGACCCACCATTGGAACATAAATACTCGTTACACGCTTGCAAATTCCGTGGCGGCCTTCCATGAGAGAGAGAGAGAGAGAGAGAGAGAGAGAGAGAGAGAGAGAGAGAGAGAGAGAGAGAGAGAGAGAGAGAGAGAGAGAGAGAGAGATATGTTGTTTCCCTAACCCACTACAATCTTCGGTCTTCCCATTATATCACCCACTTCAATACCTATTCCCCTGACCAATATCTCTCTATCTCTATCTCTATCTCTCTCTCTCTCTCTCTCTCTCTCTCTCTCTCTCTCTCTCTCTCTCTCTCTCTCTCTCTCTCTCTCTCTCTCTCTCTCTCCCAATCACCCACACTGAACTCCACAATTCTAACTACCCAATTCCCGCCAAATCGTCCCTCCCTATACTCCCAACCAATTACCCAATCCTGTCCCTCCCTTCCCCAGGTTAATCTTCCCTCCCTTCCCTCCCTCCCTTCCCTCCCTTCCCTCCTTCCCTCCCTTCCCTCCCTACCTCCCATGTCCACCCTTCCAATACCACGACCTCACATTGTGTCGTTCGTGTTGTGACATAAGTGAAACGTCAAGGCCATAATACAACCAATATTTTACTTTATACAGCAGACACACACACACACACACACACACACACACACACACACACACACACACACACACACACACACACACACACACACACACACATAGCGTGAACATCAACAAAAGCAGGATTAGAATTAGAAAGAGAAGAAGGACAAGAACGACGACGAGGACGAAGGGAAAGAAATAGGAGAAGAAAAAATGAAAAATGTAAAGAAGCGAATAGGAAAAAAAAAAAATGAAGAGGAAAAAGAGAACGTAAGGGGAAGAAAAAAAATAAAACATCAACAAATTTCCTCCCGCTACAGCTCCCAAACATTAAGCTTTCCTGCCTCATTTTTCCCAGCAGGAAGGGAGAGGAAAAATCTAGTAACCTTTCACTCAGACTAACTCATTTTCACCACTACCCCTTACTATTTGTACTCTCTCTCTCTCTCTCTCTCTCTCTCTCTCTCTCTCTCTCTCTCTCTCTCTCTCTCTCTCTCTCTCTCTCTCTCTCTCTCTCTCTCTCTCTCTCTCTCTCTCTCTCTCTCTCTCTCTCATGGTAAAGAAAGTAAGTCTGATGCCAAACTTTTACAGACGAACATAATGAAGACACCACCACCACCACCACCACCACCACCACCACCACCACCACCACCACCACCACCACCACCACCACCACCACCACCACCACCACCACCACCATTACTCACACGTCATTAACACGGTACGGAGGGTGAAAATTTCCATGACACGCCAGCGACAGCTCAGCAACACGTCACCAACACATGATCAACACAACGGAAGAAACACCCCCAACCCCCAACCCCAACCCCCAACCCCCAACCCCCAACCCCCAACCCCCAACCCCCAACACACCACCACCAACAGCAGAGAGAAGGTTAAAAATTATACGTACCACCACCAAACGAATGAAATAAAGCAATTCTCACTCTCACTCTCACTCTCTCTCTCTCTCTCTCTCTCTCTCTCTCTCTCTCTCTCTCTCTCTCTCTCTCTCTCTCTCTCTCTCTCACACACACACACACACACATTCAATGACCTCTAACCTACACACAGTCAGATGCAGGAGGTGGGTAGAGGGAAAGAGAGGATGAGGGGAGGGGAGGGAAGGGGAGGGGAGGGAAACAACAAGTAGTAGTTAGGTTATGTTGGTGGTGGTGGTGGTGGTGGTGGTGGTGGTGGTGGTGGTGGTGGTGGTGGTGGTGGTGGTGGTGGTGGTGGTGGTGGTGGTGGTGGTAAGGGAATACAGCGTGGGTGGAATGTAATGGGAAACATGGGAGAGGTGGAAAGTAATTGATGGAGAAGGAGCGGAATGGGAGTTAATAAGGAAGGTGGGGAAGAGTAGGGGAGGAAGGGGAGGAAGGGAGGAGAGGGAACTGAGAAGGGGAAATTAGGGTTATGATGTGGGAGGTAAGTTTCAATTACATTCTTGCCTTGAGCATTATCATCTCCTCCTCCTCCTCCTCCTCCTCCTCCTCCTCCTCCTCCTCCTCCTCCTCCTCCTCCTCCTCCTCCTCCTCCTCCTCCCACTTTCCTTTGCATAATACGTACTACTGTCTACCTTTTTTTTTCTCTTTTCCTTGCTCTTTCTCTTTCTTTTCTCTCTCTCCCTCTCCCTCCTTCCGAATTTCATCCTGTTTCCTGCCTCCTTCCTCTCTCGGCTGCTTCCTCCCCCTCTTGCAGCTTTCTCGTGTTTCCTTCCTCTTATCTTTATCTGTCATCTTCCTTCCTTCCTTCTTGCTCTACATCCTCCTTCCTGCTGGAGTTTTTTTTTCTCCTCTCTTTTTTTTTTTCTCTCTCTCTCTCACTCTCTCTCTCTCTCTCTTTCTCTCTCTCCCACCACCACCACCACCACCTGTTCCCCACCATTAAATTCTTCTCATTTCTCCTCTTACCTCGTGTGTGTAATATTCTTTCCTCTAGAGTGACTTCAAAAAAAAAAAAATCTAAAGCCTTACTCATACTGGCTAAGGTAAACTGACTCTCCTCTGCGTTACCTGAATCCAGAACACCGTCTGATTACTCCACAGGTAAGTAATGGCGACAGGTAGGAGTAGGAACCCCCCCAATACACTACTACTACTACTACTACTACTACTACTACTACTACTACTACTACTACTACTACTACTACTACTACTACTATTACTACTACCACTACTATTCACACGTTATATCTAAGTTACCGTAGCTATGGTGAGTTTTGAGAGTGATAATGGTGACGGTGAAGATGGTGACGGTGGTGTGGTTGTGGTTGTGGTTGCAATGGTGGTGGACAGACAATATGGCGGATTCCTGAATAACTTGAGAATGATTCAACTTGTGACTCAACTTTCCTTACCTTCAATTTCCCTTTTAAATGTCTGTTTTCCTCTTGTTCCTATTCCTTTCCTTTCCTTCCTTCCTTCAAGCCTCTTACCCTGCTTCCCTCAATCCCTTTTCCCCTCATCCTTGTCCTCCGCTCTTTCCCTTCCCCTTGTGTCCTACTTTTCTCTTTCCCTCCCAGCCTCCCTCTTCCCCTTCCGCCCCTCCCCCCTCTCTCCTTCCCTGTCGCTCTTCCATACACCAGGTTTTCAATAAATGGACATATTACAACCCGGCCTTCCTCCTCTCCTCTTTTCCCATCGTGAGTAGAGAGTAAAGGGAGAAAGTCAGGCTGGTAGGGTAGTGAAAATAATCTCATATTACACTTCAGGTTTAAATTAGTGTAAGAATTGTTGTGAAAAGTACGACAAAACATCATTATTACCCTAGATTAATTAGGTCATAACAATCATCATATTTTTTTTAACCCACAGCCGCCTTCTAACCACTACTATACTATATATCACTATGAACACTATATCTATACTACGCCGTGCCTCTCATCATCCTCACCATATTATACGCTCAACACTGCTCCGTCATCATCACCCCACACACAAGTAACGTCCTATCAGCATACCAAATCCGCACCCTCACCCCCACACCCTCACCCCCACACCCTCACCCCCACACCCTCACCACCGCACCCCGACTAGTGTTCAAGCCTTAACTGGTTAGCATATTCATCTCCCCGTCTCTTCACTTTCTGATAATTTCACACATCTGCATTTCCTTCCCACCTAAACCTCTATTCCTTCCTCACCTCACCTGCCTTCCCACCTATTCACTCCTCCTACATCTTGATCCCTGCAGTCCCTCCCCCTTCCCACCTCCTCCAATGTGCTCTTCCATCCCTCCCTGCCTCCCTAACCTCCCTCTCCACATACATCCTTTCCTTCATCATTACCTATTTATTTTTTATTTTATCTTTCTTCCCAAACGTGTAATCACTTCCCATTCACTTTCTCACATGCAATTCCTTTCCCTTAAAACAGCCTCTTCCCTCCAACACTATTCTTAACTATAGTTGTGGAAAGTTGGTAAAATCCACTTTGCCGGCTCGATTTTCAATAAAGAAAAGAGTTTGCAAGTTAGTGAAACTTCATTTTAACCACTTTTAACGTGATTTAACTTTCTCTCTACACCAGGGAACATTTAAATGGGAAAGGAAGGGAGAGAATGAAGCAGGAGGAAGATTGAGAGAGAGAGAGAGAGAGAGAGAGAGAGAGAGAGAGAGAGAGAGAGAGAGAGAGAGAGAGAGAGAGAGAGAGAGAGAGAGAGATTATAAATACTAACAAATATGAAATGAGTAAGAGGACAACACGACAAAGGGAGAGGAAAAGAAAGAAGAAAAGAGGTGAAAATAAATGGAAGAAAGACGGTAAAACAAAGAAAGAGGGAGAGAAGGAGGAGGGAGAGACAAAAGCCAACCAAGTGAGGAAATTCAAGGTTATCAAGAGAGGTTGGGGGAGGAAGACAATAGAAGAGGAGGCAGGGAAGGAGGAAAGGACGAAGGAAGGAAGGAAGGAAGGAAGGAGAGAAGAAGTCAAGGAGAGAGAGAGAGAGAGAGAGAGAGAGAGAGAGAGAGAGAGAGAGAGAGAGAGAGAGAGAGAGAGAGAGAGAGAGAGAAGAGATGGTGAGGACACAGCTGGCCTGGGGCGGGAGTCGTCTTCAAGGAAAACAATCAGATCGTAAAACTCATTCCATCGACCCTTTGTCCAGCCTCGAACCCACGACCAGGACTCCCTTGAGGCGACCCGATAGGCACGTGACAACCTAATGGCCTGTTAGGGAGGAAAAGCGTTTAGGAGGAAAAAGAAGAAGGGGATGGAGGAACGCAGAGGTGAGTGTTAGGAAAAATGAATGACTGGTTGTGAAGGGAAGGATCTGAGGGGTTGTAGGATAGTAGGAGGAGGATGTTACCCTTATCATCACGTCCTCGTCCTTCACTACTACCATCATCATCGTCACTAACACGTCATCCCAGTCTCCTTAGCCTGTTCCCTCAGCCCGTCCCCTTAGTTGGCTTCCTGTGTGTCCAAGTAAGTGTGTCCAGTGTACTGATTTAATTGGATAGTGTTGGCAATACTCTCTCTCTCTCACTCTCACTCTCTCTCTCTCTCTCTCTCTCTCTCTCTCTCTCTCTCTCTCTCTCTCTCTCTCTCATACCTGTACCTACACCTCCAAGGCCATTATTCCACCTTCCCTCGTCCTCATCCTCATCCTCACTTCCACACCTCCACTACAAGCCTATTGCCTTCCATTCACGCCTTGCCGCCTTTACGCTCCTGTTTCCCCCTCTTACCTAAGCTGCTAAAGTCCCAATCAACGTTTCTATACAGGTAAATTCACCCTAAAACCTATACCTAATATTTTCCAGTATCCATAATTTATTTTTTCCATGCCACTAACTTCTCTCTTTGTTCCTAACCACTACTCAATTTTTTTTTCTCCCCCTCTCACTCCTCCCTATCACTCCCTACTACACCCAGTCTGCTCCCTAAAATATCAGTTCACCGTCCTATTTCCTCCCCTAACCTTTCCTTCCTTCCCATTCTATTTCCTTCACATACACCATTACACTCACTGCGCTCTCTCCCAACATACCACTTCCTTTCACCTCATCCCCCCTCCCCCCCCACCACACCAATGTACCACCACACTCACCACCACTCTCACATACCATGCTTCCTTCCCTTCCACTACCGCCTTTCCAATCCTCTCATCCTTTTTTTTTTTATTATTGTACCACATTCTTCCTTTCTCCCTCTCTCCCTCCCTCCTTCTCCCCTTTACCTACTTATGTGACCTCCATTGTAACTTCTAACGCCTGAGACCAAGATCTACTTAACCCAGCTTGACCTGCGACACGTAACAAGCTGACGGAAGACTATAAGAAGCGACCTAAATAGATGTAGAAAAAAAATAAAGTAGGGGATAGAGGGTTACCGAAGAAGAGGAGGAGAAGGAGGAGGAGGAGGAGGATAAAGGGCAGAAGAAAAAGCTTAGGTGACGTTCGTGGAAGCTGTGGCTGTGTCGAGGGAGGAGGAGAATGGTGTGTGGAATCAAGTGTGTGACATAAATGTGATAGGGAGGCGAGGGCTGGACTGATGGCGTATTGAGTGGGTGGGCGGGAAAAGGAGGGAAGAGAGAAGAGAGTCAGAACAGTGAAAAAAGTAGTGGTGAGGGATGTAAAGATGAGAAAAATATGAAAAAAATAAAGATTCCTCTGTGTTGTTGTTTTTTTGTGTGTCCTGATCTAATACCACCTGATACTTGCCAGGTAACTAAGGGCCAATCAGCCTTCCTTGCTCAGCCCATTATCAAAAGTGTCCTTAATAAAGTCTCGCGTTACCACCCACATGTCTACCGAGGGCCAAGGAAAGGGGAGAGGAGCGAGGGGAAGGACGAAGCTGAAAGGGGAGGCGGGTAGGTGGCAGGGACAAGGTGGACGACAAAAATAAGAAGAAAAAATATGTGTAAAGTTATAGAGCAAAGAAAATACACACATACACACACACTACATAGGTTTCTTAACAAATACGAAGCAGAATATTATACTATGAGAGATGAAATAGTTGATGAAGTACAAATGTGTCTATTGTATCGCTGGAGATTCAATCCATTAATATTTTTTTGGTGGGTCCGTAAGAAGAAATTGGATATGGAATAATTTACCTGCCACGACTTTGGGGAATCGTTTTACCTTCTGCATAACTTTCCAGCAGCTCAAGTTTATGCAAAGTGAATAAATCTAAGTCTGCAGCAGTCTCCCATTGCAGGATCACTTTTGGTGCGAAGACGACGACCAGTAATTCCATCTCTTTGCGCTAAGCACCTTCTAGCTTCGCCATATTTTTCTTTTAGCAAAACAACACTACCACATTTTGTATTTAAAAAGTGATGTGACTAGACTTTTATTGCACATTAATCCGAAACATTTCATCGATAAGGTAAATAAGTCTGAAGGTTAAGTGGTGCTTGGATACGCTGTTTGAATCACTATGTTTGCCTGTTGTTGTTACACGCTCATCGTTAACACCTAATGGTCTGGTTTATTGCAGTGTGAACAATCCCTGGTCGAGGCTATAACACCGTGACCTTAAATGAAAGATTCTATCACTGCTAATGTTAACACCGCCTTTCACTCATCACAACAGATGTCAAGATTCTAAAGGTTCTTATAATAGGTTATTCTGCTTAAGTAAACAAGTTGGAGTTTCAAGTCTAAGTACCAATGGGGAGTATGACGACGGAAGTACCAAGCTTGCAATCAACTTTATTTCCATCCAGTGTAAACCATAAAGAAAAGCGGTACAGTACTAGTGACTGAGACCCATTAAAGTTTACGAATCTTCCGTTGCCTTGCCAGCTGCTAAGGCCGTGGCACAGCGCTGGGAGGCAAGGACTACTGGGAACAAATGTCACACAGTTCGCTACCTACCTCGCCTTTAATCACTTTAGGTTAGATTTTCTCCGATCCAGCAAAAGACCTTCATCGGTTCTGATCTTGTTTAAGCGCTGCCACGCCACTACATCTCCGGCAACCGCTTGTACCTTTTTCTTTTTCCAGCAATATGTAAGTTGTAATCTCCTAGACGAATGGGTCTCTACACAAGGACGAGAAGAGATACATTTGAATAAGGAAAGTTTAAACCCTTAGGATTAAACTTCGGTTGTACTGTATTACCAGCGTAATAGCATATACATATCCACGTCAAAGCCAGATGAGGGAGAGAGGGTAAAGGGAAAGAAAGGGAGAGGGTGAAGAGATAAAGAAGATGAGAACATGAGAGCAGAGATCGTATATGGGAAAATGAGAAGGGTGAAGGGATGCAGGATGTTGAGGGGAGGAGGTAGGGAAGGGAGGGGAAAAAAGTCAATAGAGTGAAAAAAAAAGGTAAAACTGTGGAAGGGAAAAAATACATCATGTTCCACTAACTGGGTAACAGAGTGCACTGATGGAACTCCGTGTGCACGAATAACAAGTTACCTGGAAAAGTTCACTTCATCTGAAAAGTTAATTAATGCCTCAACGACTTAACATGTGGAAAAGAGAAAGAGAAAGAGAGAGAGAGAGAGAGAGAGAGAGAGAGAGAGAGAGAGAGAGAGAGAGAGAGAGAGAGAGAGAAAATGTTAAATGAGTGTCAGTCACATTTCTATTACCAATCCTCTACTTATGCTAATTAATTCATCACCACTACTGCTGCTGGTGCTATTATTACTATCATCATCACCATCATCATCACAATCACCACTAATAATGCTGCACTATATTCTTCTTCACTCTGCATCACCATTATCCCTTTACACCATCACATGTAACATCACCACTAGATTGTCACCACCAAAACATACACATCATCACCATTACATCATTACCGTCATCATCACTAAATCACCATCACTATCTTCATCACAGTATCGATTATAAAGTCACCAGTACCTGCACCACCCTCCCCCCCATTACCACTACTGTCACCCCATCATCACGCCTGCACCCCCCCTCCCCACAGCTGTCTCCAGGCTTGACAAGCGCGTTACGGCGAAATTTCATTAACACGCAAAGGTTTCAAACTTGTGTAGCACTTATGTATATGTTGAAAGGAATTTTACTTGGAATACAACCACCAGCATCTCTCTCTCTCTCTCTCTCTCTCTCTCTCTCTCTCTCTCTCTCTCTCTCTCTCTCTCTCTCTCTCTCTCTCTCTCTCTCTCTCTCTCTCTCTCTCTCTCTCTCTCTTCTTCAGTAGTAGCCTTAGATCAAGCTGAGGTGGACATGTTTAAAGACCACTGACTCAACCTTGAAGACTGCTAAGCTGCTCCTCCTCCTCCTCCTCCTCCTCCTCCTCCTCTTCCTCTTCCTCTTCCTCTTCCTCTTCCTCTTCCTCCTCCTCCTCCTCCACACGCCGTGACTCGCTCCTTAGCTACACCCTACCAGGAAAGTGACAGTTCAATAACTTTTCTGAACGACAGGTCAACAACTCCTGCAAGTGAGGCTCAACACCAGGAGCAAGTGGCGCTTATCCGGGCACCTGAATGACGACCTAACCATGTGTGGGGGAGCAAGCCAGGAGGGACAGAGAGACAGAGAGAGAGAGAGAGAGAGAGAGAGAGAGAGAGAGAGAGAGAGAGAGAGAGAGAGAGAGAGAGAGAGAGAGAGAGAGAGAGAGATTGTATTCCATTAAAACTATTTTCACTGTTATTATCATCACTTCCCCCATCATCATCATCATCATCATCATCATCATCATCATCATCATCACCATAAACAACAGCCACAATAAACACATAAACAAACGAGACACGACACCAAAATTGCGTGTGACGTGAATCTACAGAAGCTACATGAATAAATATTAACATTACTAACTTTTTCTGTTTCCAGCATGAATTTTGCCGCCAAAAATGTATAACCTTTTTTCCTAAATTACACGTTTGGAGGCACAGAGGGACGGAGAAATGGAGGAATCATTGTATAGGGGGAGGGAGGGAGGAGGGATGGAGGAGAGATGGAGGGATGGAAGGTCAGGGGAACGGAGGAGGAGGAAGAGAGGAATTAAAGGATGGTGGGAGACATGGCAAGGACAAAAAGATGAAAGGAAAGAGGAACACAGTGAAAGAAAGAAAGAAAAAAAAAAATAACACGAGGAGAGAAAAAAAATTAAGGGACAAGGAACAGCAAAACCTTAATGTATAAAAAAACCAACGAAAAAGATACCACTTACACGCCCCCCCCCCACAGAGGGGGGAGGCCATCAACGAAGAAGCAAGAGAATGTAACAGGAAGGAAAAAAATTGAGGAAAAAATCGTAGTGAGGAACCTGAGAGAAGCTGAATGAGAGGAAAAAGCACTGAGGATCGTGAGGAAGGAGGGTTCTTAGGAGGAGGAGGAGGAGGAGGAGGAGGAGGAGGAAGAGGAGGAAGGAAAGAGAGCCTCACAATAAACTCACACTGCGCTTCACCTCCCCGGGGTCTC
>JAPQNM010000006.1:14695569-14698069 GCA_029783475.1 Metacarcinus magister | reverse complement strand
TTCGTCTTCCTACCCCATCCTCCTCCACCTGCTCCTCTTCCTCCTCCTCCACAAACTAGCGTGGATGACCCTCAACTGAGCGCTTTTGCTGACTTGAAGGTGGTGATGGTGGAGTTTTCATCGGTGTTGTGTTTTACTTTATTTCTCTCTCTTTCTTTCTCTCTCTATTTTTTTTTCTCTCTCTTAACCACTACACATATACACCTTTTAGCCCCTCATTCACATCCTATCCTCCTCTCCCCTATCCACACACTCTTCCCTTCACATCCCATCCACACACTTTTCGTCTCCCATTTGCACATCTTTCTACCTTCTATACACACCCTTCGCCTCCTATCAACACAATTTTTTTTCCTGTCTTTCATATACTTCTTATTCTTCCGCCACACACCCTCGTCCCTCTTTTTCTCGGGGACACTCCGACTTGGCGTCCATTTCCACCCTATAACCAAAACTTTGCTCAGAATAAGGAGAAAGTTGAGCCACTAAGAAAGGATCTGGCGTGCTGACCAAGTTCTCTCTCTCTCTCTCTCTCTCTCTCTCTCTCTCTCTCTCTCTCTCTCTCTCTCTCTCTCTCTCTCTCTCTCTCTCTCTCTCTCTCTCTCTCTCTCATCCACCCCTCACCACCACCAGCAGCTGCCTCTCCCATCTCCCTCAGTCTCTGTTAACTCCTCTGTGTACTTTCAACTTTCATTACGAGTTTAGTAATTGGCTCAAACAACCATTCATCACACACACACACAACAAGCGACCCACATCCACTCTACCACCTGTACCACCCACCGTCATGTCCCATCCCACTGCCACCTTCCTGTCACACCCGCCAAGGTCATCACGTAACACGCCCGCACGCCACTGTCAGCGCGATCGAGAGCAAGAGACAGGCAAGAGCACTGCACTTTGGTTCTTATCGCCGCTGACGTGACGGTGTGAACTGCATTCTTCCTCTGGCAAAGATCTTTCTCGAGCAGCTCTCATTGATCACCAATAAACCTGATTTATACATGAGCCACGGCAATAAGGTCTCGTGTTGACACCAGCTGTCGCTCGCCCGCTGCTGGCTGAAGGCGTCGTGTAGTGTGCTTACTCTGGCGTGTTTCTATTTAATCCAAGTTTCAATGCTATGACTGACGAAAAAGAGAGAGATAGTTTTACAACACGACGTGGAATTCTAGTAAACCGGTTTAGGAGATAAGGTAAGACCGGAAGCCGCGGTGTGGTGGGAAGGTGAGATTGGAGACGATGGTGGGAGGGCAAAAGTGCAAGGGATGGTGTACCAGGGAAGAACATTAAGATAGAACTTTTTTCAAGAAATTAATGTGTGGTGCGTGACGGGGCCAGAAGCGATACGCGACCCCTACCTTGGGCGTGCACATAAAATAGTTGAGTAATACCGCCAGCCAATCCCAGGCAGCTATTAGTTTGTCTACGTGATTAATACTTCCCTATTCTCAAAAGTTCCATTTTTCATTTTAAATTGTTGGAGTTCGTCAAAAGAAGAAAAAATATCCTAATTAATGTGAGTTTCATGTAATACGCAAAGCCAGACCCATTTTAAAATGCGCCTCGTTTCATAAGGATAATAGAGCAAAAGAAAGCGAGGAATTATGTGCATCAAAACTAGGAAAATCATTTTAACTTTCCGTGCGGCGGAGGGGAGGCCAGGAACAGGTGTGGCGGCAGGTAGGGCCTCTTGGTGGCTGCCTCAATCATTTTTTTGACTTTCAATAAGACTAGCCAAAAAAATTTTAACCTGCCTCTCACTCCCAAGTCGGCTGTGAAATGTTCCTAACTCAACTTATGAAACTCTTTTCTTCCCTTTACTCCTGCCCTTCTCACTTTACTCCTGCTCACTCCATTCCTGGGCAACGCATCAATCCCACGCTGGACGGGCGGCACACAGCGTCACTGATGTGAAAATAATGAAGTTATAGGACGATGTCAACACCGCTTACTGGTCTTGCCTAGGGAGCAAGGAAGGCGTAAGCGGAGGCGTTGGATCATGCGTGGAGGACATCCGAGGGGACAGGAATAGTAACCTGTGGCCACGAGTGAACGACCTACCGTGGCCATGAACCACAGCCTTACCCGCCGCCTTCACATCAACAATTTGTCAAGCAACTGAAATTCCCGTTCCGCAACTATTTTCTGTTTGGCGAAAACAAGTTGCCTATTTAACCCTGAAGCAAGGATTCATTTTTCCACTCCGGTTAACAGAACCACGTGAGGTGAGGTGCAGGATCTTACTTACCTCCGGCGGCAGCCAGGCAAACCGTTAACACCAGAGGCGACCCCTCGTCTCACGTCACGCCTCGCTTACTCCGAGGAGAAAGCTGGCATGACGTATAAAACAAGCGTACGTAAATAATCCGTCGCGGGTGGAGGCAAGACGAGACGGAGAGAAGTGAGGTGTTGTGACAAGCTGATGAATAACCAAGTGGTCTTGTGGCTGATCCGGGTCTTGTAGAGGGATTGGCGTAGTGGCGCAGGCCATGATGGT
>JAPQNM010000006.1:14683069-14690569 GCA_029783475.1 Metacarcinus magister | reverse complement strand
CCTCCTCCTCCTCCTCCTCCTCCTCCTCCTCCTCCTCCTCGTCCTCCTCCTCCTCCGCCTTTGCCTCAGTCGATGTCAGTCGTATTTTTCCTGGTTCTCATTTTCCCTTCTCCTTCTCTCTTTCACATTATCTTCTTCCTCAATTTCAATCAATACCAACTGCACATATTCCTATCATCTTACCTCTGCCTCTTCCTCTTTTTCTTATTCCTCTTCGTCCTTTATCCCTTTCACATTCTGCAGGTCTAACACCCCCCCCCCACCCACCCACCCACCCACCCACTTTTACCCAGGCGCAGCTCGGGACTAGGGTGCTTTGGGGGGGGGGGCGGGCATTGGGCTGTCTGTCAGTCCGTCACTAAATTGAACACCAAAGGAAAATCGAGTGACCGTTCCCAACCCATTCAGTCTTTTCCATCAGTCTGTCCCTCAGTGCTTTAATTTCGTTGGCAGTCATCTAAACGTCAGGATTTTCTTTTTTCGCGTAACATGGGGGGAAAAAAAAATAATATATATATAATAATAATAATAATCAGTAGGTGACCAGATGAACCGCCGCGTTTGGTAGGGATCATAAGGATTTAGAACACCACATTAATTATATAGGTGACGGAATCCATGATATGTATACACCATCCGCCTGCCCTTTCCCTCTCTGTACAGCGGCCGAGCATAATCCTTCGAGGGGGTGAATCAAAGTTAAAATTTGACTCAAGTCTCGAGGGTCACCGGCTAAGCCTTGTAACCAGCGGCCTTCGTGAGCTTGGGGAGTATTCGCTTTGAAGTTGTCAAGATAAACAACACTTCAGGAAACTCCCCGCAGCTATGCAGGCAGCTCTTCGCTTTCATCAGCCTTTAAGCGTCTGTCTGCTAAAACAACACTGAGGCGACGTGACAGAAGTGTTGATTCATCTTTCCCTACACACACACACACACACACACACACACACACACACACACACACACACACACACACACACACACACACACACACACACGAGATCAACACAAACACCGTCACGAGATACACAAACTCGCAGGATATTAGGTAAACACAACCTCATTCAAGATAAGTATACACACACAAATTCACATAAGAACCAAATAGATAAACATTTATATAATACGGAAAACACAAACTCGCATATATATAACGAGATAAATTCGCAAAAAAACACGAGATCAACACAAACGCAAAGTTATAAACAAAACTTAACACTCTACAACAAGAAGATAAACAATGACTTACATCGTTGACACGGAGAAGACGACGAAGGCGGCGGTTGAGCGGCTACTCGCGGGAACCAAACAAACAGATATAGCACTTACCTTTAACAGCCAGACACACACACGCACACCAGTAAGAACTCCCACAATCCTCTGCTATTGTACTCACCTGCAAAGAAAGAAAGGAATACAGGTTAGTTGTATATTTCAAGGACTCAGGTAAAAAAAAGAAAAAAATATTCATGTATATAGCAACAACAATAATATTCTAGCGGCATTGTGAATACAAGCACACTGAGTACCCCTGGAGTGCAAGTGGCGGCTGCTGCTGACACTCACGTTTGTTATGGGGGGAATGGGAGGGGGGGAAGAGAGAGAGAGAGAGAAAGAGAGGGAAAGGGAAGGAAGAAACCCGCTCTTGTCGTCTTTCATTTTCCTCTCCTGTTCCACGACGTTCTATTCTTCCTCCTCCTATTCCTCGTGTATCTTCTTGCCTCAAACACGATCTTATTCCCCTTCTCATAACCTTCTGCGCCTCCATCAACTCGTCATCTTCAAACTCGACGTTATATTTATGTTTTGATAAAATCCTAATTAATCTTTTTAAATTAATCTAAGTCTCGACGTCTCTCTTGCCAAAAGCAGCTGTCGTCCCCGCGCCGTCCATATTCCCGCGCTGCTGCTAATGAACATCCGAAAACTGCCACCAATACTGCCTCCTGCCATGCTGCAACTACGACGACGACTACTACTACTACTACTACTACTACTACTATATTACTACTACTACTACTATTGTTTCTGTTGCTGCTGCCGTTGCTATTGCGTGTATGTATGCTATTTTTTGTATGCGTGTGTTCGTTCCTGCTGCATTTCTTGTTTTTGTATTGTTATTATTGTTGCGTTTTGTTTGTATAAGCAACACAAATTTTTAAAGGGGTAGTATGACTTGTTTTCCTAATTTCACTAATGATTATTGTTGTCGTCATGGTTCTGTTGTTTCATTGCTGTAGTCACGGTTGGTCCTAGTCTTCTACATAATGGTGGTGGTGGTGGTGGTGGTGGTGGTGGTGGTGGTGGTGGTGGTGGTGGTGGTGGTGGTGGTGGTGGTGGTGGTGGTGGTGTCTTTGTTTATATTGCAAACTTACTCTGTCGTCACTGTTATTTTTTTTCAGACTTATGCAGTTTGACATAATTTCCACGTTATTGATGTTGGTGTGTATGTGTATGTATGTATGTGTGTATATGTGTGTGTGTGTGTGTGTGTGTGTGTGTGTGTGTGTGTGTGTGTGTGTGTGTGTGTGTGTGTGTGTGTGTGTGTCATGTAGTGAGTTGCAAAATACAGTCAACACTTAGGACACGTTAAGCCACTCTGCAATATATGCAAACTAAGTCGAGTAGTTAATGTTTGAAAGCGATCCTCCCCAGAGAAGAAAAAAAAAAAACACATCATAGCTGTTTCTACTAATCCACTGCTTTCATCAATTACAAATATTACATCAGTATTCATAACATTAATACCTGTATGTGTGACGTCATGTGTATAATCCCAATGCAGCGCTTAACTCTATACTGTGTGGTGTGTAGGGCGTGTTGGCATGGCGGGACGCTGTATTTTTTCTTCATGATATCGCCGAAGCTTCTACCGCCCACTGAAGCCTGCCCGTGACAGCATGCCATACAAAGAAACACACAGCCATTTCATATTCACGGGGGAACTTCATAAAGTTTCAGCCAAGGGATGAAAGAAGTCAAAGTCTAGGCAGCGCGGACGACATGCAGCCTTTGATACTTTTCCTTTCACGCTGATATCAACATGAACATTGATAACATTTTGTACAACTCAAAAAAAAAATATCAGGTTCACCACAAACATCGGTGTAAGGGAGTGAATGGTGGTGAATCACAATGTTTTATTCGCTGCCTGTTTTCACCTCACTTGCATCTAGACAGGAAAATGCCACCACCAACTGAGAGACGAGACACTGAGCAAAAAATACCAACCACCAGCCACCAGCCACCAGCCGCCCTTTGTACCCTACGGCTTCTATCTTCTCGACCCGATCAAAGAAGAAACATTATATAAAGGTGACAAATAATATACACTTTTCATGGATGACATACTAATAAATTAATCCAATTAATTCAACCGTCAAAAGTGAGTATATTCTTAATTACTCCCAAGTCTAAAATAATTAATAAAATCAAATTACACTGAATTCAATTAATTAAACTGTCACATTTAGGTAAAGTTCATCAACATATTATAACTTCCCAATTAAAATTAACATTACACTCACTACATTGCCTAACTCCGCCCATTCTGTGTGTAATCGCAAAACCTTCTTTCCAGCCCATTAACACGAAACACAAACTAAGGTAACCGTGAAAACAACTGGAAACAATAATTGCACGTAATCGCAAATGTACACAAACATAAAGATCACACAGACGTAAATAAAAAATTAAAAAAACAAGTGAGTGTTGCAAACAGATCCGCCATACACAATCCTACCTCTGATACACCGGAAAATTACCTGTCAGTGAAATATTAATAACATGTGAGGCTGTACTAAATGAAAGCTCGGCGTGCCAGGTTCTTATCTGTTATGCTCTATACTTACTTATCAGGTGTGTAGATCATTGCTCATAAAGTTAGTTAATGTATGTAATGATAAAATATTAATGTAGTCTCCCCATTCTTTAAAGGAACTGATCCCTCCCACCAGTCTTCATACGTCAGGCTCTCGGTAAGTAGTGGCAATTAACGTCAAGTAAAATAAATAGTGGCAGGTGTTCTGGAGGGGAGAAGGGTAAATGAAACATGGCCGGGCTGCACCGTAGACTTTGTGGAGGAGGTGGAAGCTACAAGGGCAGCACGCGAGGCTCAGCTGCCTCCACCGAGACTATTTGAAGGAAACTTGCCTCTCTCCACCTTCCGCCATCACCAATACGTTGATGGATTCACTTCGCAAAGCCATTCAAGCATTTCATCTTGAATTAAACCACCTTTTCCACAAGGATAAAGTCGCATTAATGGGATCAATGACTGGCAAGACCCCTTACAGCACGACTCATGACTTAGTGTCGAGAACATTGTGTGTCACTCCGCAACTTTTGACTCGTGGCTGTGACTATGGAAGCAAAACAATACTAACAAGCTGCCCACCGCCACCCAGTATAAACCTCAAGCTGGCCGCTGCTAACCCTCGCCTCCCACAGAACTCTCAGCCTGAGTGACACGGGCCGGTAGGAGACATCCCCTAAGCCCTTCTCAAGCCTGGATGACGTTGGCTGACTCGGGATATACAGAGAGACAGAGACAAACCGACACAGTTGTGGGGTTAGGAAGACTGTGGAGTGGCCAGTGTGACTGTAGAGTGTCCATGGAGGGTATAGTGGTATAATAGAAGTTGTGGTGTTTGCCAGAGTGACTGTAGTATGGTCATGGAGGTTATGGTGGAGCAAGAAAGAACATGGTCCACCCAGAGAGGTTGTGGTGTGGCCAGAAATGTTATGGTGCGGCCAGTGAATACGTACTGCTATCAGGATATATTAAATGGTAAAAGTATGGCTAGAAATACTATCAGGTTGCTAGGGAGGTTATGAAAGTTCACGTTAGTATACGAAGCAATACTGCAAGAAAGGGAACGACAAGGCAAGGTTAACTGTCGTCTGGCACAGATAAGGCCTCACACTCACCCTTTAAACCGTCAAGGTATTATTCAGGGTTCAGGTGTAGCACCGCCTAGCAGTTAATATTCCAAGGACCAGCGTCTCACCCGCCACGAGTGTCTGACAGATGAGGTCTGGAGATTGTAAGGACTAAGGCCAGGACACTGCTGGGAAAGGCATTGCAAACGCCTTTAAGCTATTGCAACAACAAAGGATTCCTCAAATACTTACATGATATTCAAGTAATTGACTTTTATAATGTGACAACGTTTGAGCTCCAGGAAAAATGGTTTCCAGCGGCCAAGAATGCTGCAGTGTAATGATTATCACACTCAAAGTAATCACATCACTTTGACTTTATGAATAAAACAAAATAAATAAGCATTAGGTCATAATCAAACAATATAAGCCGATCTCCACATCACTCTCCTCTCCTTACCCTTAACCACTGCAAACCATACCACCGTTGTTGATATCACCACGCAAATTATAGGTCACAAAGGCGAAAATAGGAGGCAATAACACATTTTGGAAGCAAGCCATTTAGTTCCAGTGTCTGTTGTCTTGTGGGAAGCGTGAGGAACAGCTGCTGCAAAACACGGAAGAGCTTTGGTTCAGAGAGCTCTTTGTTTGTCTCTTTTGCCCTGACTAGATTTCCGGCTCCAACAGGTGTCCGTGTGTTGGGAGGAGAAAGATTGACTTTCCCATCCTTTCTCACTCTCAAGTAAGTGCCTTCAACCCCTCCCCTCTACACGGTTCAGCTCAAACACTACTTCCCCCATTTCTCTTTTCTCTATTCTCTCTCTCTCTCTCTCTCTCTCTCTCTCTCTCTCTCTCTCTCTCTCTCTCTCTCTCTCTCTCTCTCTCTCTCTCTCTCTCTCTCTCTCTCTCTCTCTCTCTCTCTCTCTCTCTCTCTCTCACACACACACACACACCATCACCCTCACTCGTTCTCATCCACAATAAGTGAAACAAATGACTTTGAAAGGAAAGGTACCAGAGTATTCCTGTCGTTTTGTTATACACCAGTCCACTGCACTGACATATGTGTTGAAATAACAATCAAATGTTATTACATTAAAATATTTCTTCACTATTTTTACGAAAGACAGTATAAAAGCATATAGAAGCACATGACAAAATTTCATAAAAGCAAAACGAGTTGACACACCATGTAAAAGTAAGCAAAAAAAATCGACATTGTGCTTTGGTATGTGTAGTATTTCATTTTCAGACAAAATATGTCGTTATACATGAAGCAAAGTACTCTCTCTCTCTCTCTCTCTCTCTCTCTCTCTCTCTCTCTCTCTCTCTCTCTCTCTCTCTCTCTCTCTCTCTCTCTCTCTCTCTCTCTCTCTCTCTCTCTCTCGCACTGTATGACTACGTTTACTTCTGCCTGTGTACATATTTTACTGATTCTATATTGCATTATCTTTTAAACATTTTCTACTTTAAGTTAAGGACAGACCGCATACATAGTTTGGATCGCAATGTAATTATCTCTTTTATCTTTCTCATTCTTCTTCTCTCCTTTTTAGTTCTCTTTCCTTCTCTTTCTAATTCTCCCTTTCCTATTCCCTCTACTGACACAAACAGGAAAATATATCTTCAAAACCCCACAGCTGTACAAAAATAGATACCTTCTGTCAACATATATGAGCATAAGCCTGTTGGGGCTAGCACGGTGCTCGTAGGTGGGTTTGAAAAGGGGAAAGAAAAGGAGGAGGAGGAGGAGGAGGAGGAGGATTGCAACAAAGAGGAGGTTGGCACAGAAGCAGGTTAGATAGGCACGGACGGAAAGGTGAAAGGAGAAAACGCGTGGGAGGAGACGATATAGCATCAGGCAATTATGTGAAGAGGAGGCTTAGGTTGACGTAATCTTATATTTAAAAGGTGCTTGACAGGTCCGTCCGTCGTGGGGGCAGAAGTTATGGCCTCTGCTCCCCCTCTCATTCCCTTGACTCGAGACGTAAAAAGATTTGAGTCACTGGAGGGAAAAATATGCTTTACTCGTTACCTTATTTATATACAATCTTCCGTCCTTTCCTCTTCCCCCGACTTCCATAACTATTTATCTGCCTCTTTGCTGCCCTGCCTCGTCTATCTTTCCCTGCTTTCATGTCTGCTTTTCTGGCCTCCCTGCTATGCATCAATCTACCTGAGAGTACTTGAGTTTGTTTGTCCTGCAATATGTTTATAATCACATCCTCCTCATATAAGAATGTATATCAATGTCACACACTACACGAAACTCCAGCCCTTAGCCTTCAATGTCTAGCTGAAGCTCTTGAAGTCTTTCCAATTTCATGAAGTCAATTGTGAGGCCAAAGAAACGGCAGAAAAATAGACCTTCATGGAGCTTCTCCCGACCAATCGTGCCTCACATGGGTGTCCTTGTGTTTGTTTGCTGTGTGTGTGCTGTGTGTGTGTGTGTGTGTGTGTGTGTGTGTGTGTGTGTGTGTGTGTGTGTGTGTGTGTGTGTGTGTGTGTGTGTGTGTGTCTGAAGCATAGACGACCTCAGGGAGAGAAAGGAAACAGGGACGAGTGTTACGCGGAAGACAGATTCCTTGACTTACCGCCTACGCCGCCCACACAAGC
>JAPQNM010000006.1:14643069-14680569 GCA_029783475.1 Metacarcinus magister | reverse complement strand
CAGTTGAATGCTCATTCCGCCCACCGCCTCACCGCACACCACACGCATCCGCTACAAACTTACACCCATAAATGTGAAGTGAAAAATAGTGGCCTCAAGGTCGTGGCAAGCTCATGCAAGGTTTAGTTTTCCTTCCGGTGTTGTAAATGTTTGGAATGTGTCAAGCTATAAGAGGCTCATTTCTAACCCCAAACCCCGCACAGAACTCTTTGTGGTGAGGACGCAATTGAATGTTTAGTGTGTTCAAAGCCGCTAATTGTCCAAAATGTTGTGCTGTGATCAAGTTGCGCTTTATACATATATTTATAAAAGTTATAGAGAGCCCAGGACCAACTGCATTTCAATTTTACTAACATTACCGAATAACTATAAGGCGGAAGGAAGCAGCAGCAGGAGGAAGTAGGAGCAGGGTTGAGGCGCCACATATTGACTCACCCCAGAATAGCAGTGAGGGAAATGGTCCTTGACTTTATATATTTTTCTCTTTCTTACGATTTTGTTCACATGACTAACTTAGGGAAGGGCGCGACAAGCACACTTCCACTGCCGCCGGGAAGACTCCACATCACGGACAGCAGCGCCTTCCTCCTCCTCTTCCTGCAGCGGGAGGAGGAGGAGGAGAAGGAGGAGGAGAAGACTAAGAGGAAAGACCAAACGGAGGAGCAGGAATTTTTTTTTTTTCTCTCTCTCTCTGTGTGTGTGTGTGTGTGTGTGTGTGTGTGTGTGTGTGTGTGTGTGTGTGTGTGTGTGTGTGTGTGTGTGTGTGTGTGTGTGTGTGTGTGTGTGCACCCCCACACAAACACTGTTGCGTCGTTCAAAAGTTTTAATTCAATCAAGGGAACAATGACGTGCATTCTGGTTAGTAAATATTTCATTCCTGGTATTCCTGATGCAAACGTGACTCATGAAATTACGATACTGTTGTTGTTATTGTTGTTGCTGTTGTTGTTATTGATGGCGCTGGTGGTGGTGGTGGTGGTGGTGGTGGTGGTGGTGGTGGTGGGGTGGTGGTGGTGGTGGTGGTGGTGGGGTGGTGATAAAACTCGATAACACCAGCAGTCGATAAGGGATGACACGCGATGAAAGGAAAGGATAACAAATGCAATGAAGGAAGAGCGGAAAAGACAAAGAACCGACAAAATTACACTTAACAATCTCTATAACTTCCGCCTCGTCTTCCTCCTTCCACCACACCAGCTCTCTAATCTTCGTCCATCAATCTTCTCTCTCACCCTTTCCTCCCCCCCACAGAAACCCCTCCTCCAAGTAAGTGTTTAACTCCTAACCCCCCCTCCCCCAAAACATGACCCTAGCTCAGCACACCTGTAATCAAGGACACACACCTGCTCCACCTCACCTGCCGACAATGTTTTATCTCTCAAGGTGAAACGAAAGTCCGATACTTAACGAGGCCGAGAAGAAGAACAGGGGCTAGGAGGAGGAGGAGGAGGAAGAGGACCAGGACGAACAGGAGGAGGAAGAGGAGGAGGTGGAAAAGAATACACACACACACACACGTCATACTAAGTCAAATGAGGAAATTAATTACCACTAAAAACAAAACAACGTCAGCAGCGAGGATAAGAAAACTGAATAATAGTAATGGTGGTGAGAAGCTTTTACCGCCGGAGATGTGTGGAGTCTCGGACGTTATCTTCTGCTTGTCTGTTCACTGTTATCTCCGGTGGTATCTTTAAATTATCTGTGAGTGATGTTAGCCTTGGAGATCCTGCTCGCTCTTCCTGCTTTCCCTGTCTCCGCAACCCTAACCCTTAATGGGGAGTTATGGGAACGGTGCAGATTCGTTCCTTTTGAATTTGCTGATGAATAGCCTGGACCAGGATCGAGTAAAGCTGAATTGTGGTTACACCTGGTGGTTGGGGGAGAAGTTTTGGTGCTGCGTGTAAGTGTTGTAGCCTTTCATTTGCCACCAATTGGAATAGAACCAAAAATAACGAGGAAAATGTTTATATATGTATGTGTATCGTGGCGATCGAAAAAGGAATTGGAAAAAATGTGATCCAATTTAGTTATAGAGGTAACCGGATACACTTCAGAGAGCTTATATTTGCTGTTGCTTGAAAACTGTGGTGAAAGGCTTGTAACTCTTATACTCTTCCTTTATTGACTATCTATCTGACAGAGACTCGGTTGTGTCTGTAGTGGAGGATGACATCTTATGGATAATCACACGTACGCCTTATTTGTGGTGCAATTGTATACTAGCAGTCCTACCTTGAAGCAGTAGTTGGTTTAATACATGGTAGGTGGCGCTACTCAGGGTGTCATGCTACTGTTAACTGCTCAGAGAAAAAGTCTATTGCACACATTGTTGATATATTACAGTTCTTTTGTTCTCTTCTGTTGTCCTGATAGCAATTAGATGTTCTCATAAGTGTGCGATAAACAGATTTGACGATAACTATGACGATAACGACGATTATAATAGTAAAAATAATAATAATAATAATAATAATAATAATAACAATAATAATAATAATAATAATAATAATAGCCAACACAAATACTAGTAATCACAACCCTAACATCCACGCCCCACGCCACAAACACACAAACACACAAACCCACTACTACTACTACACCGTCCTATACAGTTTTCTCCCACGTAAGCCCCTCATCCTCTCCCTTCCTCCTCCCTGCCACGCTCAGCCCTGCATGCAAAATCACAGGCCGGTTTATTAACATGCAGATTTGATCATGTCAAGGATTTAGATAGCTGAGCGGCGGGGCTGGGGGGACGGGGAGGATGGAGGGTTATCAGTGGTGGTGGTGGTTGAAATAGGATGGAAGAAGGGAGGAGGAGGAGGGAAGGAGGGAGATTAGGGTTAGTGTGAGGCTGGTACAGTGGGGTATGAGGGGAAGGGTGGAATGTGGAGGGGGAAGATGAAGAGAACGAATGGGAAAAGAGGAAAGGCGGGTTGGGGGAGACTGTTTCCAGCATAGCAAACACCGCAGCTTACAGTGGGATGAGTGAATACATGGAGAGCTGGGTGTGGAGGGGGTAACGGGAGGGGTAGTGAGTGGTAGGTGGAGGGAAAGGAAGATTTAGGTGGATGAATTAAGTGGTTTGTGTAGGTGAAGGAAGCGAGATGTGTTGAGGTTGAGTGAATAAAAGTTTGTGAATGAAAAAAAACAATAAAATCTAGACGTAGGAAAAGAAAGAAATATATAAGTGGAATTAATAAGTGGAACTGTGGGTGGCGCGAAGGAAGACAAGAGGAGGATAGATGTAGGTCTTTTGGTACGGACGCAACGAAGGAGTATTTGGTGGGATAGAGAGACGAGGGACAACTAAGAGAGTAGCCTCAAGTGAATGTGGGTGTGCATAAACAGCTTCAGACAGTGATTTTCTTTTTTTTATTCTCTCTCTCTCTCTCTCTCTCTCTCTCTCTCTCTCTCTCTCTCTCTCTCTCTCTCTCTCTCTCTCTCTCTCTCTCTCTCTCTCTCTCTCTCTCTCTCGCCAGTATATAGAATAGGTGGAAGCATTACCTGTTAAGTCCCTCTAAACCACGCGATTTGCCTGAGCTGTGGTAAGCACGCAGTCCCTCACACCCACCACCTTCGTCTAGAGAACATAGGAGGGGCTCAGAGGCGGGCAAAGGGCTCAGTGGTGAAGTATGAAGGTCAGAGTGCATGAGGCGGAGCAAGTTGGTGAAGGGACGGACATACGAGCTTACAACTAACATGAGGAAAGGCAGGAAGGAGCAGGAATAAGGAAAATCAAGACAGTCGAAAGAGAAACAGGAATGAAAGGAGGTTATGCAAGAAACAAGGAGCTTAAAGTCAGGTCGGAAGGTGCAGGGAAGGTCTTGTTGCAACACACACACACACATACACACACACACACACACACACACACACACACACACACACACACACACACGCACATACGCAGTTATCACAAAATCAATCACAAATCAATGGCATAAAAATAGTCAGGAATTTCCAGCTAGATGCAAACAAGAGAGAGAGAGAGAGAGAGAGAGAGAGAGAGAGAGAGAGAGAGAGAGAGAGAGAAAGAGAGAGAGAGAGAGAGAAAAACCCATGTGTGTGTATGTGTGCATGTGTGTGTGCGTGTGCGTGTGTGTATGTTTCTATCCAGTCGCAGTTTCCCTCACACCTGTGTCCGGCCATCTCCTTGCCTGGCTAATGAGCATCATCTCAGCCTTGAGTTAGCCGTCTGGTGCCTTGTGTTCCTTCCATCGCTTCCCTCATCCATCCTTCATCCCATCCTCGTTGTCGTTCTCATTACTAGCTCAACTTAATTGGCTATTCCATGTTTTCTTTTCACTTTACCCTTGACGAACATATTATTTTTTTGTTATCTTCTATCCCTTCTTTTACTTCCTCTTTTTTATTTTTTCTCTTTCTTTCCAGTCACCATTGCACGTTTCATGCGACAGGATAAACGTATTTTTTTTGGTCTTGCGTCTAATATTTATTTTTTCTCCTCTTTTCCTTCTTCGTCCTTCATATATTGGTTATTATCATCATTATATTTTTCGTCTACAATGTCAGCGTTACCTTGATCATCTCCTCCTCCTCCTCCTCCTCTTCCTATCACCACATACGAAGAGGTGGAGGGTAGAGTGCTGAGGGAAGGGACAGGAGGAACTAGGAGCAGGGAAGAGCGGAGGGAGCACAAAACACCCAGCAGCTGCAAGACTATGAACAATCACCGTCACGCCTTGAGGGTAGTGGGCAGCATGAGAGCCTTGTAACCTCCGGCCGAGTCTTCCCGTGAGTGCGTGAGGGGAGAGTAAGGGTGAACATCAACTACTACCATCCCTTCATCCTTGGGGAAACGAGGTGGTGTGTAAAGGAAAGGGAATGGAGGAGATGACGCCTGGTAGATAGATGTTAATGTCTTGCTTTGCCCGGAATGTGAAGAGGATCGACATATACTCCGTCCCTACATTCCTCCCGCGCTTTCTCTCCCTCGCCTCCAACTTCGGCAGGACGATATTCGCGCCAGAAAGAGTGAGCGATGCAAGGGGAAGGAAAGAGGAAGAGGCAGAGCAGTCGTGGCCGCGGGGTCTCATTGGGGAGGCGAGAGGAGGCCCAGAAAGGAGTGGGTGGAAGGAGGAGTGCCTGGAAACTTTAAGCAGCTACACGATATTATTACTCGGCAGGACCCTATGCTTAAGGCCATCCTGTAGGGGAGAGTATATAAGGCGAGGTGATGAGATGAAGAGTAGTGAAGGTGGTGGTGGTAGTAGTAGTAGTAGTAGTAGTAGTAGTAGTAGTAGTATAGTAGTAGTAGTAGTAGTAGTAGTAGTAGTAGTAGTAGATGAGCTACATAAGAACCTTTCATTTCCTTTTCTATTGCAGTAACAGATAATAATAATAATAATCCTTGAAGAACTAACTACTGTGTGTGTATATTTACCTGGCTGTATATACACATAATTATAGCACTACCTGTGTGTATTTTTTTTTTTGGGGGGGAGAGGGGCGGTGTCAGGTAAGTACAGGTGTCCCTTCCGCGAGTAAACACATCAACACTTTTTTTATTCCAACGAACACATCGAAGATTACACAACAACGATAACAAAGACACACCTCACGCCAACCCTCACACACACACACACACACACACCCCTTCCCACCAACCTCTCCCCTCCTACTCACCCCGACACCACCCTTGAAAACAAACTTAATCCCCGCCACCCACCCGTTCCTCCCCACCTCCCACTGTACGCCTAAACTTTATGTGTAACAACAAATTAACCTAACTTTAACCTAACAGAGGACGTATAAAACATTTGTTGGGCCTCCACGACGCTTCCTACGGTAATAACTAAATAAAAACCTTGCCTGAACGATAATATACGATACCAAGCGACAAACAGAGGCAGGGAACGATACATAGGACGCGAGGACAATAAGAGCGCATGTTTTCATTAAGCAGCGAGTGATACTTTATGGAACAATGTAATTTCATGGGGTAAAAGAAATCGCAGTGTTCCATTACGTGTCGCGGAATGTGTCGAGGGATTATACAACATTTAATCGCAATAACTGACTAGAGCACGTCATTCGTCAGCCCAGCAGCGAGTGATTAGGGAGACACGGTGGAGTGGCGGGAAAGGTGGACAAGTACAGACTCTTGGTGTGTTGTGTGGCTCACCTATGTGTTGTTTGGTGTCCTCGTCTACCTCACCTTTCTTGTTCCCTCTACATCTCCCTTTATAAGTCTGTATTGTGATGTTATTGTCATGTTTTCGTTATTCAGTAGCATGTGTAATCTCAGTCACTGTCACCGTTCAATCAATACCACCACCACCACCCTGTATTCACTGCCCCCTTCCTCGTCCCTGTTCCCATCCCTTCACTGTTGTACTGCCAAGGCATCAGAGCTCCTCTTCTCAACTCAAGATCCCTCAGTACCCCTTGTCCGTCCTCCACTCCCATTACCTCTCCTCCTTCTACTTACAAAAGGAGGGAAGTACCTCAGTAGTCCTGTCTGTGCGTGCCACTTCCGAGGTCAGTTTCCCCTCCCGCTGTTCTTCCCCCTACCCTCCCCTCGCCTCCCCTCGCTTATGACACACACACCCTCCTCATAAACATCCTTCCTCGTCCTTCCCCTAACCCATTATGCCACTTCCATCGACTCTACTGACATCTTGGCTTTCTGTGGTCCATATAAACAGCCACACACACACACACATACACACACACACACACACACACACACACACACACACACACACACACACACACACACACACACACTGTATTACTAAGGCAAATGGTCAACACTGCAGGACTGATGCCGCCATACAAATATTTACATTGTCACACGTTAAAGAAAAATTACTCATGCATCCTGAAATGTTGACCCCAAAAAATTAATAAATGAATAATACGCTTTTCAATTTCATGTTCACAATAGTTGTTGATGTTATTCACTGTTTGGAGGGAAAGGAACAAGTCATTGCATTGTGAAATAGATCCACCAACATCCACTATGATCCACCCGAGCCGCGTCACCACCACAACACCTCCACACCTGGGATATGTGGTTCGTATACAGGTGCAAATCTAGGTCGGCCCGCCATCAGGTAAGCTCCACATGCAACACCAATTAACGGTTACCATGCCAATCCACCACCAAACCCAGAACACAGTCCACCCAAACCTAACTAATTCACTGCCACTCCATCACTGCTGCACTCCACCACCTACCTACTATCACACCACTACTCCATTATCCAGTTACTCCACCACGCCATCACTCTCCTATTCTGGTACTTCATAGCATCACGCAACTGAAACCCACCACCAAATCACTCCAACACCACCACCACCACTACTACTACCACAGCACCCGCAAGCTAATCAATCTTGCAGCAATACCACCGCCTTGCTCGTCCTTCCGCTGCCCCTCACCCCTTCCACCCTCCCAAACACACATCACCTTGCCGCTCCACCTTCCACCTACAACACAAGGCAGCGATCCATCACCTGGAATACACCTGCACCAGTTCACGTAAACCTCTTTAACCCTAGTCTATTGTATTCCATGGCTCTCTCTCTCTCTCTCTCTCTCTCTCTCTCTCTCTCTCTCTCTCTCTCTCTCTCTCTCTCTCTCTCTCTCTCTCTCTCTCTCTCTCTCTCTCTCTCTCGTTAGGTCTTACTGTTATGGGTGATGTTCACGATCCAGCAAATGTTATTACAACACCCGACACGTGGGGTATAAACTGTTCTAGTCACACCAACCAAATTTTGTTCAAAGCTAAACGAAAAAAAACAAAACATGCAAGATAACCTGTCAGGAATATAGAAGAAGAAGAAGAAGAAGAAGAAGAAGAAGAAAAAAAACAATCTAGTAAATCGATGCAGTCGGAATGACCTTCACCCCAAGAAATGTTAGAGAGAAAGAAGTAAAAGTTTTAAAAAATAAAAAAATAAAAAGACTTGGAATTTGAGAGTCAACAAGAAGGCAAGATATTGCGTAGTACGTCTGACGGTATTCATTATGGAGCTTTCATCCACTACGTATAAAATCCAACGACAACCAAGAGCAGGAGGGATTTTAAATGAGGGAACGCCAGCAGGGAGCTCTTTTAATTTTCATCTGTTCAGAAAAACGTCGGCAGCGAGGCTAAGGGTTATCAAGGGTTCACAAAGGAGTAGGTAAGGTGAGCCACATTCTCACCCCGTCTCAGGTTCAAGCAGTGGTGAGTGATGGTTGGGATCCGCTCTCACTCACACGATATTCACCCCGACAGACAGGGTGAAAGGTCTTGATTGAATATATTAAACGCTACTGTCTCATCTGAATGGAAATCTACATATTGGTGTCGTCTTCAATGTTCGTAGAATCTAATTAGACACTATACCTTAAATATAATAGAATAACAGGTAGAGATAAGAAGCATATTTTATACTTTCAAACGCCTCGTATGTTAACAAATGTACTGTTTTGAAGGCGTGTGTACCTTACCTCCTCCAGCACCAGAAAGGACACTCCACATAATTAAAACACACACACACACACGCACACACGCACACACGCGCACAGACACACCCTCACTCAGGACACCCAGGTAACACTGTACCTTACATTAGTATCTCTCAGCATATCTCTACTCGTACGACCTTTACAAGATTACAAATGCATCCTGACATCTAAATTTAGCACGAGGTCTGACAAGTTATAAAAAAAACATACGTGGTTTTATTTTCCTTCCGGGAGCCGCGTGTCTATTACTACCGAGAAAGACAAGGTATCAAGCAGGTAAAAAAAAACAATCAGGGTACCAAGAAATCGACAGGTGAGTGAAAGGTGCATCACAAAACCGAAAAACAGACACCACCTTAGTATTAGTAACCTTAGTACAAGTATAAATATAAGTAGAAGTATTAGTAAACCTCACACTGCTTCATGCTTACTGTACCACTATGAATACACCGCCAAGTGAAAAGAAACACTTAGTAACCTACCTCAGTGATACAAACACCTAAGGCTTAAGGGTGAGAGCTCCGAGGGAAAGAGGACTAGGTAGGAACAAGGAAGTGCTAGGGAGGAAGACAGCACTACTTTCACCCCAGTTAACCCCTTGTAAAAGCATCGACTGCGTGCCATTTAGCAGTCATTGGCGAGAGAGAGAGAGAGAGAGAGAGAGAGAGAGAGAGAGAGAGAGAGAGAGAGAGAGAGAGAGAGAGAGAGAGAGAGAGAGAGAGAGAGAAAGGGAAGGGAAGGGACAAAGAATACGTAAGAGTTTGAATAGCAAGAACACAAGGACACAGACAGGATCATGAGGTTACAGGAGTTAAGGAGAGAGAGGAGGAGGAGGAGGAGGAGGAGGAGGAGGAGGAGGAGGAGGAGGAGGAGGAGGAGGAGGAGGAGGAGGAGGAGGAGGAGGAGGAGGAGGAGGAGGAGGAGGACCATGTAGCACGTACTCTTGTTTTACTACAGCAGATAATGTCGATACAAGCGGCAGCACCAACGTTATCTGTATGAACTGTAGCCTCTTATATATGCTCTCTCTCTCTCTCTCTCTCTCTCTCTCTCTCTCTCTCTCTCTCTCTCTCTCTCTCTCTCTCTCTCTCTCTCTCTCTCTCTCTCTCTCTCTCTCTCTCTCTCTCATTAGCTCGTAACAAAATAAGTCAAGACGCCTCCTATTAACAGCAACACGAGAACCAACAAGACAATTTCGTGTGTGTGGGAGCGGCAGGAGGGAAGGACAGTAAGGGAGAGAAAATGGGGGGAGGAGAGAGAAAATGAGAGAGAGAAATAGACAGAGAGAAAAAAAAGGTGGAGGAGGAGATGGGGGGGGAGAAAGAGGGGCAACACCTCCTACATACATCACCTCCAGAGTAATAAAAACAGTTCACTCTCTCAGGAAAGATATATGATGACGGCCGCCCAGCCCTGCCCGGCGCCCGCCTTACCCAGCCCCGCACCCAACCTGCCTCGCCCCGCCCCGCCCCGCCCCGTCCTGTCCTGTCCTTAAGCATTTCTAGTGAAGCGAAGAAAGTGAATGGAGGAGAAGAATGTACTAGTGAAAGAAAGGCAAGTTAGACGGGGACGATGGCCTACTTCTCCTTCTCCTCCTTCTTGTCCTCCTCTTCCTCTTCTTTCTTGTTCTTATCCTCCTCCTCCTCCTCCTCTTCTTGTCATAAGGAACAGCTAGAACAATGCAGCCACCACACTCCTGTCACCACAGCCGACAACCACTACCACCATCACCACCACTACAACCACCACCACCATCAACACCATCAACAACAACAACAACAACAAAAACAACACAAAGAAATATAATCAAATAAAATAAAAAATCATCACCATCATGACCCATGCTCCTGATTAAAAGGATTAAAAGTATGCATGTTCTCATCACATCATCAACACCAATCACCACATTTTCCTCACCACCTTCACCATCACCACAACACCTGGAACCTGGGATTCGTAAAAAGCCAAAATCGCAAGTGAAACCTTACAATAACCTTCACACACACACACACACACACACACACACACACACACACACACACACACACACACACACACACACACACACACACACACACCTCAACACCATTACCTTGTCTCCTCAACCAACACTCCCTCACCACTGCAACAACTCTATAATCACCAACATCTCTCCTGAGCTCCACTAACACCCTCACACTCCACCCTTACCATTACACCTTCACCACCTCACGCACCTCAAAACCATATCCCTCCACCCTCAGCCTCCACCTTTAACCCTCCACCCACAAATCCTTCCTTCAGCACGCACGTCCATCCTCCAATTGACAGTAGGTGACCCTCACACCTTGTTACCTTTACTCCGCGGGATACTGAAGCTCGTAGCCAGTAATTGGTCACCTGAGCACCACCACCACCACCCTCCGTCTCATCTTTTCACTCGCTCTCCTGACGAAGCTCCTTTCCTCGGCCCCTACAGACAGCTTTTCCTATCCATTCACTCGAGGTTAGTTAGGATGGTGTGGTGTTATATCTTTTTTCAGGGCAAGGTTATGTGGATTTTTCAAAGGTGTCCGGTGTTATTAAGGCGTTTGAGTATATTTTAGGAGTGGTGGAGAGGTCACATATTGGTTTCCTAAGGGCGCCACGAAGGTAGGTGTGTGGTGATGATTATTTCCGTCTCTCTGAGGGAAGGAGGATCGTGATGGGTCCGTGAATTAACCACAACCATTTATATGACATTGCAAGTATTGGTCTTATTTTCGGAAGTTACAACATATTAAGTACTTCTTCCCTATGAATGTGTTGGATTAGATTTAAGTCCGTATAAAGAGAATGTAGTCCTATCAGACCCATGTGGGCAGTATGTGGGGCTGTTTTAAACGTTTGGGTGGAAGGCAGAGGACCATTCCACCCTTTTTATGACCCCACGCCGTCCTGCCCCCTCTATGTCCCCACAGATGGTAGTGGTGTATGCATAATTTCCGGTGTATTACCATAATTATGTCATTGTATAGCATTTCCTAATTGCCGTTCCACCCAAATGAGTTTTAAGGGAATCTGATGGACAGAGCATAATGATGACGCTGCAATTCATGTGCCTTTTAGAGTTGGTCATTAAAGGTCATGATGATAACAGGTAACGCAAGTGTTTTAAAGTATTATGATAACCTGCAATCTAGGATCACGGAAGGATGTCATTAATATCCTTCCAAGGGTCGTGTACTGCAGTAGGATGTTCTTGATGCCTAAAAAAAAATATATATATTCTAGCCATTTCGTTATTTTTTTTTATGGGAAAGGAAAGTAAAGTGTGACAAACTTTTTTTTTTTTTCCCTTGTCATATTTAGATCCCTTTGTTTTCTGTACAACTCTATTCATCTTTTTTTTTCCATCTCACTCACTGTCTCACTAGGGTTGGTCCGTGTTTGTACTGCTCAAAGGCCTCTCTCCAATCTAGTTCCCAACCAGTTTTCTAGCACTCCCTCCAGCGATTTTCTCTTTCTCCACAAACAATCCTTTCTGTTCACATCGGAAACAATACCCTATCTCTCTCTCTCTTTCTCTCTTTCTCTCTCTCTCTCTCTCAGTGATAAAAGCAGGAGACAGACAGTAATACTTTTTTTAAAATATATATATATAAAAAAAACGCCATTAGTCTAAATAAGAAGAAAAAGTGTACAGTAAAAAAATAAAAACCGAAAAAGATGAAATGGAAATATAATAATTCAACTGAAGCTTATAAAAGAATTGACTTTGAACACTAATTAACAATTTTACGGAGGAACATTCGCACCAAAAGAGAGAGAAAAGAATAAAATAAAAGCTAAATAAATGAATAAATAAACAAATAATTCAATGATAAACAAAGATAGACAGATAGATTAAAAAATACAAACAGATAGATAGATAGCAAACTAGACAGATGGATAGACAGACGAATAGATAGATGGATAGATATATAAGAAAAAAAAAGTAGATAGCCAGGCAGGAGGTGGAGAAATGAAGAGAAATGAAGACAGGACAATAGGTGAGGTGAGGGGAAAGATGTCTCCCAAAGGATCATTAAATTGTTACAGGAAGTGAGCACGAGCTTCCCTCCCTCCCTCCTTCTCTCCCTCCCTCCCTCCTTCTCTCCCTCCCTCCTTCCTTCCCTCCCTCTTCCCTCCCTCTACTCTAATAATATTACTTCATCCCTCCATTTTCTTCTGCTTCACTTGATACTGTCTCGTTTCTGTCTCTCTCTCTCTCTCTCTCTCTCTCTCTCTCTCTCTCTCTCTCTCTCTCTCTCTCTCTCTCTCTCTCTCTCTCTCTCTCTCTCTCTCTCTCTCTCCATTAATTATATTCTCATCTTTTTCAATTATTTCCACTCAAACATCGCCATCCAAACACACACACACACACGCACACACACGCACACACACACACACACACACACACACACACACAGAAGCACTACAGCAAAATAAACAAACAAACAGACACAAAAGGTACAGTATATCCTGGAAAGCCATTATAGCTAGGCCTAATTAGATCCAATTCATGGAAAGCTGAAGAGGAGGAGGAGGAGGAGGAGGAGGAGGAGGAGGAGGAAAAGGAGGAGGAGGAGGAGGAGGAGAAGTAGGAGGAGGAGGAGGAGGAGGAGGAGGAGGAGGAGGAGGAGGAGGAGGAGGAGGAGGAGGAGGAGGAGGAAGGAGGATGAAAAAGGAAATAGAGAAAGAGCAAATGGAAGTGAGAGAGGATTTAATAGTTGATATAAAAGGTATTGACTTTAAAAAAAAATATATATATATGCATACAAAACGTTGCATGACGCACAAGATCAGTAAAAAAGAGATTCAGGACACATTGTAGGATGGTTATAGAAAGGAAAAAAAGTTAAAAGGTATTCATTAATCCTGCCAACCTGATCGCCGAGTGAGGGAAGGAAAGCAGTTAGGTGAAGCAGCAACACATTATACAAACATGCATTACTGCCATTCCATCCGCTTCACCTACTAATACTCGCGGTAATTATGTTCAAGCTAGGTATTAATTGTCTGGTAATTTACATTTTATATTTACAACAGTTCCTCCCACATGCCCCCCAGACACCTACCTACCTGTCCCCCACCCACTCAGTGCTTTACACCCCTCCCCCTCACCTCACTGCTCCCTCCCTCACCCCTCCCTAAGCCACTCCTGCCCAACTGCACCGTCCAGGAATATAAGTCGAGGCTCCATAAAACATTTACTAAATAGATACAATATATATGAATGTGAAAGGGAAGGGAATTATATTTGCGTGTGAGTCCGGGAAATATTTTATGATCATTTTCTCGAGGTTAGGAAACACCCATGAACAAGTAAGAGAAAGGAGACCGAATCGTTAAAGGTGTCCTCTCACAACTATGATGAAGCAATAACCACAGTTGTGTTTAGCCGCAAAACTCTACGGAGAACCGACGCCACTGTTCACTATGTCAACGCTGCCGCTGCCACCGCTGCCACCGCAACCACACGTAGGAGGATGAAAGGAGTACGCCCGCTCCCCCCTGCCTTGCATCACAGCCCTGTACTGCCCTGCCCTGCCCTGCCCCACCCTGCCTCGCTCTACTAACACTCACTCTTCCTCTTAACCTCTGACATTATCATGGAAAAATCATGAGCACATCAAAGACACAACACCCAACATATGAAATCAAAAGAACACGGTATTACACTTTAAGTTCACGTGTTTTTCTGCGTATCAAAGCGACATTTAAGTGTATTAAAAGAGGCAAACAAATAAACTAGACAAAAAGGAAAAATAAGTGTTACCCAGAGGAGGTCAAATTTTTGTTTTAGTAATATTTACCAAGTATTTGCAAAACTATCCATTCAAAATATTAACGCTTATACAAATGTTCATAACGAATTTATTGAAATACGTTATTTTTATCTTTCAGCACCTCGTACATCATCGCAGCCCAACACACCAAAGGACGAGAAGAAGCAAAAGTCAACAAAAGAATATGATGAAGGAAGAGAAAGAAAACAAACGAAGAAGAGTGATCCTTCACCCTCCACTTGAGCAGGACGCAAGGATCGGTGAGCTGACAGACACTTACGGTAACAAGGACAACCCTGAGTGGACACGCCATCACCAGGAAGCTAGACACGCCCGACGCCACTCACACGCCAACAAGGCATCCTCAACGCACACAAATATCCACCCACGTCACGTCACCTGCAGCCCAGTACACTACCACGTCAGCGGTGTTGGGGAAAGCTCGATATTGTGTCCAATATAAGCATCGTTATAAAAGGATCCAACCCAACCCATGGCAGCGGAAAACGGTGTGATATTACATTGCCCGCGGTGGTCACTGTGCCCGCGGAGGCTCGGTGATAGCGTCTTTTATTGGTAAGAGATTAGGCAGGAAAAGGTCACAATAAGTAAGGACAGGAAACAAAACAACAGAGGCGCACCTGGCCCTTCCATTCCCCTTCCCCCCACGCAGCAGGAGGGGGATGGTGGGGGGGGGGGGCAGGTGTACAGAAGGTACCTTGATACACTGCAACACAAGTCAAGCAACACTTACCCTCCTCATGTCGCCCGGGGTCGGGGCTCCGGCTGGCCTCGGCTGCTACCGCCGCCACCGCCGCTGCTGCCGCCTCCAGTTGGGGCTGCTGCGGCGGCTGTGAGTTGTGTTGCTGTGGTGACTGCGGCTGAGACTGCTGTCCATTGCTAGCATGTTGTGGTTGTGGTGATGGCGTATGTTGTTGTTGGTGTTGATGCTGCTGTTGTTGTTGCTGTTGCAGACTCTGTTGTTGTTGTTCTTGTTGCTGCTGCTGCTGTTGCTGTTGTTGTTGTTGAGGCTGTGGTTGTGGTGGTGGTTGTTGTGGTTGTTGTTGTTGTTGTTGTTGTTGTTGTGGCTGTTGGTGTTGCAGCTGCAAAGGTTCTCGTCGCCCGCCATTGTTCCTGAGGGAGAGAAAAGGATGTTTGGTCACGAGGGGTGAAGAGCTGGCTACACATGAGGAAAAGTCGCACGCCTCAACATCATAGAAACAAGGAGAAAAAATAATCACTCCCGAAAGAGAATTAGCCACAACACCTCCCCCCCCCTTCCCCTTCCCATTCCCACTCCTAATACTGCTCCACCCCACCCACCTCCACAACCCAACGCTCCACTATTACCCCTGAACACACTCGCTCCACCCTAAATGTGTGCGAAAGAAAGAGAGAGCAAGAGAGAAAGAGAGACAGACACACTAGCTAGACAAACAGACAAAGAGAGATAAACAAAAAATAATTAAACAGCTCCAGGAAAATAAAAATAACACGGAAGTGCAAGAAAATAATATAATAATAAAGGCAATTTAACAGCAATAAATAATCACGTTTATTGTTTCCCGCTCGGCAACAACTCACCATTACCTCCATCACTCTTTTTTTTTCCCTCCTCCTCCCTCTCCCTCTCCCTCTCCCTCTCCCTCTCTCTTCCTCCTCCGTGCTCATTATTCACCCCATTTTTTCACTGCATATTTTCCACTTTGAATTATATCTCCAGTTTTAATTTTGTTCCATTATTCCAAACAGTTGCTTCATCACGTCTCTCTCTCTCTCTCTCTCTCTCTCTCTCTCTCTCTCTCTCTCTCTCTCTCTCTCTCTCTCTCTCTCTCTCTCTCTCTCTCTCTCTTTTTGCCTTTATCTTACTTCATCTTTCGTCCTTATTATCTCCCTTCCTTCCTCCTTCCTTCCTGCACTCTCTTGTCCTTCCTTCCTTTCCACTCTTTCATTAACCTCAACATTCGCTTCCCTTCCCTTCCCTTCCCTTCCCTTCCCTTCCCTTCCCTTCCCTTCCCTTCCCTTCCCTTCCCTTCCTTTCCCTTCCCTTCCCTTCCCTTCCCTTCCCTTCCCTTCCTAACCCAAACCACTCCTCCCTCCTTCCTTCCTTTCCTTCGTTCGTTCACTCCGCCCACAACGAGGCGACACACAATAATTAGTTTCCTTCATATCTGGTTTATTATTTTATTGAACACTAATGAGTAGCAGGACGCCCACTCTCCACCACAAACTGGGAGGAATGGAGAGAGGGAGAGAGAGAGGAGATAATGACGAATATGATTTAATGTTAATAAGCAGTATAGAATCAAAACAGATGAGAGAAAGATAATTTGAAAACATAAAGAGAGAGAGAAAGAAAGACAGGAAAGAAAGGTGTGTGTGTGTGTGTGTGTGTGTGTGTGTGTGTGTGTGTGTGTGTGTGTGTGTGTGTGTGTGTGGGAAACAGGGTGGGCAGGGCAAGCGGAGGGACCAGACCAAACACACACACAGGTAATTCGATCGGGGCAAGAAGATGAGAGTGTGTCAGGTGATATAGTCTTCCCGCCACACACACACACACACACACACACACACACACACACACACACACACACACACACACACACACACACACACTTCCCATACCAATTTCCGGATCTGTACGTACAATTACTTATCATTTATTTTCAACTAAAAACACATGTACACTTTTACATCTGCATGGCCTCTGTGTGTGTGTGTGTGTGTGTGTGTGTGTGTGTGTGTGTGTGTGTGTGTGTGTGTGTGTGTGTGTGTGTGTGTGTGTGTGTGTGTGTGAATTTACATGCAAATAGAATTACCTACATCACCCTTATAGTGAACCGACTAACCACCACCAACCGACCAACTCTCTCTCTCTCTCTCTCTCTCTCTCTCTCTCTCTCTCTCTCTCTCTCTCTCCTCTCTCTCTCTCTCTCTCTCTCTCTCTCTCTCTCTCTCTCTCTCTCTCTCTCTCTCTCTCTCTCTCTCTCTCTCTCTCTCTCTCTCTCTAAAATATGGACACCTCTACGTCTGTCTCACGATCCACATGTCTCCCACACACTCAGCCTTTTTATCAATCCCTCCCTCTCTCCCTCCCTTCCTTCCTCCCTCCTCCTTCCTCCTCCTCCTCCTCCTCCTCCTCCTCCTCCTCCTCCTCCTCCTCCTTCTCCTCTTCCTCCTCCTTCTCTTCTGTCCCCAGGATCGTAGAGGATCAAGCCAAGGACACAGGGAGGAGGAGGAGGAGGAGGAGGAGGAGGAGGAGGAGGAGGAGGAGGAGGAGGAGGAGGAGAAAGAAGAGAGAAGAAGAAGAAGAGTTAAAGAAAGATGTGAAATAAAGCTTAAAAAATAATATATATATAAAAAAAAAACGATGACGGAGACATGAGAGACGAAGGAAAAAAAATATAATATTCCACCACATTTTTGGAATTTGGCGGAAACGTCTGAGTAATAAATAGAATGAACAGCATTTCTATGACAAGGAGACGGTGAGGGTGAGTAAGGAGAAAATGAATGATAATTGGGAGGAGAGGGAGAGAGAGGAGGAGAGAGAGGGAGAGAGAGAGAGAGAGAGAGAGATGCAAATGCGGAGGCGGAGGCGTGGAAAAGGAAATGAAAAACTACGATAAAGAAAGGGATAGGCAGAGGGAGGGAGGGAGGGAGGGAAGGAGGGAGAGAGAGGAAAAGGAGTATAATAAATAACACCAGAAGAAAAAAATAATATGGAGAGTGTAGAACAATTTTTTTACGGATTTCCTTGAACGTAACCAAAAAAAACAGAAAAGTGACAAAGAGAAACGAGATATAAACGAAAGAGAGACAACTGGAAGAAAAGAAGAAAAAATAGAGGAAACTAAGAGGACAAAAAAACAAATGACTGACGACAAAGCGATGCAATATCACTATCACAAGTAACAGGGAGGGAGTGCGCGGGAAAACAAAGGAACAAGGTTAAAAGAGAAAGGAGAAGAAAGAAGAGGTGACGAAGAAAAACAGTTAAAAGTGGCAGCTAGTTAAAAGCAAACCAGAAGATGGAGGAAGGTGAAAGAACCCAACGGAAAAGAAAAGAGTTAATGGAGGAGCAGGAGGAAGGAGGAGGAGGAGGAGGAGGAGGAGGAGGAGGAGGAGGAGGAGGAGGAGGAGGAGGAGGAGGAGGAGGAGGAGGAAGGAGGAGGAGGAGGAAGAGAAGTCTAAGAAGAGATCATATACCACTCAATACTTACAAAACATTAGAAATTCAGAGAGAGAGCGAGAGCGAGAGAGAGAGAGAGAGAGAGAGAGAGAGAGAGAGAGAGAGAGAGAGAGAGAGAGAGAGAGAAAGTTTGACCTTGAGTGTGTGCGGTACAATGAATGTGTTGCTCCCATTTTACGTGAAACAAAATTAGAGTAATATATTAGATTTCCTTTACATTGAGTTATGAACCACCATCACCACCACCACCACCACTATATGTCACCATCACCATCACCATCACCACCACCATCACCACCACCATCACCCTCCACGCTTCATTTCCTTCACCCTTCGCTACAGTCCTTCGTCCTTCGACTAATGATCCAAACACGTCTTTTACCGCCAGATTTTTCCTTCCTCACTCTCGCTTGCCTCAGCTTCTTCACTCAGTTTTTTGCCTTTTTTCGTTTCCCTTCCTTTCCCTTCCCTTCCTGCCTCCCGACTACTACTACTACTACTCCTCCTCCTCCTCCTCCTCCTCCTCCTCCTCCTCCTCCTCCTCCTCCTCCTCCTCCTCCTCCTACCCTCACTCCTCCTCCTCCTCCTCCTCCTCCTCCTCCCGCCCTCCTCCTCCTCCTCCAGACACTCAACGCCTCCTCCTCCTCCTCCTCCTCCTCCTCCTCCTCCTCCTCCTCCTACCCCCCTCTCCTCCTCCACCACCATCATCACAACCTCTGCTACTAACAACACGACCTAATGACTTCGCTAATGCAACAGCAACATCAGCTGCCACACACTGCCGGCGAGGGGATGCCAGTGCCAGTGAGACGCCCACCCACCCATCTTCCATCTTCTACGCCGTCCCATCCTCCACCTCTCTCCACCATTCATCCTTCCTTCCTCCACAGCAGCGTGAAGAGTAGCGTCACATCACATACACATATATAAATACATACATATATATACATACATCAAGTATTCTACATCGCCTCCTGCAGTGCCACCGCCCACTACGTAAATGTCTCGTCTTGCCATTATTCTACGACTAGGATAAGTCTTTTAATTGCTACGGCGGATCTTGTTCCTGTAGTGTCCTTCAGTTTTCCTTCACGCCCCCGACAAGTCAAAAACCTAAACCTTTATATTCTTTTTTTTATTACTATACTCTCCCTTTCGTGTTTCTTGCCCTTTCTTCTCCCCTTTCATCCCCTAGAAACATGGCCTTTAAAGGGAGAGGAGCACAAGTAAGGGAGGAGAAATGTGCTGTGTGAGAGAGTAGGAAAGTTTAGGGGGACAGAGTGAGTGTTAAGGGAAAGGAGAGATGAAAGGTTATTATTGGTGGTGAAGTGGTGATGAGGAGAAAGAGTTGGGTGACAAGTGATGGGAGTGGAAGAGGGAAGGAAGGAAGGAGGGAGGGAGAGAGAGAGGGAGGGTGGCCCTGTTCCAATGAAAGGTAAACACGGTAATGTAATGACGAGGCAAGAATAACAGGTAACTTTTTCCTTCTCTCTCTCTCTCTCTCTCTCTCTCTCTCTCTCTCTCTCTCTCTCTCTCTCTCTCTCTCTCTCTCTCTCTCTCTCTCTCTCTCTCTCTCTCTCTCTCTCTCACACACACACACTTCCATTACTGTTTTCTGCCCGCGTATAAATGAAACTCGTGTCAGGGAAGGGGACAGGTAAGAGATCAGGTGAGTATCGTGAGGTATAAGGTGATGGTGTTAGGTAAGTCAAGGTTAAGGACGTTTACTTTGAGCTCATATGACACCTGCACGTCTGCCACATCTAGTCTGTACACACACTAAGCTGACTCAGAGGATAGACACCAACCACTACATCCTACACAACACACAGGGTGAAGGTCTTTGCTACACCTCCACACACCCTTGAACCTCGGCAAACCACCATCCTCACCCTGTCACACCCAAGTCACCTGCATGTGATTCTAAGGTACAAACAATCAAGCGCAACCAACACTCAGCATCAAGGCAAGGAAGGAAATGCACAAGTTCCAGGTTTCCACTGCTTGGTTTCCACTGCAAGTTAGAGCTATGAAGGATTACAAGCCTCGACGCGGCAGCTGGTTTAGGTAGTGTGGGGGGGAAGGGATTGCAGCAACCTCCTACATTGCATCCGAGAGAGAAACCCGAGAAGGCGAGTCAGGCTGAGGCAGGGAGGTACCGGTAAGCTCTCCTCCCTCCCAACACCCACAAAGAAAACGTTTGTAAATGTCAAGGGTGAGTACCCCCTAAAGAGTGATATTTTGGAGACAACATGAGCTACGGACTAACTAACTGTTGTACATTTTCCATCAAATATATGTGGCTTTATTGTGTTTCCTCGTGTGTAGTATGCGGAGGGATACATTAATTATTTTGATTTGAAATTGTGAATACGCTTGATACATAATGTTTGATTGAGCTGTAAAAAGGCGTGTGATTATCTCTGTCATATTTCACTGTGAGATAATCCTTCCGTCAAAACTGCACACACACACACACACACACACACACACACACACACACACACACACACACACACACACACGGCGGAAAAAGCCAAAAATCCAGGTTATCCCTAATAATAGAGAGTCAAGCCAACGACCTCTCCCCAGTGATGGAAAGGTTGTGTTCAAAACTCTGAAACAAGGCAGGAAAAAAAAAGAAAAAATAAGTCATCCTGGGCAACTTTCGAGAGCAGCACTTGATGGATGACGAGGCGAATGCGGCCAAACAATCCGCCTCACATGGGTGTTGGGGGGGCATGAGGTGTACCAACATGGCGCATCTACATAGACCAGAATCAAAGGCTATAAAAATAAACTTAAAATAAATTACTCGTAAGAAGATTTATAAGACGCAGAAGTGTATGTTTATCACGCATATATAGCGATGGTAATGAGGAAGGGCAGCGTGCGGGGAGAGTGAAGGGAAGGAAGGGTAGCTGAAGGGAGGCTTAAGAGGCATGAAGAGGAGAATAAACAGAGAAAATATGGGTGGAGGTAAGGAATGACAGATAAAGATGGGAGGTAGCAGGGGAAAAAAACCTATACGATGATGGAGGAGTAGAGAGAAAGTAGAAAAGGAGATAGATGGGGGGGAGGCAATACTGAGGACAAATAAGGAACCAATCGAAGGCAAGAAAAGGGAGGAATAAGTGGCAATTTATGTGTAAATTGGCAAAAAATTATTGGCGTAGCGGACCAGAACATCCCATCTGCCCCGACAACCCCTGACATCACCCCCAACAATCCCAAACAATCCCTGACATCACCCCAACAACCCCAAACAACCTCTGACATCACCCCAACAACCCCAAGCAACCTCTGACATCACCCCAACAACCACAAGCAACCCCTGACATCACCATAACAACCCCAAACAACCCCTGACATCACCCCAACAACCAATGACTTCACCTCATCCCCTAAGAACTTGACATCACCTTAATACCTTCCTCCTCCTCCTCCTCCTGCTCCTCCTCTACAAAAAAAAATTTTTTTTTTCTAAAGCATGAAACAATGAATTGGAAAAGTGCGTCAGGGGTCAAAACACGTCAGCAGGTCAGGGTCAGCAGGTCAGCAGTACATCAGAGAGAGGCTCAGCGTGGCTTGACGGGGCTCAGCAACACTCTTCCAAAGCGGTTCAGCATAGCCAGTCCCATCCCATCCCATCCCATCCCAGTCGCAACCTCACCTTTCGACCAGTTAATTGTAGATATCAATGTTCCTTCTTAACACAATGTAACATTTTTTCATTCTTTTTTCTCTCTCTATCTATCTATCTATCTATCTATCTCTATCTCTATATCTCCTTAAAACATAGCGCCGCGCCTCTCTCTCAATTTCACGCAATACACACATCTGCTCCTGAAATGGTTTGTGGCGGGACACGGGAACGCAAATGGCTAGGTGGAGGGGAGGGACGGGACAGGGATGAAGTGGAGTAATCGTGAACAAGAGGGGAGAGCGGGGTGAGGGGAAGCAAAGTGGTGGGGCAAGGTAATGCAGTGCTGGACGCGGCGGGGTTCAGCGGGTGACTGGCCGGGAAGGGAAGAGAAGCACACTGGGTGAAGTAATGCATTGGTTTCAAATTTTGGTGGTGAGGTACGGAAGTGTATGAGGGGAGGTGAGTTGGGAATGAACAGTTTTGTGATAAAATAGTGAACGAGGGAGTCAGTATTTCAGGGCGCAGAAAGACCTCTCACTAAAAAGAATACTAGATCAATATGAAGGACGAAGAGAGGTTTGGCTGCGGATGGCAACTCCAGGCAAAATGTATATAAAAAAAAATAAATAAATAAAAAGATGAGTAAAAAATACGTAAAATATGAATTTTGTATTTTTCCTGCCTACCTCCCTTTCCCCCCTTCCTTCATTCTTTTTTTCCCCCTTCCTTCCTTCTTTCTTTCCCTCGTCTCTCTCCTCTATGAATATTCTTTATTTGCCTCAACTTCTCATCGACACACTCCTCCTGTCAGCTCTTTCTGATCTTTGCCTTACCTCCTTCTCCTTTCCTTACATTCTTTATCTCTTCCATCCTTCTTTCATACTTACCTTCCTCCATCTCTACCTTTCTATCGAGGTTAAAACTAACGTCATACATGTAGCAATCTCTCTCTCTCTCTCTCTCTCTCTCTCTCTCTCTCTCTCTCTCTCTCTCTCTCTCTCTCTCTCTCTCTCTCTCTCTCGCTCTCTCTCTCTCTCTCTCTCTCTCTCTCTCTCTCTCTCTCTCTCTCTCTCTCTCTCTCTCTCTCTCTCTCTCTCTCTCATGGTGGGACGGGGCAAGGTAATAGCAGGATGATAGCTATAGCGGAGCAGTGAGGCAGGGTAGAATGAAACGGGACGGGACGTGGTGAGGTGGGGCGGGGTGGGGTTGTCTGGGGTGGGGTTGGGTGAGGTGGGGTGGGTGAGGTGGGGTAGGGGCGGAGCTGAAGGGTTGGGAAGGAAATGGAAAGTGAGAAGTGCGTGTAGTGGTGGGGAAGGGGACGGAAATTAAACAAGCGGAATATACACATTTAGCCAGAGGGAAAGGAAAGGGAAAGGAAAAGGGAGAGTAAGAGAATGGGGTTGGCTGTAGAATGTGTGGGGAGTGGAGGGGAGACGATGGGGTAGGTCAGGGAAGGAAAGGAAGATAGGTGGGCATGAATTGCGTGCCGTTGTTGTGAATGCCTTTGGGCCGCGCCTCCCACACCGCCAACCTGCACCACATAATTGCACTTGTCGGCACTAACGAGGCTTCAGTCGACTCCGATGTAGTGAGGCCACCCGACCCAGGCCGGCACACACGAAAAGCCGCTGAAGGGCTTCCTGGAAACTTTACTGGACGACTTGATGGAGTTGGACTTTCTGTGCAAGTCTGCATATACCGCTAACCACGACCTGATGGTGGTTGGCGGAAGGTGGGGCAGGGGCCATGAACCACAATATTGGTCGAGCATACAAGCACACATATGTATTTATTGTTACCCAAATCAAAGTGCATAAAATATTTTACTTCCGGCAACAGTTGGCCGGCCAGGATGGTGTGACGCTAAAGAAGTTACTCCTCATCACTCTGCCACTATTTTGACATCCGAAAAAGCTCGGAAACACGCGGCCCTACCTGCCGCTGGAGAATTGAGTTGCTGAAATCTATAATGAATGTCAATTACAGTTTTCTGCTTTACTGACAGGACCGATTTTTTAACAAATTTGGTAAAAGTAAACTTGATGACGCAACAAAACTGTCATGTCGCCGAAGCAAACAAAAATAATTCAGTCATAACTAAAAAAAAATATATATATATATATATATACATATATTTAAGATACAAAGGAAAATTCGCCGAATACGGAATTTTAATATCAAATTAACTATTAAAATATTCATAACCAATGACCAGGACACCAGCTGTTTCCTCCGCCTTTATGAAACACTCGCATTGCAGCACAATAGTCCACAAGCTCGCACTTGTCGCCGCAGTAATATTGAGCTTCACTTCAGTCTATTGTCTGATTCCAAAGAAGAAAGATTCACTACAGCGCTGTTCTACACTTCTTTTAACATTATCGAAACATTAGTAATATTTTTCTTACATAGGAACGAATTACTCGAATCTGTGATATTAGATTTCCTAAAATTCTTCCACGAATCCTTTGAATCATTGGGTCGTAATCCTCTGCCTTAGAAATTGGTCCACTGATCCGAGTCACGTCGTGTTCCACTTTCCAACCCTAAAAGGAGTTCCAGCCTCGTCCCTGACCTCCGCCAGCCTTCCTCCATATAATACACGGCGCACAAACAAACACAGCCTCAATTTCCTCCTAAGGGTGCTCCTCCCATTCCACCTCCTCCTCCAAGGGGGACCAAGTGAGCCAAGGCCGCCGCTCAACTGCATTACGTGACAGTACTCTCGGGAAATCTGACCAGCAAGCAACAAATATGAGAATGGTCAATTACTCACCCACGCCCGCCACCACCACGCCCGTATAAGCCTACTGCCACGCCCATTTTTGAGGTCCACTTACTTCCCTTGCATTAACGCCCACTCACTTTTCATCCCTCTCGATTATTATCTCTCTCGTTTCATCCCTTCCCCCTTTATACTATACATTCCTTACTTTATTTTTCTATTCTTTCCTTGACATTCTCTCTCCCTTAACATACACTACGCATTCCCCTTACGCTCTCCTCCCATTCTTTCCCCTTCAATGTCCTTTCAACACTGGTATTCTCTCTGTCTGTCTTTCTCATATCTCTTTCAAGCAAAACTCTTCCTATTGGCGTAATGGAGTGTTGCACATCGCCGACCGTACCCACGCCTACGCCCACGTTCCTAACATCCCTTACTCACTGCACCACCCACTCACAGCGAACCTAAGAAACGAATACGCCGAGATGAAAAAAAAAACTAAAAAAAAAATTGAAGAAGACAAAAATGAAAAGTGACTCTTTTTAAAAACTAACATGACCACAACCATATCTCTTTCCTACACCTTCTTCCATTTTCCCTTTTTTCCCCTTCAAATCTACACCCATTTCCCTGCCCACCCGATAACCACATCATCTCCCCTTCCTACCCTCTTTCCCTTAACAAATACTACATCTCCCCTCACCAACTTAGTTTCCCCTTTCTCCCGCTTCCCTCAGCTATCCCCTCAAGGCCTACCACCTGCCTAAGGGTCCCAGCAACAGATGGCACCGCGCTCCACCTGAAGGGATGATGTGGAAGGGAAAGGTGGGGAGTATTCTATTCCACTCGAGCTGACTACTCAACGCCAGCTCAATGTCTGTCTGTCAGATTGGGTAGCTACTTGAGGAAGGCTCTCTCTCTCTCTCTCTCTCTTCTCTCTTCTCTCTCTCTCTCTCTCTCTCTCTCTCTCTCTCTCTCTCTCTCTCTCTCTCTCTCTCTCTCTTTGTATCTTCTTGTCTTTCCTTGCATCATTTTCCCTCTTATTAATTTCCATTTTATTTAGATTCGCTTCCATTCCAGCAGCGCGTTCCTCCTCCTCCTCCTTCCTCCTTCTTGTCTTCCTCACTCCCTTCTCCTCCACCACCACCACTACAAACAAACACACACACACACACACACACACACACACACACACACACACACACACACACACACACACACACACACACATTGGAAATCGGTATGCGCAGTGTCCCTTCCTCCTTCCTCCTCGCCTTTCCCTATCTTTGTCCCTGTCACCCTGTTCCTCTTCCTACCCCTAATGAGCCTGATGGAGATGTACGTCACGCCAACTCCTCCTCCTCCTCCTCCTCCTCCTCCTTCTTCTTCTTCTTCTCCTTCTCCTCCTCCTCCCAAACCACGGAAATGACGAGCCGAAAATAGTCAGTAGGCAAGAGACATTCTGCTGATGATTTCCAGCAGGCAAAGAAGAAGCCGTCCACTGCCACTACCTGCTATCACACCTTCCAGGCCACCCACTTCAAGCAATTTACCTGGCTGGTCCACCTGACTCACCCACTCACCCACTCACCCACTTACCTGTCACCCAGCTAATACCAGCCTTACCTGCACCCACTGATATGATGTCACCTCTGAAACCTATGATTTTAGGGTAAAGAAAGCACGCAGGTAAAAAATATCAGTCCTATACACTCAACCCGACCACCAAACACACACCAATCTATATTTCCTTCCATCCCACACACCAGCAACACTAACTGTCTCCTCCTTCCTTTCCCTTCCATTTCTCTCTGAGGTAATTCTCTTCTCTACCTTCACCACGTCACATCCCCCACGCCCTCCACTGCCTTGCTCACGACCACGCCCACGCCACGCCACACTAGGGCCCCTCAGGCTAATGGGCTGATTAAAGCAATGGCATTATTCCCCTCTCTGTCACACATTATTTCCCACGAGCTTTTTAAAGGAGCGCTCATCACACACACAGAGACACACAGACACACACACACACACACACACACACACACACACACACACTCCCTATATTCAATTGGGATTCCTCTCTCTGGCATTTTCTTTCCCTTCAAATTCCGTTTCCTCCTTATCATTTCCTACCACTACTTCCTCCTTTTATCTTAATCCTTCTCGTTGACCTCTTTTTCCCCTTTTTTCCGTCTTTTCCTTAAACCCATGATCCGTCTCCCTAACCTTATCTTCCCTCTCTCCCTCTTCCTCTCTCTCTTCCCTTCCTTCTTCCCCTCACTTTCTCCAGCGTCTTCAGAAGTTCAATGATGTCTCCGTGCCTCATCATTTTCTTTCCCCTCACCCTCTCCTAAAAACTCCATTCTTGAACATTTTCCATTCTCTCTCTCTCTCTCTCTCTCTCTCTCTCTCTCTCTCTCTCTCTCTCTCTCTCTCTCTCTCTCTCTCTCTCTCTCTCTCTCTCTCTCTCTCTCTCTCTCTCGTTGTAATCAGTTACGTTACTATGCTGGAGAATCAATCAAGTCCAGAGAAGAGAGAGAGGTGTGAGGGGAGAGGGGTGAGGGGAGAGAGGGGAGAGGGGGGAGAGAGGGGAGAGAGGGGTGAGGGGAGAGAGTAACCAGAAGTGTTAGATGAAGAAAGGGATAAGTTAGTAGATGTAATGAGAATAGATTGGATTAAAAGTTAAAAGGGAATTCGGAAATGGAGGGGAAAGAATGAAGGGAAAGGAAGGAAAAAGGAAAAGGAATAAAAGGTGAAGGAAAAAGGGAGGAAGCAAAGATGGTAAGAGAACAAGGACTGGCAAAGCAATATGTGGAGAGAGAGAGAGAGAGAGAGAGAGAGAGAGAGAGAGAGAGAGAGAGAGAGAGAGAGAGAGAGAGAGAGAGAGAGAGAGAGAGAGAGAGAGAGAGAGAGAACGCCACTTCATTCACAGCTGCCAAAATTCTTTCACAAATTTTCTTTTCCTTTTCCTCTCGCATTCATTTACCGCACCTGAAATGCACTGCTTCATTTCAACGTAAATAAACTTTTTTTTCTCAACCTTTCACACATCTCTATTTCTCTTTTCTTTTCTCTCTCTCTATCTATCTCTCTATCTACCCATATCTACCTCCTTCCCTCTCCTATTTTCCTCTTCCCTGTAAAAAAAAAAAAAAACATTACGCTTGAATTTACATCTGGCGAATCAACGGTGCAAATGAATGATGATGACGATGATGATGATGACGATAACAACGATGTCTCAGAACAACAAAACCGAACAAAATCAAACACGTAAAAGAAACTGAAGATAAAGAAAGAGGAGGAGGAGGAGGAGGAGGAGGAGGAAGAGGAAAAATATATCAATATAATATAATACTTCTATAGAATACCACTACAAAAAAAAAATAATAATAGGACAGATCAGAACACGAGCCTATTACTTCCTCCCCTTTTGCTGTCCACCCATCCTACCCCAAACCTTTCTTCTTCTTCTCCTCATCATTCTTCCTACCCCCCCTCCCTCCTTCCCTCCTGATCCTCCTCTCCTCCTCCCTCCACAGCTCAGCCAATCGACCACGTGAGGAGGATTACAGAGCCACGTCACGACCAGCCAAGCAAGACCTTGAAGCAGCAGCAGCAGCAGCAGCAGCAGGAGGTGGAGGAGAAGGTGGAGGAGGAGAAAACACAAAGATGCACTAAGGAAGAACAATCAGCAGCAGACCTGTTGGCCCTTATGAGGAAGGAGAAAAGAAGGAGTAAAGAAGAAAAAAAAAAGAGGAAGAAGAAATAAATGGATGCGAGAGAGCGAGAGAGAGAGAGAGAGAGAGAGAGAGAGAGAGAGAGAGAGAGAGAGAGAGAGAGAGAGAGAGAGAGAGAGAGAGAGAGAGAGGAGGAGGAGGTAAGCTACAAAAAAAAGTACGAGAATGAATAAGAGGTAATAAATGGTAAGAGAATAAAGGAAGAACTGGGTGAGGAGAAGGAATAGGAGGAAAACGAGAACACAGAGGAGGAGGAGGAGGAGGAGGAGGAGGAGGAGGAGGAGGAGGAGGAGGAGGAGGAGGAGGAGGAGGAGGAGGAGGAAGAGGAGGAGGGAGGGGCGTTATGGAAACGAAGCCGCAGCCTAATTAAAGGGTTTGCAAGAAGGAAGAGGTGGAAGAGGAGGGAGAGAAAACGGAGGAAAGAGAAGAAGACGGAAGACGATGACACGAGGAGGAGGAGGAGGAGGAGGAGGAGGAGGAGGAGGAGGAGGAGGAGGAGAAGGAGGAGGAGGAGAAGGAGAAAGGAAGGAAGGAAGGAAGGAAGGAAGGAAGGAAGGAAGGAAGGAAATTGGATGTCACGAAAGAGACGAGGAATTGTAAAGAAATATAAAAAAAAAAAATAGAAAGTGATGTGAATGAATAAAGCGAAGCGATGTGTGTGTGTGTGTGTGGGTGTGGGTGTGTGTGTGTGTGTGTGTGTGTGTGTGTGTGTGTGTGTGTGTGTGTGTGTGTGTGTGCCAGAGACCTTTCCCCCTACGCCAATACTGACAAGTACTAATGACAACAGCTGGCACTCCCTCCCTACCTAATTTATGGCACTCGCTGTATCCTCAGGCATTCTTTGTGTTCAGTGCCACTCATTCCACACACTCCCACCACCTCACCAGCAAATGTCCAGCCTAACCTGACCCAACTTGACCTGACCTGACCTGACTTGACCTGAGGCTATTCCATAATGACCTTTAAAGACCTTCCAGCAGCATTCCAGAACCAAGGAATGCACTCTTTGGGAATACCAAGGACAGGAGGGAAGTTATATACCAGAGTTAGAGAGAGAGAGAGAGAGAGAGAGAGAGAGAGAGAGAGAGAGAGAGAGAGAGAGAGAGAGAGAGAGAGAGAGAGAGAGAGAGAGAGAGAGAGAGAATCACAAGTGGAGAAAATATCGAGGTAGTGGAGGAAGAAATGGTTGGAAGGAATGAAGGAGAAGAAAGGAGGGAGGGAGGCAGGTCAGGATACATGCAACACAGTGGTTATTGAAACAGCATATCTCTCTCTCTCTCTCTCTCTCTCTCTCTCTCTCTCTCTCTCTCTCTCTCTCTCTCTCTCTCTCTCTCTCTCTCTCTCTCTCTCTCTCTCTCATGGGAGTGATGACTTTATGTTGTTTAAATGCAACAACTTTTCATATAATATTAATAATTTTACGTTTCAGATATCTTTTTCAGTGTGTGTGTGTGTGTGTGTGTGTGTGTGTGTGTGTGTGTGTGTGTGTGTGTGTGTGTGTGTGTGTGTGTGTGTGTGTGTGTGAGTGTGTTTTATTATGTGTATGTGTATTTGTATGTGTGTGTGTGGGTGTGAGTGGGTGTGGCAGAATAATGCTATTAATTTTAAGGTCAAACGTCAAGGTCATGGCTGTGTTAAAGGTTACTCGTCGTTGGCACCACCACTGCAACACCACCACAATCACAATTACAACTACAACTCTTTCTACTACTACTACTACTACTACCAGGTATCTTCAGGGTAACAGATTGTCTTCAGAGTCTTCAAATTCACCACTTACTATTCCTCTGCCCTGTCCTTGTGGCTGAGGAGTCTTCATCTACTTATCAACACGACGAACTCTTGCCTATACTACACTGTTGACCTGTGCATCTACTACACTAATCCCAAGGGACTTACCGCAGCAGAGGAACTAGATTAAGAACTGAGGATATGCATAGGGTCGTGTATCAAGGCTTGGCGTAATGTTAGAGGTGTTCGTGAAAGCTCTAAGTAAATAATGCTGGTGTAACATTGAGACTTGTGAGGATACAGAAAGAAAATAGGAAAATGAACCACATAAATTACCCTGTGAAATGAGGTGCATAAATTTGGTATCAGGATGTGGTAGTTATTAAACAAGATGTAGAACTCTGAATATTGGAGACGCGGCGCGGTGCATGCCACTCAATGACCTTAAGAGTATACCAATGATTATGGATGGGGAGGGTTACACACACACACACACACACACACACACACACACACACACACACACACACACACACACACACACACACACACCACGTAATTTCTTTTTCCTCCCCTTTCCCTCCCTTAATTCCCCTCCGCCTCCATCAGTGACAAGTAATTGGAACATAACTCGAGTCGGAGCCAGACAAGGTTGTCAGTAACGATCCGCCGTGGCCGCCATCAGGTCATCTCACAGGCACGGTCCTAGCGGTGCGACGCCCTTCACGCCTTCCTCTGTAATGCCTATGTGTTCACCTTGCGTTGGAAAACATTAATAAAACGTTAAGTGAGCAACAAGTAGGGTATCACACAGCAATAAAGGTAAATTTTGTTTAGTAATTCAGCATTTACTTATGTGCTTTATTTTACGCTATTTCTGCAGTCTGTTGTTCTTCTACTGCCGTGCCTGAAGAACATCTGCTTAGTGGCTTAGACTACTAAGAAACCCAGCAGGACCGTCCCTGCCACACCACCCCCTTCCACCACACCATCTTGATTCACCCTGCAGCACGTGCTAACTTCCCTCCGCCGATACATCATCACTGTCATTAATATTCCTCCGCTTAATAACAAGTCGCCGGTATTGATTACGAAGAATAATCTTTGGCCCAGAATCTAACAGCGTGGCGCACGCCGCCCCACACCAGGTCAAAGACACCTCTCAAGGTCTTCCCACTACAATGGTGTGCACCAATGTCGCCTCCAGCCACGCCGCCTACACTCCCGACACCCTCACGTGCTACATACGAACGAACACTTGCACAACACTGTAAAATAAAACTTCTTGTTCCAAGGAATAACTGCTAAGACACGCTGCTAACACAGTAATAGCGGTAATTTGTCACCATTCCCGTGACCATTTTCTCCAAAAAAAATTACTTCGTTCCTCCTTAAAGTTAATTTCCTTTGTAACACACCAGACTTACTCTTGTTATCCATGTGACAAGAATTTTCGAAAGTCTATCATATTTTTATTTTCTACAAAAACTAAACACATGAGGGACTAACTTATTACATATTCATGGAGGAATAAACATGTACACCATTCTGCATTCAAAAATGTTCTTCCTATTTCCAATAGTTTCGGTGTAATCAAAAGTTCCAGGAATCAGATGACCCACCAAGCTTAACGAAGCATATCAACGAAACAAAAAAGTTCACAACAGCAAGTTAAATACCATTTAAAATACCAGTTAATTTCATCCTGAAATTCCTGTTCTCCTGTCGAAATATTTTGACGGGAGACTGCGCTGACATGAATTTAAGATATTGCAATAACTCTGAGCGAAAAATTAATACAATATTAGATTTCTATTAAATGTCAAACTCGTCAAAATGGTTTGATGCATAACTCTTGAAGCAATCTAATGATTACCTTTTAAAACGGAGCTTCGCGTAAGTATTCAAACCTGTTCACTTTTATCAACAGAGTAAACTACCTTGAGGCTTTAAGTGTAATTCACCCTGATGAGTTGACGGTCTGCATACAAACACAACAACTACTCGGTGCCACACATTACAACCACCACTAATGACCAACGCCAAGTTATGTTTTCACAATTACAACCTCAAGAACACGGACTAACCAGAGATCGGTCTTCCTGGGATACAACTCGACACCTACATAAAGATTTAGTGTCAAGAAGAATGATCAATGTGGAACACTATCTCCCTAACAGAATTATAATGAACATAAAATATAATAAGGCATGTTTTGAACCTTCTACCGTCACGCGTCTGCCTGGGGGAAAAAAATTACAGGATCGAATCAGGTCACCAACACACTTTTGTTTATTTTATACATGAAGCTTATGAGTTTTACGTGCCTTCCAAAAAATCATTGTTTACTGAACCTTAATTATCGAGAAAAAAAAACCTGAGCTGCAAAAAGTAATTAATCGATATGAACAACTTTACGGCAGTTCACTATCGTTAAAAGTTACAAAACTACTTAAGACACTAAAAATTATACATGATTAACGTAACCTAACACTGGAGTGAAGGCTGAAGCATAATTACAATGGAAGACTCTATTTCCTCTATCAAAGTAAATAATAAAATACACTGTACAAACATATAAAAAAAAAAGTTATAAGCATGAATTTATTTTACGAAAAGCGTGAGTTCCAGCAGAGTGTGCAGCTCGGCCAGTTATCGGGGAGTCACCGCGGGGAGGAGCCACCCACTGCTTTAAACGAGGCAATGTTTGTTTGGCGGAGAGCCCATTCCTCAGTGTACCCAATGCTAACGTAATTTCCGCAAGCTTGAAACTTGTCTGCAACGCCACACAGCCTGCCTGCTATCGAGACTGCCCAGGCTGATCCAAGTGTAGGAATATGAAGTGTTCCACAAAACCGAATAGGAGACCATGGTAACAGCAGGCAAAGTACGTAATCCTGTGAGTTATACACAATGTCGATATTTATCGTCAATACCCAAAATATATTTACACCGTTTATACTAAGGTAGTTAAACATTAAAAATTATTTATATTTACTCTTCTTGAAAATACATTAATTGTAAAATAAAAGTTTCAGCACGGCAGCTGGCAGTGCTGTAAGTGGCGGGGAGAGGGTGTGAACGCCTCGCCCCAGGGACCACCTGTGCAAAGCTAATGAGGCTTCAACTTCCTGTTTTTCAAGGCACCGTCAGCTTTAAGCAGTACATACATGATTGTACGGGCGTTATATAACTTATTTCCCATAGTTTCCACGTGGTGTTTCTTTTTGCAGATTCATCCAGTGAGTCTGCAAATCTTACTCATCCCGCAGCAAGACATCAACTACAACACCACCACCAAATCAGAATTCAATTTCAACAACCATCGTCATGCCTTCAAATAAAAAAATAAAAAATTAGAAAACGAAAAAAATGTGGAGGTGACTCTGCCACTCCTTTAACTTAACTTACATTTAAGGAAGTATGGTTCATCTTTCATTACGTATTCGAGAACCTCTGAAAATTCCTGACGTATTTTAACAGCTTTGGACTCCTATTTAATTAAAAGTTCATATTATCGATTCCATTTATATAATTCTAAGTTTATACTCCCAACCCAAAACCAAGATCAAGGATCAAGGAGGAGGACACACACACACACACACACACAACACACAAACAACACCAAACTCTACATATATACGTGATATGCAACACAGCTGGTGCCCTAAGTATTATAATTATTAATCAGTAACACAATCAGATTACATTGCTTGGCGGCAGCTGAGTGTGTGTGTGTGTGTGTGTCTAGGGATGTACACCTATCCGGTATACCAACATACAGGTATTTTCGGGGCGGTTTTACAGGCATTAGAAGCCCTTCGGTATACCGGTATATTTGTCGATATTTATCGATTTCTCAGCCTGTCACATCGTCAACCCACCAAAACACACTCACAACACAACACACTCACTTTCATCTCTATCCTTGTAGGTCGTCATGTCCTAACACTTGTTTTACTGTACTTAACACGCTATAATTAAGACTCTTGGATGTAAACGCATAATTACAGTGTTTTTTCTCATTTTTTCGTTGTTATTTTCCGTTTTTCTTTGTGTTATGGTATAATTAGGCTTTACAATCTGTTTGAATAATTTCTATATATTATATTCGATGGTTTATATTGGTTTAATTTCATTATTATTGCTTTATTTTCATTTTCGATTTTATGATTGACCTTAAAAATAAACATTTTTCATGAAATAAATACGAATCATATATAACAAATGTTTATGTAGAAAACAGGTAGGCATTTCACACGATTTTTTATAGTATATATAATTGCTTTTCTGTGTATAATAAAAATCTCAATTTTGGTTTAATATATACGTGATCCAGCAGTCAATCCACGGCCACCTGTTGAAACCTGTTCATATTATTATATTAGGTTATTTACGCTTAATATATGTTTTCTTTATATCCCTCCACTATTAATGGTGAAGAATAAAGTTTTACTGCTCCTCCATCCCTCAAATAGACATAGAGAAGAACAGGGAAGGTTTAAAACGAAGATATATTATCCCCTTGTGAAATATCAATCGGCTGCTAGCGGTCATAGAAGAAGAAGATTATTATTATGATCATCATTTATTGAGCTACAAATTAGTATTATACATAATGTAGATCAAAAGAAAGAGAGAGAAAAAAAGCTTTAGAATGTTAATAGATATGTAACGCATGGATATATATTATCGATTCCATTTAATATAATTCTAAGTTTATACTCCCAACCCAAAACTAAGATCAAGGATCAAGGAGGAGGACACACACACACACACACAACACACAAACAACACCAAACTCCATATATATACGTGATATGCAACACAGCTGGTGCCCTAAGTATTATAATTATTAATCAGTAACACAATCAGATTACATTGCCTGGCGTCAGCTGAGTGTGTGTGTGTGTCTAGGGATGTACACCTATCCGGTATACCAACATACCGTTATTTTCGGGACGGTTTTACAGGCATTAGAAGCCCTTCGGTATACCGGTATATTTGTCGATATTTATCGATTTTTCAGCCTGTCAGCCCGTTACCCCACAAAAACACACTCACAACATACACACACTCACCTTCATTTCTATCCTTGTAGGTCTTTATATCCTAATACTTGTTTTACTGTACTTAACACGCTATAATTAAGACTCTTGGATGTAAACGCATAATTACGGTGTTTTTTCTTATTTTTTCATTATTATTTTCCGTTTTTCTTTGTGTTCTATTTAGGCTTTACTATCTGTTTGAGTAATTTCTATATATTCTATTCGATGGTTTATATTGGTTTAATTTCATTATTATTGCTTTATTTTCGTTTTCGATTTTATGATTGACCTTAGAAATAAACATTTTTCATGAAATAAATACGAATCATATATAACAAATGTTTATGTAGTGTACTGTTCAGTATTTCAGACGATTTTTTAAAGTATATATAATTGCTTTCCGGTGTATAGTAAAAATCTCAAATTTGGTTTCATATATACGTGATCCAGCAGTCAACCCACGGCCGTCGTCTTAGTTTACTTGTTGAAACCTGTTCATCTTATTTATTAAGGTTATTTACGCTTAATAGATAATGTTTTCTTTATATCCAACGACTACTAATTCTGAAGAATAATGTGTTACTGCTCCTCCATCCCTCAAAATGACATGAAGAGGAACAGGGAAGGTTTAAAACGAAGAAATAATATCACCAGGCTAGAGGTCCTGTCTGGCTGCTAGCGGTCACAAGAAGAAGATTATTATTATGATTATTACTTTTATTGAATTAAAAATTAATATTATACAAAATGTGGATAAAAAAAAGAAAAAAAAAAGCTTTAGAATGATGATGTAGTGACAACACACATACAACACACCTACATACCAGGTGCACACACACCCAGAGCCTATAATGACTTCTCTCGAGACCGCGGCTGAGGTCGAGATTAACTTGACCTCACCTCACCTGTGATCTGCCACACACACACAGTCAGTCAACCACCAGTCTACCACCACACACAGTCCAGGCAACACCTCCAGCATAGCGTCTGGGAGCCCCACGTCGGGGCTCCCCAGACAACAACACACGCTCACCTTCCCTGGGCTCTGTCTACGTGTGTACAACCAACGCTGCAGCAATAAACCAACTAAGCCACATTCGTCTGTTGTTAAACCTTTGTGTGTACATAACTCCCAAACCTCTACATTGGTGACCCCCGGAGTGACACACATTGGAATGACAGACGATCCGCCGCCCACGCCCACGCTGCCTCACATCCCAACATGACGCGCCACCACATCCGCCGCCTCACGTGCCTACCGCGGCCTCCTGAAGCCTGTCGCTGCCTCTGCCCCTGCCGCTGCTCAACCTGCCGCAGACTCGCAGCTCCTGCCGCTGATCCAAGGTGCTGCACCTACTGCCGCCCACGCAACCGCAGCACCGCAGCCTTGCAGTCACCCCCACCCCCAGCCTGCCGCTGATCCAAGGTGCTGCACCTACTGCCGCCCACCCAACCGCAGCACCGCAGCCTTGCAGCCGCCCCCACCCCCAGGCCTGCCGCTGATCCAAGGTGCTGCACCTACTGCCGCCCACGCAACCGCAGCACCGCAGCCTTGCAGCCGCCCCCACCCTCAGCCTGCCGCTGATCCAAGGTGCTGCACCTACTGCCGCCCATGCAACCGCAGCACCACAGTCTTGCAGCCTTGCACCCTCCGCAGCCTCGCACCCTCCGCAGCCTCGCACCCTCCGCAGCTTTGCAGCCACGCAGTCGACACTTCATGCCGCCAGGATCACTCCAAGCCGCCTCTCTCCCTCACCAAAACCATAATTGTATATAATGTTTTCTCTATGTACTCCCAAACCTCTACAATAATAAATATGTAATGGACGGATATGTATTATAGATTCCATTTAATATCATTCTAAGTTTAAACTCCAAGCCTGAGGTCATTCTGAGGTTGTATTTAGCGCTAGTTATACCCCACCTAGATTATGCAGGTCAATTTTGGTCCCCTTATTATAGGAAGGATATAGGCTCCTTGGAGGGAGTTCAGAGAAGAATGACCAAGATTATTCAGGGGCCGAGATATTTACCCTACAAAGATAGATTAAAACCCCTTAATTTCCACTCCCTAGAGAGAGGGAGGGCAAGAGGGGATATGATTGAGGTTTTCAAATGGGTAAAATGAGTTAATA
>JAPQNM010000006.1:14563069-14638069 GCA_029783475.1 Metacarcinus magister | reverse complement strand
TTTGAAACTGGTGCATAAAATCAACATTCAAATGTGTATTTTAGAATTATCTATTACAATTAATGGCTATAATCTGCTATATTTTCTGCCATACTGGACAGAAAACTCCAATTGTAATTCATATAATTCTAAATGCTGTATGGGTATAGAGTGTACTAAAAGTAACAAAATAAGTAAAGAAGGAATAAAGAAAAAACAGTAGGCTACACAAAAGGTATGTGATAATTAAGAAGTTTAAACAATATCTTGCTAAAGTGATAAATGCAAACAAAAATCATGTGGTGTGAGGAGAATGTTCAACTCATCATTACTCACTCCTGCAGGCGGGCAGATACTTGCCTCTGCTGCACGCATAACCTGTTCCAAAGCATTCATCTTTAATATCTTAATTACACAACCCTTTACATTATACACAATACCACTCCATTGAAGGGTGAAACTAAATATATTTTCTCATGATTTCATTAAAAATTTCTACTTAGAAATAGGACTTGTATTGATTATATTATATTTCTTTTGCAGGCGAGCCCACTGTAAGGGTTGCTAAAAATATCAGTTTAGCTTTTAGTTCCCCACTACTAATCATTATACTCCTTAATATTGTACTAACTCAATATTTTCTTGTTTTATTATCAATATAAAAAATGACAACAGTTGACAATACTAGTAATCTTAATTTATCATTATGAGAATAAATCCACTTTCTGAAGAAAAAAAAATGACTGAGAAAGGAATTGAAAGACTATTTCATCCAAAATAGGAGTTAAAAGTTCTTCTAACCTCAACTTTAAATATTTCACATCAACACCACCGAGGAACATCAAGTCACAGTCACAGTCTCCATTCAGACCATTCAGAGAAGCATGTCCTACATCATTCAAAGAACCTTAGTACCAATGACATAATATTACACATCACATTTATCTTTGAGTTGAGTGTTTGTGATAAACCGAGGAAGTGGGATTCTTAAACCCAATCTTCTTTCCCTATTACAAGATCATAGTACAACAAAGCAATGTGATTATATTGTTAATCCTTAATACCACCAAGCGGGAAGAAGTAAACATAACAAGGAACCTGGGAGAAGGATTAATAATATATGTTAATTTATTCTCCTGGATTGCTCCCGGCACACAAACATTTAGTAGTGGTAAATGATACTAATGGCTGAGTAGTTAATGTAAGTAAGTTAATGTGTGGGAAAGGATCATTCAAATCATCCTCAAACTGATCTCTGCCGTGTCTTTTTAACACCAAGGTCTTGACGTGTTGTGTCAGTATGAGAGGACGTGTGTTGCCGCTGAGCCGGTGGATGGAATTATGCATTATGTTATTAATTCAATCATGTGATTCTATTATTCATTTGGTGTTGATCCGATTCTATGAAGTCTCATAGGAGGCAGAGTTATTCTACATCCACCTCAACCTCATATTGCTGTGGATGTTTTACTCCCCCTTCTCCCTCTGTGCCTTGACTTTTCATAGGAAAGGCGTCCCAGACCCTCCCTCCATTCCTTTTTTGTCACCTTTTATGATCCACAGGAAATACAGTGGCAGTGTTTTTGTATTTCCCACCACAGAGCTACTTAACTATGTACCCTATACAAATATTTAACGACAGTGATAGAAATACGCGTGTCCTTGGCTGCCAGGACCACAACCTCACCTGGAGTGTACTGAGGAGAGTGTAGGTGGCCAAGGACGTGGCTGGGGGACACGGCCGGCATTTGATTTGGGGTTGAGGATGAACTACCATTTTCTACAACAGAATCTGCCGCAGAGCCTCCACGGTGAGGGTGAGGAGCAGGTGGCGGGGGCGGCTCAGGCATCTTCTCATCTACGAGGGAAAAGTTGCATTATTACAACTTAAATTCACTTAGATATGACAGAAGGCAGCAGAAGGTGACTGCTCTAAGCTAGAATCAAAAATTGTTACAATAAAGTTATCCACTAATGAAAAATTTGTAGCAATACATATACTTTATGAAAATTATATATATAAAGATAAGCAGTCTGTTAAAACCCTACAAAAAATTGTTCTATTTCACGAAAAAGTAAAATATCTAATGGTACAACAAACTACAAAACAATATAACAGTAATCGATATCAAACTTGGTAACAGTCATGTGGAGCAGAAAGAATTATCAAAGGATAGTGTGCAAAGTAATATATTAACTGTTTAGGGGTAGGATAAAATAGTAAATCATGTACAGATATTGTGCAAAGTAATCAAGGTTAAAATCACAAAATACAAGTTTTAACATTCACAATGAATCTAGTACAGTATCATAAATTTCATTGAAGAAAAAACTAAGTGCATAAAAGTGAAGATGTGAGAAAAGTAATATTTCTACTGAATCAAACATTCAAGAGCCTAAAAACCACATAAAATTCAGTTTTAGTTGATTATTTGTGTTTGTCAAACAGGTGAAAGAAAAAAAATATTCCAGTATTAAGCTACCACTCGGTGGAGTTATAAGAATCAATTTATAGTAATATAACATTATGCTCTACATATAACAAATATGTATCATATGCAGTTTTTTACCATAAAATACTATGTATAGACAAGAATATTGTGTGATGCAGCAGTGGCCCACCACAGCTGCCACAGCACACACTCTCCCCTTTGTCATCTCACTAAGCACAATACAGCTTCCTCCTACTACTGTACTGCAACATAGACAAGGAACAAGTCTACATACAGTGTGTGTGTATAACTTTTCATACCTAATATACAGGATGAACGTCACAAAAAATGTGACATAATGATCCCCAAATTTAATTAATTGTCAGCTGATTGCTTTCAACATCAACATGGACTCTTGCATGAAGTTGATGACAATACTATTTGTGCTTTGTGACCTAATAGAGACATTAGGTCCAATAATCAAGCCAATGTCACAAATTACTTGGGAAAGAGATAGATAATTGTGGAGAGTGCAATGGAAGAGATGACGGTGTGTGGAACGATCAGCAACTTACCACCATCAAGTTGAACTGGACATGGAATGATTTCAATGAATTTAATTGAATTTAATTATGCATACAATATTGCTTCTTTAATATTAAATAAAGGTTCTGAAAGATTGAAGAGCCAATTCATTTTGGAAGTTAAGTAACACTAGTGTGCATAATATAGGCATCAGAAAAGCACCGGTTCTTAATAAGGACTTAATAATACTTGATCAAAACACTAGGGTATACTTATAATCTACATTCTAATTTTCAAATACATTACTAAAAAATTTTAAGTCAATGGATACAAAACTATTCACATAGAAATAGGGTACTCATTATAATTATGCACTAAAGGCACAGATGTGGAGTTATGAAATGACGTTAAAGAATTATATTCATCTTTGTCTTTAATGTGGCAGTTAATTCTAATTTTACTTGAATATTTAATGACAATAAATACCAATGAAACCATAAAACAATGAAGCATTCTAAAAAATCCAAGTCAACATGTACTTTAATAAATTTTGCCAAATTTTACCGATGCCAAATTGTTACAGGTGAAAATTAGGTATATAAAGTATTATGTGTATCCCTGACTTACCTCTGTACTTGCATCCCACAGCCACAAGTGAGGGTGGGAGGCATCAGAGACAATTCCCCTCCTAAGTGTGTGGGGGTGAACTCTGTGTTGCCTTATGGAGTTCTGTCTACAACTGTTTGCAACTCTACATTGTGCTATATTGTGCTGAGACAGTGACATTAAACAATAGGCAATAATCTACAACAAAATTCTGAGGAGTAATGATGCAAAAATAAATAATATTCATCATCATAAAATTGTACTGCCAAGCCGAGCGAGCTGTAGCATAACAAAACCTCGTCACCGCTGACACACAAAACCATTTGAGGCTCAGCATGAAAAAGTATGTGAGCTTATGCAATCCTGAAATGCATATCTCAGTGCTAGAAAAAATATATAAAAGTGCAAAAACCCCAAAAAATGTACCAGCACATATAAAAGCCTTGGTGATCCTAAGCAAATATAAAAAATAAAATACTCATAATTCACAAAGTACTTACTGAGAGGATCTAGCAGGTGCAGGTCAAGGGGGGGATGGGGTCCCTCTCCATCATGCCCCCCCCTCCTGGGTCCCCCGTCTGGCCTCCTCATGGCTATCTCCCTCTCAATCTCTGTGATCTGTTTCTTCATGAGTTTGAGTGTTGAAGATGAAGGAGACTGAGTATTATTATGAGAGGAAGATCGTGAGTGAAGTTTAGTATGGGGTGAACTGGCAGCATTGGGGAGGGGTGAGTTGTGGGAGCTGAGCGTTGGGATGGGGTTGAGAGGCGGCAGCTCACCCCGACACAACTGTTCATCCAAGGAACGAGCCACAGGACGCTGCTGCTGCTGATCTTCCTCTAATAATTCAACCTTGAGTTCCTCTTGTTCCTGATCATACAAAGACTCTTTGCTGTCCTCTTCTTCAGGTACTTCCATGCAACTTTCCTCTCCTGAGAATTAAGTAATAGTTAACTGTATAAGAAACGGGTCTTTGTCATCTTCCAGAACCTCTAAATGCAGGCTCAGTCACACACCCGAGTAGATTATTCCTTAAGGTTACAGGCATCAAATAGATTGATATTGAATAACATAAACTCTTAAGAACAATATTGAATAACGTAAACTCATAAGAACAATATTGAATAACATAAACATCTCCACTAGACAGTCATGATACATCTCAGATCATTCATAGGTAACTTCTGTACATGGTTGATCCCACATAAATTAAAAGGTGCAAGAACGGCAATCATCACACCTTTTGGAAATTCCGTATGATAACATGCTCAATATGATGAATCTAGCTTTTTCTTTTCGGTACTAAATGCTTAACAAATCAAATAAAACCTTGAAACACAATCTAATTACTTTCAATCCACCTGCATTCATATTTTCTTTCCGTGATGAGATTACACGAGTATTTGGATGAACAATATGATGGTAGTGTGAAGCAGTGACAGTGTGTGCTTTACTCACCTGAGGATAAGCCATCCTCTAGGACTGGCATGGCAGAACATATGCCCCGTGATGAAGAGTGGACGGATCCCTCAGGATCCACGCCTGAGTAATCACTTTCCACATCCCCAGAGTCACAGGAGGTGGTCTCAGGGGACAGCGTGAAGTTGCGGGAGTGACCCACCTGCCAAACAGCCTCATCTTAGTATGTATGTATGAGTAAATGGCTGACGTACAAGCAGGTGATAACAATACATGCTTTTATTGAGACAGAACAATGCACAATGGTCCCTCAAATATGTAGCTTATAAATATATGCTCTTGTAAAGTTAAATAATTATCCCAAAAGAAATTATTAATTTGTGAGTGTTCACCAAAGAAGGATGAAGTCGAACTGCTGTATGTTGAAGGTTAAACTATTTTTTTTTCCATTCTCTCTTTTCTTTAAACGATAAAAACAGTATAGAATATATAAATGAAATTACCGAAAACAATTCAATATCATTTCAGTATAATGTTCTTCTTATCAAGCTGTTATTTGTTTAAGGAGAACTTTCAGCTTGAATGAGAGCATAAAAACAAAATATTATTGATAACATACTAATAGTTGTCACAAGGAATGAATGGGGTAATAATGGCCAGTCTATATTTTGCTTTTCTAATTACTTCTTATAATATAAGGGAATCTTTTCAAGAGCATAAATTATATAAATCATCTCCTTCTGGATGGATGAATATACATGCTCTTACAGTATAAAAAAAAACACATAAGTATAAGTTTTCATTACTGAAAATTGAGGAATTACTTTTTGAAGGATCACTGCATCATCTAGTAAGTAATCTACTCTAATGAATATTGTATCATTGTATCAGCCTAGAGAAGGTCTGACAATTAGTCTTGAGTACTGTGATGAGCATGACACAAAAACTCACAATACATACTAACAAAAAATCAGTAATCATACATAACACTACAGATTGAAAAAGGTCAATTTTGAAAACAGCATTTCATTAATTTCAATGTACACACACCTATGATGCAAAATGTAAGGCATTGATATTAAAAATTTTCACCAAAAAAAAATCAATACATAAATTTTGTCAATAAAAAATGTTTGATGGTATAATAGTGATTAAAATTGGTGCCAGGTGGTCTTCTACTGTGGAATACCAATGATGCAATTACAACTCTGCTACAACTTGCACAACAACTGCATTACCTAATACTGGGATGGATGGGAAAAGGTTATGAAGTATTGAAAATACCAAAGCAGTGTGCTCAGGTGGCAGAAGGTTCATACTGCATTGGTTGTTAATCTCAGAAGAGTTGCAAAGTTGAGAGACATGGAGTGTGGAGAGGGATTGGAGTCACGGAAAATATATATGTATTTCATTAAGGAAAGACAGAGGGATCAAGAAAGAACAAGGAATCATAACACTATTGGTCTCACTAAAGTAAAGACTAAAGGAGTTTGGATGAACAAGTTATCTAACCATACTATAGACAGACATAACACACCACCTTAAGAACACTAAATAACTAATGAATAATTTACAAGACAATCTGCTATTCAAAAATAGATAGTGTCTGGACACCATGAGCAGGTCATCCAGAACATTAAATCTGAAAAGTCACATACAAAGTAGTAAATATTATACCAAACTAAGATTTGAGCAAAGGAAGGTATCAAGCAAAGAAGTATTAGTTGAGTCTTTATGGAAAAAATCTAACAGGTACTGCAGTAGAAGACAAGCAAGACCTTTGTACATTTCCACTATACTATACAGCAGTAGAAGTAAATACCACATGCTGAATCACTTGGTCCTGCCAGCCACCTCAACCTCACCAACCCACAACCATCACCACCACAGCTATCATTGTGCACCAGATCTGCTTTCATCATTTTATTTTGCCTATTAAAATGTATTAGTTACACTGTATACATACTCTGGTCTTTTATACATATTTCATACTATATACTACCTTCAAAACCAACACAAAATTTACTACAATAATCAGTGTTCATATATATCAAAAAGACTACTATGCACACAGGTGTGTTATCAAAAATACACTAGCACGGCTGCCCTCACCCTAGTAGTGTCATCAACACGCCTGTGCTGTACAGGATGGCACTTTGGATGCAGATAATGGACAAATTATTTTTTTCACAGTATATATCTATTCTAATCATATAGCCATATATATATATATATATATATATATATATATATATATATATATATATATATATATATATATATAAATATATATATATATATATATATATATATATATATATATATATATATATATATATATATATATAAGGACATAGAAGTAACAATTCGTCATTATTTAAAAAACGGTTTGATAAGATTTCAAAAATACAAATCTTATTAAAAACTAAACTAATACATGCACGTACTGAAGACCAGAGTACAGCATTTTGACAAAGACTTACCAGATCAACTGAAGATTTTGTTTAATCCTCCCTTTACACAGTGATATGCACACATCAATGGGAAATCAAATTAAATATTAATGGAGCAAATTTAGTTGAATCATTCCCCGCAAATTTCATGACTAGGTACTACTAAGGGCTGGTCACACTTTGACTAGTTCATTCAGATAGTACTAATCCAGAGTCAGTGAGTTACAGAGGCAAAATTTAGTTAGCAATGGATACACCACAGCCTTGGCAGCCACAGCACCAAGTTCTACCATGCTCAGCACATAAAAGCTTAGCACCCACAATTTGTCCTTGTAAGCAATAATAGCATTCACCATTCCTTTTATGAAGTTTAAGAACGGCGCGCGAACAACCTAAAATCATAAAAATTACTCTCAAAGGCAAATCATGGAAATCATTCTCAGAAGCCTTAGTGCACAGCGTATGTTGGCAGCACATGTCGCAGCCAACAGAACAACCATCCTAAGAGGGTCACTCTGTGCGGTGATGACGTCTTTGTCGACAACAACAGCCGCCCAAACAGAGATGTATCAGTGCAGATCCTGTTTTTTACAGTCGCAAGACCATGATGTTGTCGCACGACATGCATGGACATATACTGGTAAGTACTGTAGTGAAACCAATGTATAATTGACAATGAAATACGGTAAATATGACTGGGAGTGGTTTCCGTGATTGAGTGTTCGCGTGCCGTGCTCAAACACACCCTCGGGGGGAGTCTAGCCGTGGCCTCCTAAAGATACTGGTCTGAGTCTCAAGTTGATCATGTCACAAGACAGGATAATTTTTAGGTTTTCAGTGTATTGAACTCTTTGTAGTGAGATTCATTCTTGATTTCTTTTTATGGTATACAAATGCCTATTACAGGGTGAAGCATGTTGAAAAGAGTGTATTAACACCCTTCTCATTGCATTGGTGACCATTTCCGTGACGACAGGAATTTCTTCGTCGCGTAATAAATGAATAAATAAATAAGTAAATAAAAAATATATATAAATATAGTATATATATATATATATATATATATATATATATATATATATATATATATATATATATATATATATACATATATACATATATATATATATATATATATATATATATATATATATATATATATATATATATATCAACAGTTTAAAAAAATTAACTAGTAAAGTTTTTTTGGAAAGGGATCATAAACAAAATTAATAAATGAATAGAATAAACAGTAACCCCTGTCAGGATCCAACACTGTAGCAGCTGTGTGGCACTAACATAGCAGTCTTGTACCACAATAACAGCCTGGCAACTACATTGTTCATGTGTATGTAAAGCCCTGGAGTGTGCGGGGGGCAGAAGCGGGGGTACTGGCATGTGGTTCTGGGCTGGAGTCTAAGCCGAGACATGGGTGTGCACTTCAACGATCGGGAGACTAGGCTGCAGAGGACTGTGTTTCCACCATGACTGTAATGATGTCATGTGTTGGCCGCCCGCCTTACTAGGATTGTGGTCATAAAGGTTAGTTAATCTTGCACCTTCATCATAGACAAAAACATAATGAGATTTCTTTTATCTATTTTTAAACCGCACAAATAAATTCTGACAAAGGATTGAATAGAAAAAAAAATTTGCCAATTATTTTGCTTCATAAAGAATAATTAATCACTCGTTTAGAGAGGCAGACTGTATCTTTACATAGGTCAGTATTTGTCACCCACGTAATGACACAACACATTTCAAGAGGTTATCTAACACTGACAAAATAACGATGTAAAATATTATCTTTTTCAATCTACCAAAAGAGGAGTTGAGCGAGAATGAGGAAAATAGTTAATCCTTGTTTATATATATATATATATATATATATATATATATATATATATATATATATATATATATATATATATATATATATATATATATATGAGGCAAAAGTAAAGTTGATCCTATGCCACCTTTCCTGCCCAGCAGTAACGCCACCACACCCCAAACTGCCACAACCCAAATTCCCTCCTCGCACATATCCACGCATAAAAAAAGAACACTAATACAATGGAAGTTTAATACTGAATTAGTCTGAAAACTGCACAGCCCATCTTACGCCAGTGTGTATTTACTGTGCCAGGTTCATCGTGTGGCATTTTCTTGCAAAATACCTAACATTTGAGGAAGAAAAATATTTCAGCTAATTGACAAAATAAAATTATACAAGTCACGACTAAATAAATGTTTCTAACGCAAGTCCACGTGTGATGCTCCACACAATGATGTCAGTAACACCCGGACACCTGCTGGGAACACCAGCCAGGAATATTTACTTAGTGATACGTAATTTAAATTAACGATGGATAACTTATGTCCCCTCTCAGTTGGCGACCCCATACCACGTACCCTCTTCCCTGATAAGCAGTAAGTACTTGCGTCGAGAGGAAAGAGGGTGTGGGATTCATCCATCAAGACTCAAACTGACTAGTGATATGTATGGAGACTTAGGAAGGAGTTTATCTATCACATTAAAAAGAGACTATACTGCTAGGCGACTGGTTATCACACATGATCCTCAGCAGTCAGCGCAGAGTGTAAGGATGAAAAGACACGCTCTGAGTTATGCATCTAGCTAACCACAATAAGAACATTAAAATATCAAGCAAAGTAGTAGCAAGCAAAATCTTGACTACAGTTCAAGTGACGCTACAATCACTCCTACGTCACTAGAAAAGCTACAACCATCCACTCAGACAGACGTACATGCAAGCTGTTACTATGACAGGAAACTAGAATAGACTTAAAGTGTTAATGTAAGGCGCTCTGCCCACCTCTAATGTGGAAGGATGGCCCCCTCGCCTCAGCCATCCTGCCGAAGTGTAGGACGTGATGAGGGGAAATAACACCCAACGCGAGTTGAAAAAAAAAAATAGTGTTGCAAATAAATCTCGCCATCCTTTCATGTACTTTTTTTCTTTAGGTATATAATCCTTCATCAGATTTAAAAACTGTTCCGATATTCAAGAGGAACACCACTATTGACCCCACACCAAGCTGGCCGACTGTACTCCGCGATCTTCTACTTCCATATCGAAATACACACCGTTCCTACAGTCTTTGTGGCTTACCTCTATAAGTTCTTCCCCTGCATGACTCAAACCTATGACCACGACCCTCCCACGTGTGAATAAGTACAACAAGAAGCTGAGGCGGCAGCTCCAATCCACACATGTACGTACAGCATCACAGTGTAAGGAGCGGTAAAAACAAAAATAGTCGCATTGATTCTTAGCCTCGCCGTGCCAGCCAACCCCGAGTTCTTCTACATTTCATTCCGTTTCCACACCTTGTCTCGCCTCAACGCCACCCCTCCTCCACGCTGCGCTGCCTTTCTCTCTACATCTCACACCCACCCACCACCACCTCCCATCCACCCACCACCATCAAGGCTCACACCTCGCAAATTGGTAAGGCTCGGGAACCAGTCAACAACTCAACAGCTGACGGGCTCACACTCCCATTCTAGAGCAGATAGGCTGACATATAGGCACCTCCTGGCGAAGACATGCTAAGCTGGCACGGTGCTAATGCTGACAGGTGTGGAAAACCTTGCTAACACATACTCATCTCTACACACCTGACGATGAAGTGGATATGAATCTGTGGCGGATACACGGACACGGACACGGACACAGACACGTCTCAACTAACAGGCAGGGAGAGCAGAAAACAAGCTACACATCTCAAGTTACACATGCACACACCTGGACAACACACCAAATAACTCGTCTAACAACACACGTGCAAACCCTCGTCTTTCTACACACACACACACACACACACACACACACACACACACACACACACACACACACAGGCGTTAGTACAAGAAATGAAGGATGTACTGAAGGGATTAAATTACAGGTAATCTAATATGCAAGCATTGCATATATACTGTTGATAGGGGGAAAGCAACAATCTAAGGGAAAGTCATACCAAGGGAAGGGTTGGACCTGTACTATTGAAAGCTCAAATTACGGAGCAGTGTTGAGGAAAATTGTGCAGGAACAGAATGAAGTTTTAATAGGAGAAAGAAGAAAGTTAATGGAAGAATACTTTTAATGGGAGATGAGTGGAAAGACTAACGGCTGGCTAGGGAAATTAATAAACTAAATTTTTTTTTTAAATGGTTAATGGGTGACCTGCACAACAGAGACGTGACAGAAGGCCAGGTCAGGACAAGGCCTTTGACCAGGAAAAGAAAATTAAACCAGTGAAAGAAAAACGTAACATAACAGATGAGTCCTAAATGGAAGAAGTGGTCCGAGGAAAAGAAAAAGATAAGACAAATAGGTCAATAAATGCAGAAGGTGACATAACGTTGAAGGGGAGATATGAGCATGATAGCAAAGTGGCTAAGTTTGAGGTTTAGTTATAGGCAACCACTTGAGTTATAAGGAACGAATTAGGAGTGACGCCCTAAAAGTTAAGAGGAATGGAGTGAGAAAGATGAGAAAGTGTTTCAAAGAAGTAAGAAGACTGATCAGGAGGAGCAAGACTTACCTGAGCGAGCAAGAAACCTGACCAGGGAGACTGAGAGGATTGTGGTGGAAAGTTTAAGGATCGACTTGGGAGAGGGAGGTAATGTGTCTCTGCGGAAAAGGCGGAGGGGTGGTGGAGGGGACAGACGCGGGAGGGGAGGGAGGGAGGGGACTGAAGACAGAAGTGAGCGGTGGAGAGGACAAGCATCATTACCTGGAGTCCCACCTCGGCCTCAGCCAAGTCTTCGGTCCGAGGATTAGTGGAGGCCGTGTCATGGTCCCCCTCGGTGGAGAGGTCTAACAGCCCAGGGTCTTCGTGACCAGACAGATCCTCAAGACCTGGGTTGTCGTCGCCAGACCTGTCGTCAGGATGACATTCCCGCCCTAAGGCAGCCGCCACTACCTCACTCAGCCTTTCATACAGCTCACTGCTCTCCTGGAGGGGGTCACCACCGGCCTCCAGCAGCTCGTCTGGAAGCGGGTCATCGCCCACCCCGCTGTGCAAGCTGTTATTGCTGTGAGTGCTGTGATTACTGCTAATACTGAAGCTATCTGGTGCCTGCTGCTGTTCTTGTGCTGTACTCTGCTGTGCTTCATAAGACAGGTCGAGGTGGTGGCTGAGGGGACCAGGGGATGCTGAGCTTACCTCATGCGTGGGGTGGTCCAGCCCAGGGTCGGGATGGACGGCGTGGTCTGGCGGTGGGTCGTCTCGTGGTTCCGGTTCACTATTCAGCTGCTCCTCATCCTTGGTGTAATACTCTGCGCTGGTACTGAGGTGATCCACGTTGTTAGTGTGGTGCTCTACGTCGTTGGGTTGATGGTCTCCAGGGTTGCTGTGGACATCTACGGAGTTGTGGTAGTCAGAACTAGTGTTGTGGTGATCTGAACTACTGATATGGTGTTCTAAGTCATTGGTCTGCAGGTTGATTGCAGGAGGCTCCTGCTCAACACCATCACCGGCTGACTGTTCCTCGCCGTATTCGGCCGCCAGCCGCAAGCCCACATAACTGTTACCTTGTTGTCGCTTGAGGTGGTACTCCAGATCAAGGAATTCGTCTCCACGTGCTCCTTGCTCCTTGAAGAACTCCTCCAGGACTTTTCTGGTTTCCGACATTTCGTACGAGTAGTCGTACATTTCCGCATCGGCAGCAGCAGGCTCGGGCTGCGCGGCGAGGCTCCCTGAGTACGAGGACGTGAGGGTAGATATGGCTATGACGGGCGGTGTCGGCGACGAGCTGTCTGCCTCAGAACATGAGTCTGGCCCCGGCTGGTCACTGCTAGGGTCCTCGGAGGCACCTGCTTCTGTGTTCTCTTCATGAGGCGAGTTTTCTTCACTGGGGGCCCCCATCAGAGGCTCACAGGAGGGTTCCCTGGCCTCCTCCTCCTCCTCTGCAGTTACCCGACGGGGGAAGCCAGGCCGTGGCGGTCGTGGAGGAGGAGCGTGATGTCCACCACGGGGACTATGGGTTCTCGGGGAAGGTCGGGGACCATACCGCCGCGGTGACCCCTCGTATTCGGCGATAGGAACATTGCCAATTTTGGTGACCTTGTGCGTGGCGGACTCTTGTGTGGAGTCCGAGTCGGAGGGTGAGGTAGACCGCTCATAGGCAGCCAAGTAGCCTTGGTCGCCGGGATCCGGTGGCCCCTCTGCGTGCTGAGCGGTAGGGGAGCTAGGGGATGCAGGCCGGTCATCCAGGGCCCTCACGGTCAGGCCGCGGGCCACCCACTCTCCTATGTCGTCAAATACGACCTCGGAAGAACCTGCCAGTCGTGTTTCATAGACCAGCGGAGACTGCCGCACCGAGCACCCGCGGCTTTGCTCTTCACTGCCACCGGGAGAGTCAGGCCACTGGTGATCCTCCTGCTGCTGCTGCTCCGGTTGCTGCGACTGCTGCTGCTGCTGTTGTTGTTGGTGGTGTTGTTGCTGCACCTGTTGCTGTTGTTGTTCCTGTTGTTGTGGTGGTTCCTGCTGATGCTGTTGCCGCTCCTTTTGGTACTGCTGGTGCTGCTGCCCTCTCCGCCGCTGTGACTCATCATGTCTGCGGCGTGCGGGGCGTGACCGGCTGTGACTAAACACTTCTCGCCCACCAGCTATCTCGATGCGCGAGTCTCGGAGGCGGAAGTGCTCGCGGCGCTGCGGCTGGGGCCGAGTTGTGGGCGGAGGCGGCGGCGGCGCCTCCTCGTAGGAGGAATCCAACACAGACGACCTGAGATAACGGTCGTCATAATCGTCATAAGCACTGACGACTGACACGTCCACATCCATGTCAACATCCTCAGTACTGCGCTCCATCTTGGCGGACTCGGAGCGGGAGCCCGAGTGGGAACCCGATCTGGAGTCCGGCGTGGAGCCCGAATGGGACCCCGAGCCGCTGTCCACCGACATGCGGCCGCTACTCCCGCTGTCTCGACTCAGCTTGGCGTTGTCGTAGATCCTGGGCAGATCGCCGGTTGTGAGCTGCGGCTCGTAGTTGTCGTTGTCGTCAGAGTCGAGGACACAGTTGAGATTTACGTCAGAACGGCGGCTGTCAGTGGGCGTGGTGGTGGGCGTGTGGGTGGTGGAGCGAGGCCGGCACTTGGGGAACAGGCGGCTGATCTCCGAGTCCGACCCCTCCACGGCCTCCAGCGGGTCCCCCATGACGCGCCTCCCTGCCCACCTGGGGGAGCACAGGGTCAGTCACCACCCACTTCCATCTCTCTACTTGTCATCCCCCGTCATGCGCACTCACACCCACATTACACTTCCACTCACGCATGCAACCCTATACTTGTGACCTTAATGTAAAGCATAATGAATAAACAAGGGCACCAAAACGCCACATTAACATTATGTTTGTATACAAAATCTACACACACACACACACACACACACACACACACACACACACACACACACACACACACACACACACACAGTATCTCTTAGCACTTCCATGCAATCAGTTTTCCCCTGCCAAAAACTCTTTCAAGCTCGTGGCGGGTTTCTCTTCTTCTATCTCCAACCCAGCCTCTTCCTCGTTAATGAGAAAAATGAGATGGATTATGGTGACCTGGACCTCTCGGAATCACGTTTACTCGGCTAAAAATCGATGGGGGATGGAGGACGGAGCTGCCACAGCAACGAAACGAGTACATCGGACAACCTTGATGCTCCAACACATTCACCAGAACCCTGTCACCACCTAAACTCCCCTGTCAACCTGGAATTTCTCTACAAGGCAACAAGGAACAACACTATGCCGCACAAATGCCTCCCTTGTCTATCCATGAACTTCTCTGCTTTGGATCTTCTCACCAAGTTTTCAATTCCTCCACCAATGCAAAGACTATGAGTCCATCCTTCTCCCTGCTACAAGTGCTGAGCCAAACTGCACACTCCAACACCTATCAAAACGGAAACGACAAACAAGAACGACAAAGGGGAACGACAACTCCTCGCTACCCAACTCACCACTGAAAAAACTGCCACGACCCATGCACTGAACTCACGCAGTCACGACCCCGCCAGCCATTCCACTTTGGACAGAGTATCACCGCTCGACTCACAGCCAGATGACGCCTCCCTCGACTGGCGATAATTTGCTTAACTTCGGTGCTAAATACACTTAGAACTTAAAGTGCCAGATGCATGTTGGAGATAAGTTACCAAGGGAGAACTTTGCTGCGTAACTCTATTGGTTTGTCTAGCGGGCCTCTGCGATAGGAAGGGGAATTTATGCATGTTGTTAATACTACTGTTGTTGATGGTATTAGTCCCGCACGTGTTGCTGTTACTCTTGTTATGGTGTTGGTGGTGGTGGCAGCAGTGGCATGGGGCGCTGAAATATAGTGTGGTTTGGTGTGGTGTGGTGTGGTGTGGTGTGGTGTGGTATAGTATGCAGTGTGATGTGGTGAAGTATGTTGTGGTGTGATGAGGACAAGTGTGGTGTGATGTTGTACAGAATGGTGTGGCGTAGTGAGGCCAGGCCAGGGTGTGTGTGTGTGTGTGTGTGTGTGTGGTATGACGAGGCGTGGCAGTGTGAGGTGTGAGGTGGCGTAGCGTAGCGTGTCAAAATGTAACGTGAAGTGGTAGTGCTCTTTCACGTAGTGCTTTAGGTGAAAACGAGGAATAACATAACACAACACCACACTGCACCGCCTAGTTGTATTGTATTGTATTGCAATGAGCTGGTGATGGCCTCGTGTTGCACTGTACTGTTACCCTAGCACACTGCGACACAACCTTCCAATTAAACCATTACAACAACAATTCTTCAACAAACTAATCATCTTTCCCCTCCTCGTATAAAGTCTTTACAGTATATCTCAATAACTACCACTCTTCTACCTTCGTCTCCCTCCCCCCTCTTCATTCCCCCTCCTTCCCTCGTCTCCCTTCCCCTTCTTCATTTCTTCATCCCCCCTCCTCCCTTCGTCTCCCTTCTCCCTCTTCATTACCCCTCCTCCCCTCGTCTCCCTTTCCCACGCCACGTCCCACACCACAATCTAGCACCCCCGTCTGTCCTACTTCCCCCTCTCCTCCCCTTCATCCACACACCTCCGCGTACCCTCACGAGATAGTCAAACCGTCTGGCAGATACAAAAATAATATGCATATTACCATAACATGTGACACAAAATAAGATATAACACCTCACCCTTCCCTACCTACCTACCCATAACCTTCCTTTCCCTTCCCTTTTACCTTCCAGCCTTCCTCCCTTCCCCTCGGCCCTTGAGCTCCCCCTCCCCTCACAGTTCCCCTCGACAAGAACTCGGAAAGCATTTCTGAAAACCTCCCTAAAAAAAAATTCCAACACACACAAAGCATTTAAAATAGTTTCCCAGAGAAGGCCGAGTGTCCAGGTCCTAATGAACGGGTGGAAGCAAAAATTAATGAAGCCGAAGCACGAACATGAGACTACTTAATCTAATGATAGTAAAGATAACAAACATGATACTGATAATGATAATGATGATGATGATGATGATGATGATGATGATGTGATGATGATGATGATGATGATGATGATGATGATGATGGTGAAGGTATGATCATGGAGTCTTCAGTGCAATGAATGAATAATGGCGGTGCTCTGCCTGTAAAAGTATGAGGAAGGAAGGAAGGAAGGAAGGAAGGATTAAAAGAAGGAAGGAAGGAAGAAGTAATGAAGAGATATATACTAGGGTGAGGCTACAGTGATGGTGGTAGTGATAATGCTAGTAATGGTGATGGTGATGATAATGGTGATAGTGATAGTGATGGTGATGAAAATGGTGGTGAGGTCATTCACTCCCTTCATTCACCTTCATCTGGTTATTCTTTTTTCAGTATCCCTTCATTCTAGTCTTACTGATTTGATTACGGATTACTAAGGTGTGTCGTGTCTCTCTCTCTCTTTCTCTCTCTCTCTCTCTCTCTCTCTCTCTCTCTCTCTCTCTCTCTCTCTCTCTCTCTCTCTCTCTCTCTCTCTCTCTCTCTCTCTCTCTCTCTCTCTCTCTCTCTCTCGCTAAAATAAAAAAAAATAAAATAAAAGATAAAAGACTGCACAACACAGTTTGGAGGAAATAACCTGCATAGAATTTTTATAGGACCAATCTAATGGAAAAAATTCTATCGCCACGGAAATATAAAATGATGGATATTCAATTTAGATGTAGATGGCAAGGGAATACACAGTGACACACACTCACTCACACACACACACACACACACACACACACACACACACACACACACACACACACACACACACATGACCCTTCCCTACCCCTCCCTCCCTCCCTCTCTCGCCTTCATCGCTTCATGCCAGCTAGCTATACATTTATTCATCATAGGTACGCTCGGACCAGTCATATACATCAAGACTAGGTGATGTTACCCTGAGGTGAAATGACCTTCAATGTGAGTGAAGGGCGTAAAGGTCTATTTCTATTTCATTTACTTATTCATGTATTGACTTATTAATTTATTGGTGGTGGGTGGAGATGTATTCCGTCCCCTTAATAGAGAAATTTTGGTATATATTCTCTACAGGTTAATTAATAGTCTCCATTGATACCCAAATTTCAATGTTTAGAAAAAAAAATTATATATATAATTAAGAAAATATCTCATGAGGATATAAAAGAGGAATATTTTCTTTACCATTACAAGTTAACGAGAGCAGCGCGTACGTTATTGAATATCTGCAGGTAAATGAAACTGTACTGTAGTCAGGAGCCTAACACGGACGGACCCCCAGCGCTGCCCTGCCAAACATATGACTACGCCACCAGCTTCACACAATCCATACACAATGCGTAACCTGGGTAGTGCGTGCGTGAAAACTATGGAAGTATATAAAAAAAAGTTTTGTTTCATTGCTCTGTGTGTGTGTGGGGGTGTGTGTGGGTGTGGATGTGTGTGTGTGTGTGTGTGTGTGTTAGAGGTTGTCCCATAAACGAAAATACACTTCCACAAATACACTTCCGCATACCATAACCCTTACTTCTTGCAACCTTAAGTCCAGCAACTCCTTGAAATGTGCACTTCCTCAAATACAAAACAATTACGTGATATTTGAACTGTAAAAAGTGCAAAATATATGTAACACACTTTTGTAATGTAGTAAATGAATTCATTATTTAATAAATCAGTTATGTATATTGAATTAATATTTATTAGTATTATTATATACTTAACCTCAGCGTACCACATATGTTATAATTCACGTTTCACCTTTGTCCTCACTGTCACTCATCACTCAATGCATCAAATTAAATGGAAACTAATTAATTGCAAACTATTAAATCAAGCGAAGTTCTTGTCTTTACACTTCAGTTCATACGAAGTCACGGCATACGAAACTATTGTTGAAATTCAGATAGAAAAAAGAAAAAAAAAGTACTGCTACTCAACCTGACACTACCTTTCCTATAGCTTCTTTGCCCACCAGAAATATATCCACGAACGTAAATCCGCAACTTTTAAGTCAAACCCAAATCAGGAAACGAACTTGGACTTTTGCAATTGCGGAAGTTGTTGTTTGCGGAAATGTTTTCGGGAAGTACCCACCTCTGGCATGTGTGTGTGTGTATGTGTGTGTGTGTGTGTGTGTGTGTGTGTGTGTGTGTGTGTGTGTGTGTGTGTGTGTGTGTGTGTGTGTGTGTGTGTGTGTGTGTCCTCACCCACCCCTTGGCCAACATTCCGCTGCCACTCCACTGCACTCATTCCCGCCAAATTGTTTTCTTAAAAGCTCCCCAAGTGTTAACCAATAGCTGCTGAGAGTGTTTCGGGGCCACAGCTTCCAGGATTATATGTACTATAGTAGTAGTAGTAGTAGTAGTAGTAGTAGTAGTAGTAGTAGTAGTAGTAGTAGTAGTAGTAGTAGTAGTATAGAAGTAGTAGTAGTAGTAGATGCAGAAGCAGTAGTAGTCCTTGCAGCAGTAGCAGTAGTAGTAGTAGTAGTAGTAGTAGTAGTAGTAGTAGTAGTAGTAGTAGTAGTAGTAGGAGCAGCAGCACAGCGCCTGATCCTGATCTTTAACCTTGATACTAGGAATTCACGGAAGGAGGAAGAGCAGGAAGAAGACAGAGAAAGAAAGAGAGAGTAAGGGTACGAAGCATAATACATAGTTTTTTTTTTTATCTATCATGGTACGAAGGGAGGGATAGAGAGAGAGAGAGAGAGAAAGGGAGGGAGAGAGAGGCGGGGGGGTAGGGGGTGTGAAAGGTGCTCAGAAACTAATAATGTCCAAGTAAGTGTTGTTGTGGTGTTAACGCGACAGGCCACACAGATACACATTACAAAGATTCTTATTAGTAATTCATCTATCACTGCCACACACACCACCACACACTACCACACACCACCACAATACACAACCAGCACAAATCACCACCACACACTACACAACACCCATTCCTTACCCCTCATCCATCCCAAATAACATGCTGGTCACCCCATCACCCCATCACCCCATCACCTACCCCCTTCCCCATCACCTATTGGGCAGTAATGTGTTTCAGATAGGCCAAGTTTAGCATAAGCATGACGTATTCAGAAAACGTGGATATGCTTGCAGGGAAGACAGAAAAAAAAAGAGTATTTTCTGGGGCGTGGGGAGCAGTAACCGAGGTGTTGAAAGTACTATAAAGGCGAGGAAGGTATTTAAGGGGCGTTGTAAAAGATATATGGGTGTGGGGAGTTTAATATGGGGATTTGGTAGCGTTGTTAGGGTCGGGGTGAGCAGTGTGGAGGGGAGAGGAGCATTAAGGATCGTGGGAACCGGCTCGTCGGGTACAGAGGACAGGACCTGAATATTTCTGAAAACCTTGTACCCTTTTTGAACGCGACGTGATTGGGAGGAAAAGGTTCAGGTTCGGGGAAGAGAAGTTACGGTGAAGGACTGTGAAGCGTTACATAAAGGGGATGGGATAAGAAGGGAAGGATAGGGAGGAAAAGGGAGAAGGAATAAAAGGTTTGCTATGAAAAGGGAAGTAAAAATAAAATGAAGACTCAGAGGAAGAAGGAAAAGATAGGAAAGGCAAAGGAAAAGGGAGGAGTACTGTAAGTCTGTGAAATGAGCCGTGAAAGGGGAGAGGAAGGAACGTAAAGGATAAAGTAAAGGATATATGGAAATGATATGAGAAGGAAGGGGGAGAGAGAAAGGAAGTTGAAGGGGAACAGGAAGGTCGAAGGGAGGACGGAATGCTGGATTGCCGGAGTTTGTTGTAGTGCCTTGTGAAACTTGGTGAAGTGAAGGGGAAGGGAGGAGGAGGAGGAGGAGGGGGAGGAGGAGGAGGAGGAGGAGGAGGAGGAGGAGGAGGAGGAGGAGAGGGAGGGAGGTAGTGTATCTGCCTTCCGAGTCAGGCTACTTGTGCCTTTGTGTAATTAATTTGGTGCCTGCCTGGCGCATTCTCTCTCTCTCTCTCTCTCTCTCTCTCTCTCTCTCTCTCTCTCTCTCTCTCTCTCTCTCTCTCTCTCTCTCTCTCTCTCTCTCTCTCTCTCTCTCTCTCGTACACACACACACACCCCTGTACCTCGTTCTTCACGTAACCCAACAGAATGATTAAGATCCCAACACTGTCCTCCTTCCTTGGTGCCTTCCTTCCCTTCTTCTTTTCACTCATCCCTTGCCTTGCCTGCTGCCTTTCTCCTTCCTCCCTTTCATGCCCATACTTCAACAAATAAAAATAAAAAATGACGAGGACTTGAGTAGAAGGAGGAAGAGGAGCACTACGAAGACGAAGACGAAGACGATGGAGATAAATGGAGTACGTGGACGAGGAGGAGGAGGAGGAGGAGGAGGACGATAAATGAGTTGAGATGTTGGTCTTAGAGAGTCGCAGGAATATGGGTACAGAGTGAAGTGGGGAAAGAGCGGAGTTAAGATGGATCGAAGCTGAAACATATAGAGGAGCTGGAAGATATTAATCCGACCCCAGTAATCCTCCACTAACCTATCCATCACCTATCCTTAACCCTCCTTCACATGGTCTTCCCTTCCACCTGCGTTGCGTTCTCCTACACCCACGTATCATTATCCCCCCCACGCACCTGTCTGTACCACCTGCCGCTTCCTACCTGGCTGGGCCTCATCACCTGTAAGCCTAGCGTGCCGCCCCCATGTCAAGTAGCTGTATGGTGTAAGTAGTTGATCAGATCGGATTGCTTTAATACACCCCAACAAGCCTTAACCGAGTAACCCTTCCTAGGAAACACCATATTCTATTCACCTCCAGGTAACACGCTAAGCTTCCCTAGCCACCTGCCTTGCGTTCCCAACCATCTGCCTGCCTGATTTTCCTCACCTGCCACCTGGCGCAACGGGACTTCATCAACATTTTATATTAAATAGCCCTGCACCTCACATGATGGGGGGGAGAGGGGAGAGGAAGGGGAGCTACCGTTCCATTGTGCAGAACGCAATTTGTCGAAACGGTTGTGCTGCCAGGAGTGTAGGGGACGGCAGGGGAAGTGCAGGGATGGTGGCAGGGCAGTATGAGGGGACACGGCATGGCAGGGGCAGTGAGGAGGGTAGCGGACAGCGGTAGGGAGACTATAGGGGCTGGCGGCAGGGAATGGTGTCAGGGGATGCAAGATGGCAAGAGTATTATAAAGTAATGACTGAAAAGACCAGAGTAGGGAATAGCGACAGGAGAGTATAGTAAATTGCAGCAGGGAAAGTGTAGTGGCAGGGTAACGGAGCGACAGGGTATGTAGGGAATGGCGGCAGGAAGAATATAGGTAATGGCGGCAGGGTAGGTAGGATGTAGACTGTAGAGGACAGCAGAGCACAATGGAAGTCAATCAGGATAATGAGGTGGTCTTGCCGGCACCTGGCTGGCAGCCCTGATTGAGAGGACACTCAACTCCCGGTCGGAATTAGCGAAATTAAAACCACCAGTCTCTAGGGATGACAGTGGGAGGAAGGGAAGGAGGGAGGAGGAAGGAGGAAGGATGCAGCGAGTTTGTCAAAGAACCAAGAGGGGAGGAAAAGGATGAGAAATGGAATGGCAGTAAGAGCAGCAGGCACAACATTCCCTCCTCCTCCTCATCATCACTACTTGAAGATTTACACTCCATGAATCCATCCCATAAGCAAGCGAAATTCGGATGAGTATTTATCTATCTTGTTGCAACGTTTTTCTATTTCAACAACATAACATGAGCGGCAAAAGCAGCCACGCATCGCCTTGCCTTGCCATCCCATCCCATCCCGTCCTGACCATCAACACATGAATACACTTTAAATAGGCTTCGTGCATTCTGTGTATTTTGCAGTTTCATTAAATATAAACATACGCTCTCAATTGAAACCAGGAAGAACAGAGTAAATTAATTAAAGCGGGAAACAAACACATGGAAAAAGGGTAATTAAATGCTATGGTGCTGCATCTGTTATCATAACAACAACAACAATAACAAGAATAATGATAATAAGATTCATTATGTTATCATTATCATCCTATTTAGCTTCCCTTCAATCAATTCTGCTCTCCATCCCTTCACTCTCCTCCTTACCTTGTCTTTCCACTCCCTCCCTGCCTCCTCACTCCCCATCTCAGTCTCCCTTCCTCTACCATTCCCTCATCTTCCTCCCTTCTTTCCTTGCATCACTTCCTTCCACCATTCTTTCACTCTCTCTCTCTCTCTCTCGCACCTCTCTACTCCCATCACCATCCTCTCTCCGTCTCCCCATTCACTTTTCAATCTCCCACTAAACTTCTTTCTCCTCCTCCCCCTCTCTCCCCCACCCCCACCACCACACCAGGGACTCCACTCAAATACTTTATAATCAAGTGACCTTTGGAGACAAGTATCACCCCCCCGACCCATGCCCCCCCCCCCTCCCCCCCCCATTCACGGAGACCATTGAGAGTAGGACAAAGAGGACCACCCAATGCATGATGTTTTGTCTCCCGACGCAAGGGATGTCCCATTATTTACATTAACTTTGCACCCATTATATTCCTCCTCCTCCTTCTTCTTCTTCTTCTTCTTCTTCTTCTTCTTCTTCTTCTTCTTCTTCTTCTTCTTCTTCTTCTTCTTCTTTTTTTTTCTTCTTCTTCTTCCTACTCTAGTCTTCATTCTTTCACCCCGCCACCCGACCCAAACTTTTCCTTTCCACCCTCCTCCCCCCCCCCGTTTCCGTCCTCACCACGTCAATATCTCCCCTTCAACGCACACCCTCCCCACCCTCCACCCCCACACACACGCACACACACACGCATGCACGCACACACACAAAAAGAACAGACAACTATGTACTATGCTTTGAGAGTGTATTGTGTATGTGTGTGTATGTGTGAGAGAGAGAGAGAGAGAGAGAGAGAGAGAGAGAGAGAGAGAGAGAGAGAGAGAGAGAGAGAGAGAGAGAGAGAGAGAGAGAGAGAGACAAAAACAAGCACGTAGATGGTATTACACACGAAAGTCACTGTGATAAATAAGAGTGAAGATCAAAGCAGTGACCTGATCTATGAGTGTCACGTGTCCTTCCCAACCTGCAACACACACACACACACACGCACACGCACACGCACACGCACACGCACACGCACACGCACACACACATCCTCACAGCGTGTTGGAGGAGTCACCAGTAGGCACCATCACGCCCTGCCCTGCATCAGCGTAGCCAATCATGATTCAAGATTAATGACCGGCTGGGGAAGGCAGGGAGGGAGAGACGGATGGAGGACGAGAGGCTAAAACACCCAACGACAGGATTGAATGTTAACGCTGACAGCTCTCTCTCTCTCTCTCTCTCTCTCTCTCTCTCTCTCTCTCTCTCTCTCTCTCTCTCTCTCTCTCTCTCTCTCTCTCTCTCTCTCTCTCTCTCTCTCTCTCTCTTTACCTCTATCTGTTTATCTCTTTCTCTCACACACACACTAGCAAACACTTTCCACATACTTAATTAGCTTCCTACATTCCAGCTGCCTAATATGTCCCTGAGGAAACATCAACATCAACATTTCACACCCATTGAAAACATTTTAATGACAATGCAACGCTGATATGACTTCTCACACCAATTAATGACAGATGACGCTCCTCTCTCATAATATTCTATGCCATTAATATTCCAATGTACTGTTCATCACATATCACAACACACACTGCACCACAACCTTCTCCCTTCTCATGACCATTCCTGATAATAAATACGTGAGAATAAACATATCATTTACTTACAATAACAAGTTTACTGACGTATCAAAAAGTAACACGAAAATGAGGTCCATAACCAAATATTTAACTCGTTTTAGGTTAGGTTAGGTTAGGTGAGGTGAGGTGAGGTGAGGTTAGGTTAGGTTAGGTAAGGTGAGGTGAGGTGAGGTAAGGTTAGGTTAGGTTAGGTAAGGTAAGGTAAGGTAAGGTAAGGTAAGGTTAGGTTAGGTTAGGTTAGGTTAGGTTAGGTTAGATATATATATATATATATATATATATATATATATATATATATATATATATATATATATATATATATATATATATAGTCATATGTGCAAGTAATAAGCTTCATTTGAACGAGGTTTAATTGCTATGACCTCCGGCTCGGCGCCAAGGACAGGGACAAGGCAAGTGAAAGGGACTTAATGAGAACTGGGTAAATATTTCATTAATATCAGAGATTGACTGAGGCACATGTTAAAACGATGGCATCTCTCTCTCTCTCTCTCTCTCTCTCTCTCTCTCTCTCTCTCTCTCTCTCTCTCTCTCTCTCTCTCTCTCTCTCTCTCTCTCTCTCTCTCGGTAAGGTATCCGCTTCACGGTGTCCTGATATCTCCTTACACGGGAAAGCATCGAAGCATCACAACTCAACATCATCTCATCGGCTTAACAAGAAAAGAGGTTGAGTTTCCATCGACAACCTGAATGTCTTTTCTTTCTTTCTATTTCTTGCACCTGTAGCGCCGGTAGGCTTAATAGAGGCTCTGTTAGATGGTCGACCTCCACCCGTTAGTAGCGCAAGTTTTAGATTTCTTTATGGTGACGTTTATAAAGAAAATCTAAAACCTGCGCTACTAACGGGCGGAGGCTGACCCCAAAGATCGTTATTCCATCTCTGGATCATCAAGGGAATCTTAGTACCACCGCCATAAGAAAGTACGATCTGGAAATATTGGATTCGCTTTCCTTCATTTAAAAGAATATATAATAAAGATGCTTCGCGACGTAAGGAAAATAATGAATATTACACTCACAGTTACATAAAAAAAGAGGTTTATATTACCTCTGAGTATAATTCATAAAGATATAAAGAGTATAATAATAAAGGTGAGTTGTATATGTTTCATACGGAAGAAACCAAATGAATCCCACTCTGAGACTCCCTGCGACATTCACTTCGAGGACTTCACTGAGTGCACTCGTCGTGGCAGAAGAATGTAAACTCAATGCATCTTTTATTTGATTTACAAAGAAACATGTTGTTCTTTCCGGGGGAACAAGATGAACCAATTGTTGTATTTTATTTTTTCTTCAGAGCAACAAGATGCATCAACACAATTTACTTCCCTTGTTGGTATGTTGGGAAAAAATTTATAATATTTTTCCCTCTCTCTTTTACAAATCCTCTTGCGATTGTATTCACAGGCAAAACATGAGCATTTCCTGCATTGAAGAGGAGGCAAACAAGCAGCACGGTGAGGCTGGCACAGATAAAGGCTGTGGAGAGATCACTTCCTCAACCTTACACAGGCGACGTGTGGTGAGCGGCAACACTCCCCGGGTCAGACGTGCACTAGACACCACCCTAACAACACACGATCTATCGCCTATTCACAACTTTGGAAAGAAACTTCAACCAAACTTTTAAATGTTGCTCAAATGTTTCTTGACTTGAATACATTGAAGAAATGTATGAATTCACTATAACGACGAAACCACCACGGATCAAGAGTCCCATTACTGTTCCTTGCTTCCATCCTCCTTCTCCTCTTCTTCTTCTTCTTCTTCTTCTTCTTCTTCTTCTTCTTCTTCTTCTTCTTCTTCTTCTTCTTCTTCTTCTTCTTTCTCCACCTCCTCCTCCTCCTTCAAGCCTCATAATGATATACAGTGGCAGGTTTTGCTCTAATTACACCGATATTCTTTCTTTCCACACGACAAGCGGCATCGTGGAATATTTTTATTACTGTTTTTTTTCCCCCTCACGTTGCGTACTACATCATGTCATCCTATACTTTTTCTTTCTTTTATTTCGTTTTCCCCTCCCTGGCCGCAGATCCCAAGGCTTAGGTATTGCAATTACTCTGCTCTGTCAGTGGCAGCGCCGCGCACAGAAATAAAAACAAGACTGTAAGGACAAACTTCCATTAAACCCGGTGCGGTGTGTGACGGGAGGTTTGTGTTCGTTAAGGCAGGCTTGTGTGTGTGTGTGTGTGTGTGTGTGAGAGAGAGAGAGAGAGAGAGAGAGAGAGAGAGAGAGAGAGAGAGAGAGAGAGAGAGAGAGAGAGAGAGAGAGAGATAGAGAGAGAGAGAGAGAGATCAGTGTGCCTATGTTGTTGTGGTATGCTTGTTAGCTTAGTCCATGAAGAAATTATCAAATATTTGTTTATCTATTTAGATGTATATTTGGCCTCCATATAATATGTACTTTGAAACGTAAATCATCTCTGATTGTAGAATAAGCAACGGATGATGGAAGAGTCTTTGTGATGAAGCTATATCTGTCATCCACGTGTCATATCTATAGTTGAGATGCATGAGTCTCCACACACAGCCATCACAGTTGTGTCACGCGAGACAATACTCCTAGTCACTCAAATGTCCCGCAGTCACTATCCGCCACCAGCCGACTAGCGCCAACAGGTCCCGCTGCCTCCTCCTCCTCCACCCAAGGCATAAGGAGGTCAACGGAGGTTTGACATGAACGTCACGGAATGTCTCCCGGCCCTCCGCCGCAGACAGACTGCAGGCACGTGTTTACTGAGCACACACGCTGAGGCCGGCACCGTCTGCCCCGTGGTAAGGCCAGGGATGCCTCCCGGACCAGGGGTGGTCATCTGTTGTATAAATTTAACCTTTACGAAGCGTAGATGCGATGAGGAGGCTTGGCCGGCGTGTCTCCCTCAGGCAGCCTGCCATGAGCAGCCTGTATTCCCGGCGCACCTGTCCTATACAGAAACACAATGCACTAGAAGGGTCCTCATCACGTCTATTAGGACGCTTCCTTTTGTAAGGATCTTGTAGAGCTTGCACACAATTCCTGGTTCAGCAGAAGGCAGGCTCTCAGCAGGTCTGTGAGGATCAGCAGGGAAGTCGACGTACAGCAGGTTTGAGTGAGGTCCTTGCCTTGCCGAGCAGCGCTGCTCCGCTCCCTTTGAAGTCCCTGAACGCTGTTCCTATTTTCAGATTAACGTGAGCCTTAAGCTTTTAGTAAAAAGTGTAAAGGCAGCAGGGAACATTCAGCTTCATGGTACATCCTTTAATTAAAACTGGTGTAAGTGCACGGTGAACACGACAGTCCAATACTGGCCATGATGGAGGTTGTCAGGGTGCACCAACAACTCCATCACCTTGAGCAGTAGGCCTCTAGAGAGCCACACAGATGTCCGAGGGTGGCACGCGCGGCGGCACTTGTCTGACGCGTTACGTCACCCGCCGCCGGGACGCTCCTACAAGGGCTGTTGAATGTGACCTTCCGTGACCTGGTGAGGCCGAGCAGAGGGTCGGTCATCGTCGCTACACAAATTATACCTTCCGTGGCATGCAACGGAAGTCACGAACACCAAACCAATTACCAAAAAACCCGTCAAGTAATCGTTAGTCGCCTTAATACTCGCCAATTCACTCTGAGAACACCATGGGGCCAAGGGAGGGGAGAGCAAATCAACACCTGTGTAATGACACCTTTAAAGCGGCGGTGTCCACAGGCAACACCTTTTCACCTACACTGTTTGTTTGGATGTGTGGCCCTCGGGTGTTGGTGGTGGATCAGAACCAACACCACCTGAAAACAGTGGTTTAGGCCCGCCTGGTGCCTCCCGCCCCACACCTGTCTCTTTCTGTACACCCTTATACGAAAGTCCTGCTCTCTAAGATACAGTGGGGAGCCAGACGGAGCCAGACGGAGCCAGGGTGGAGCATGGGACCAGGAAGGGTGGAGGCGGGAAGCGGAGTGAGACAGAATGAGTGGGAGCCGACGGGAAGTAAATCTCTAAAGAGTCACGTGGCGCCTCAGTGATGGCGTGGAGAAAAAAAATACTAGATGATAGTTTTTAAAAATGTCTTTATGTGTGTCTACCCACAGAGAGAGAGAGAGAGAGAGAGAGAGAGAGAGAGAGAGAGAGAGAGAGAGAGAGAGAGAGAGAGAGAGAGAGAGAGAGAGAGAGAGAGAGAGTGTGTGTGTGTATACATGTTACAGGACTGCGGGACATATAGTGTATAGAGACGGTGGAGTATGGGGACTGGAAGGAAGGAGGAAGGAAACGCAGGAGAGTGAAGGCATGCGGAAAGAATGAGAAAAAGGAGGAGGAGGAGGAGGAGGAGGAGGAGGAGGAGGAGGAGGAGGAGGAGGAGGAGGAGGAGGAGCAGGTAATTGAAATGCAGCGCGCAAGAAGGTGTCAGGGTAGAACAAAAAAAAATAGGAGTAGTGAGACAAGAAAGCGTGGAAAGTGACTGACAGGGAAAGCAAAGGACACGAGAAAGGAACTAAGAGAGTGAGGGAGGGGGAGAGAGAGAGGGAGAGAAGGGAGAGAAGGGAGGGAGAGAGAGAAGGGAGGGAATGAGAGAAGGGAGAGAGGGTACAAAGGGGTGATGGAAAACCAGAAAAAAAGAGGAAAATATAAGAGAACGGAAAATGGTAGAAATGAAAGGAAGGTGACAGGGATAGGAATTATGAAGGGAAGGAGAAAGACAGAATGATGGGAGGGAGAAGGAGAGAGGAGAGAACACAGTGGGAGGAAATATGGGGAGAGAAAAACTGAGGAAAGGAAGGTTGGGGATGAGAGGTGCTTGGGAATGGAAGGAGGGAAGGAGGAGGGAGGAGAGGGACGGACGGAGGGAAGGGAAGGGAAAGGATGGCAACATTTCCTAGCCTCATATCAAACAAACACAGACACACACACACACACACACACACACACACACACACACACACACACACACACACACACACACACACTCAAAATCTGCGCTTCACATTCAACAAGATGGAAAATGTATACATGAACGATAATTAAAAGCTCTTGGATGATGATGGAAAGGTAAAGGTAAGTGGAAGGGAAGGGAAGGGACGAGCAGGTGAGTGAGTCGTGAATGGAGGAAGGGAGGGGAGGGAGAGGAGGAGAGAGAGAGAGAGAGAGAGAGAGAGGAGAGTGGAGAGAGAACCTTTGCTAGCGATCTCATTACAGTATCATGGAAATTCGTGAAAAGATTTACACACACACACACACACACACACACACACACACACACACACACACACACACACACACACACACACACTTATTTGCCAATGAAACTATGTACAAGAGAAGTAGGAGAGAGGAGGAGAGGAGGAAGATAAAAAAGAAAGGAGGGAGTGAAGGAGGGAGGGAGGGAGGGAGGGAGAAGTAGGAAGTAGGAGTAGGAAGGAGGAGGAGGAGGTGAAGAAGAGAGGGAGTGGGTGATTAGAGGAAAGCCAGGCATGGATGGAGAGAAATAATGAGTGTGGAGGAAAAGGAAAAGGAGATAAGGAAAAAAGGGGAGAGGAGGAGAGGAGGAAAGGAGAACATCAACAAATGGAGAAATATGCAGAAAATAGCAAGGGAAAAGTACATGAAGAGGGGAAAGGGTAAGGAAGGGAACGAAATGTAAAGGAGGAAAAGGGAAAAGAATAGGAGAGGAGAAGGGGAGAGGAAGGAAAAGAAAAAAGTGGGAAGGAAAGGGAAGTTAAGGAAAAGAAAGACAGAGAAAGGGAAGGGAAAGGAAGGGAAGGGAAGGGAAGGGAAGGGAAGGGAAGGGAAGGGAAGGGAAGGAAAAGGAAGGGAAGGGAAGGGAAGGGAAGGGAAGGGAAGGGAAGGGAAGGAAAGGGAAGGAAAGGAAAGGAAAGGAGAGGAAAGGATACGAAATGAAACCAAACCAAACGAAACAGAAGAGAAGGAGAGGCTGGGAAGAAGAAAAAAAAAATAAGAGAGAAACAACAGAGATGGAAACAATTTATCACGGAAAGAAAAATCATTGTCTGCAAACCAAACACTTTTTCGAAATTAAATAGAAGATCAACAAAGCAACTCCCAACACACACACACGCACACACACACGCACACACACACACACACACACACACACACACACACACACACACACACACACACAAATGCATCCGATATTAATCTGCATAGTTAACGTGCCACCTCCTTTGGGCATAACAGGTACACACGAAAAGGTACACACATTTATGCAAAGAGATGCAAACACGACACGACACACACACACACACACACACACACACACACACACACACACACACACACACACACACACACAAATGAGAAACTAATTTAATAGTATTCACATTTTATGCTTCCCTCCAGCCTTCTACACACCCATCCACCTCTCTATCCGCCTCTCCACCCCTTTGTTGCCCTTTGTTAACCCCACGAAGGGCCCCCAAAGAATTGTCTCTCTCCCCAAGGGCGTCCTGCACCCCCTTCCCCTTTCCACAGCGAGGGGAAGGCTGAGGGAAGAGAGAAAGAAGCGTTGTTCTGCGTGAACTAAAGTTGGACCCAATTCCTTCATCCTGATTTTCTCTCTCTCTCTCTCTCTCTCTCTCTCTCTCTCTCTCTCTCTCTCTCTCTCTCTCTCTCTCTCTCTCTCTCTCTCTCTCTCTCTCTCTCTCTCTCTCTCTCCTCCTTATCCTCATTTTATCGTTCCAATTCCCTTCGAATACAATTTTATATTCCTTCTACTTGTGATACTCGACATGCTGATCCTCCTACTCGTCCTCCTACTCGTCCTCCTACTCGTCCTCCTACTCGTCCTCCTACTCGTCCTCCTACTCGTCCTCCTACTCGTCCTCCTCGCTGGCCTCCCTTTTCCCGTGTTCCCGCGTATCGTCGACACTCTACGGAAGGTCACGGGCCGACAAAACACTCTTTACACAACCTGACAGCACGTACACACCACTTAAGTCTGGTTTGTTTTTTATTTCTTTATCTGATCATTGTTTTATAGTAAAGGTTTCGCTATTCTCTTTCTCTTTCTTTTTTTTTCTCTCTCTCTCTCTCTCTCTCTCTCTCTCTCTCTCTCTCTCTCTCTCTCTCTCTCTCTCTCTCTCTCTCTCTCTCTCTCTCTCTCTCTCTGACATCGCCTCTCACGCGTCAGATGTATACAAACAAACAACTCAAAGCTCTTACAGGATAATCTCTCTCTATTCTACGTCTGTCACCTCCACCTTTCCCACTACTATTCCTCCTCCTCCTCCTCCTCCTCCTCCTCCTCCTCCTCCTCCTCCTCCTCCTCCTCCTCCTCCTCCTCCTCCTCCTCCTTTTCCTCCTCCTCCTCCTCCTCCTCCTCTTAAAGTAAACCTCATATTTTTGGAGTTATTGAAAAAAATATGATTTCAGCCAAGGGGTGGGAAAACGTATTTTAGTTAGGTTAGGTTTTTGTTAATATTTCAACACAACTCATGAAAATTTGTACCAAGGGGTTCTCGGGCATGCTGATCATGAATCTGGAGTTAATTTTGTCATTACTATAATATTTTGTATTTTCCATTTTGTGGCCCGTAAATTCCACCAGAATTGAGGTCGAAGGAGTTTTATCTTATTTTACTACGTAAATATTAGTCCTAGAGGAAAGTTGTAGATATATTAAGTTATGGAGTTTGATAATGTCTATCTCATACTGTCATCATCTTTCCAATAATTCTAATACTTATGAAGAAAATTCAAATTTTGTGAAAGAAATTAATGCATAATACTTTACACTCCTACATCTATAATTATTTTCCAATTCCATTTTAGAATAGCTTAATAGAACGGGCGTTTCCTGTTCTTTCTTTTATATTAAATACGTTTTTTACGTAAACCATATACATTTCGAGTTATTTCAAAATATATGATTTATGTCAAAAATTCTAAGGGTGTACCCTACAAAATTTCATGAAAATTTTCACACCTCCGAATCTCATGAAAATTGGTACAATGAGGTTTTCGGTCATGCTGAACACGAATCTGACCTTATTTTCCTGATTACTATAATATTTGTTAAGTAGTTATTTAGTAGTAATGTGGCCACACAGACAACCTTGTTAGGTCCAGTAAGACTGTTGCTGTCTGTTCTTCCTTTGTACTCCTCTGTACTCCTCCTCTTCCATCTCCTCCTCCTCCTCCCCCTCCTTCCCAACCACCTCCACCAAGACTCCTACACGTGGAATCCAGCCGAAGACCTTTCTCCCATCTCACCAAGAGGAAGATGCACCACAAAGACCACAAAGACCACACCACATCACCACACACCATCACCATCACTAGAGACAACACACCACCACCAACAACAACAACAGCAACAAGCCTCACCTCATTAACCTATACAACCTACTGTTAGACTTCTTCACCAACCACAACCACAACCACAACCACGACCACGACCCATAGAGTGACCTGCAAGACTAGGACGACAACATAACACAACACAGCCACAGAGCGACCTGACACGACCACGACACGACCACGACACGACCACGACACCACCACGACACCACCACGACACGACCACGACAAGACCACGACCACTCACAGGGTACACTCGTCGCTGCTGTCACGCTACCTCACTCACCATTACACGTTAACCATGGTGCTTCGGGGTGACGTCCCAGATGCCAGCCTGAAAGGGAGAGAAATAGAGGTGAGAACATGGGTTATGGGTATAGGTGAGGGTATGGATATGGGGGACAGGTGTTTGGTAGGGGACATATATTAGGATACACATATATATACATACACACACATACATACATACACACACACACACACACACACACACACACACACACACACACACAGTCCTCAGAGACACAACACACGGCATTCCACGCCTACATTACATTAATTAATTCTCTGTCCCACCTGACAGTCTTTTCTATACACAAAAGATTATGCAACAGGCGTTCAGTACTCTCTCTCTCTCTCTCTCTCTCTCTCTCTCTCTCTCTCTCTCTCTCTCTCTCTCTCTCTCTCTCTCTCTCTCTCTCTCTCTCTCTCTCTCTCTCTCTCTCTAGGTCAATCAACATATTTTCCTGACGCAAATGATATTTCAGTCTGTCTTTCCTTCTTACACTCGTTATCCAGCTAGCTTATTTCTTAATCCTCTCTCTCTCTCTCTCTCTCTCTCTCTCTCTCTCTCTCTCTCTCTCTCTCTCTCTCTCTCTCTCTCTCTCTCTCTCTCTCTCTCTCTCTCTCTCTCTCTCTCTCTCTCTCTCTCTCGTATTCATTCCATCATCCAATTCTTCCTTTCAATTCACTTCATTCTATCGAGCTCTTGAGTTTTTTCCCTTCTTTTATCCCTCCCTCCCTCCTCCCTTCCTCCCTCTCTTCTTCCTCCTTCCCTCCCTTCCTCACTCCTTCCCTCCCTACCTCTTTTTTTTTCTCTCTTTCTCTCTCACTCACCTCCAGCAGCGGCACCCTGTTGCCCCTCTTATCTCCAACACACACACACACACACACACACACACACACACACACACACACACACACACACACACACACACACACATGCCTTCCTTTCCCTAGATTAAACACTCCACATTATCTTCCTTCCCTTTATGATCCTTCCGATGTTATACTTTCCTCTCCTTACCTTACTTAACTCTGCCTCATCCACATTCTTTTCTCTCTTTCTCTCTTTTCTCTCTCTCTCTCTCTCTCTCTCTCTCTCTCTCTCTCTCTCTCTCTCTCTCTCTCTCTCTCTCTCTCTCTCTGTCGTTACTGCTAACCTCTCCTCAATCATCCTTCCTTTCTCTTTTTCCCTTTTGTGTCTCTTTTTCTCCTTTCCTCCGCCCCCTCAATTTCCCTTTAGCTCACCCCTTCCCTCCCTCCCTCCCTTCCTCCCTCCCGCCCTCCCTCCCATCCTTCCTTCCCCTCCAATGGCCTAATGTGCCGTTGCCCATAGTAACATCCTTGCCTCCACCGTCACATCACTTTTTCCCCAACACACCACCACCACCACCACTACCATCATCACCACCACCATCACTATCACCACCACCACTACCATCACCATAACCACTATAACCCAATCCCTGTCCCCATTCTCTCATTCTCTCTCATTCTCTCTCTCTTCTCTCTCTCTCTCTCTCTCTCTCTCTCTCTCTCTCTCTCTCTCTCTCTCTCTCTCTCAGCACCAACCGCACTTCATCACTCTTCTTGTTTTTATTCTTCTTCATTCCTTTTCCTCTCCACTTCTCAATCAGCTTTTTCTTAGATATATTTTATTTCCTTTTCTCACAAAACAAACGAACCGTTCTCTCGACAAAAACTAGTATTCTTTTCACTAGTACCTTTCCTTCCCTTACTATGTAGCATTAGCGACCTACGGAGTGCATGGCCTTGTAATAGTAGTAGTAGTAGTAGTAGTAGTAGTAGTAGTAGTAGTAGTAGTAGTAGTAGTAGTAGTAGTAGTAGTAGTAGTAGTAGTAGGAGTAGTAGTAGTAGTGATCTCTCCTTCCAGCATCTCGTATCTTTCCAGTAATTTCGTCTTTCCAGCATAACTACCAAGCCCACAACCCATCCATTGACCCTTAGAAGTACTCAACCACAGTACATCCTCAATCACTTCCATTTAAAGTCTACTAAACTAGCCTCCAACACAAACAATTCCTCCCTCACCTCCACCACTCCCTTCCTCACTCTCTCATACCTTCACCCCACACGCCCCCACCACACCCACACGCCCCCACCACACCCACACGCCCCCACCACACCCACACGCCCCCACCACTCCTACACACCCCACCACACCGTACCCAACCAATCCTCAACACCAGTCACATACAAGATCTTAAAGCTTTGGTATGGTTTGTGCGGTCTCTCTCTCTCTCTCTCTCTCTCTCTCTCTCTCTCTCTCTCTCTCTCTCTCTCTCTCTCTCTCTCTCTCTCTCTCTCTCTCTCTCTCTCTCTCTCTCTCCAGCATCCATCCAGTAGCCTTTCATCACAGCTTTCTTTGTATATCTCCTTTTCTCCCCTCCTTTCACATACCACGTACTCTCTTCATCTGTCCATGTTCCCCTTGTTGCTCGGAATATCTATCTGTGTGCGTGTGTGTGTGTGTGTGTGTGTGTGTGTGTGTGTGTGTGTGTGTGTGTGTGTGTGTGTGTGTGTGTGTGTGTGTGTGTGTGTGTGTGTGTTTCCATTTGCCCTGAAAATTTTCCGTTCTATGAGAAAGGTCGGTACAGGGGTAAGGGTAAGGATAAGGGGTCAAGTCAAAGGTTAATAAGGTCTTTTTTGAACATTCTGCTCATTACTCTGATCGGTTCAAGCATCACATTGGCTCTTCACAGATAAATGGAGCCAGGCACGTGACAGGAAACAGCTTGGTGCCGCTGGGATGAAACTAGCGCTGTGTGGCACATCTATTTCACTTGGAAAATACATCACAATAAAGATTTTCTATTTCTAAGGGGAGTTTCATGACTTACACATGTGCACGTTTCACCTATTTTTGAAGTGGAATTATATAGTAAATAATGTATAAATAACCACCATGATTTTTTGTATTTTGTTTTGAAATTGAACAAATAAATTATCTCTTTATGAAAATTAACAGATATTCTACACGTGTCACTAATTTTAAAAACAATCACAATTCAGTAAATACGAAACACATTTCATTACCATTTAACTGACGTGATATTTTCCTTCATATCAAATGCACGTGTTACCAGCATGAGTTTCCTGTCACCCTAGTACTATTTACACAACATTTCCTTTTGATCTAGTGCAGTAAAGTACACCAGGGAGGAGGAAGAAGACAAGCGTTAGAATAATAATAAATGGAATCATCTTCTATTGACTAAGCTTGTAGTTGTTTGATTCTCTTATTGGTGGAAGCTTTTAATGAGCGGTAATACAAAGATAAAGACTCAATACACTTCCTTATTGGCAACTACACCTGTATTTGTGGCTTAATTAATATTATAATCCAGGTAATTGTATAGATGTGACTGCATACACAAGGATAATTTTTTGGTTTCACTCTAAGTACTTTTAATATTTATCTCTACACCCTTTGATATTATAAGTAGAATTTTGATATTTCAACATAAGATTTAAAACAGTTCTCTCTCTCTCTCTCTCTCTCTCTCTCTCTCTCTCTCTCTCTCTCTCTCTCTCTCTCTCTCTCTCTCTCTCTCTCTCTCGTTCTTCTTTACATCAAGTATTTTTCGACTTCCTCTTAACTAGCCCAGCCCCGCCCCGCCCCGCCCTGCCCCGCCCCGCCCCGCCCCGCCCAGCCCAACCCCGTTCTGGCCCGCCCCACCCCTTCCCACACCACGCCCTCCCCACCATCGACCTGCCGCAGCAACACACACACACACACACACACACACACACACACACACACACACACACACACACATACATAACAAGGTAACTTACAGCTGCCTAAGGTGCTACGTCTACTTCACCTTTCCTATATTCCTCCATCTTACCCTCCTTCCCTTCCTCTTTCCCTCCTCTTACCTCTTTCCTTCCCTCTTACCCTTTCCCTCCCTTCCTCCCTCCCTTGATCGCTTCCTCTGGCGGGTGGGTCACTCAGCTGAAGATGAAGAGGGGTTAAGTAGGGTCATGGAGAGGTCACGAAGAGGTCACAGAGAAGAGCCAAGGAGGAAGAAGAGAGGAAGGAAAGAGGATCACAGTACCAAAGGAGAAAGAGAGAGAGAGAGAGAGAGAGAGAGAGAGAGAGAGAGAGAGAGAGAGAGAGAGAGAGAGAGAGAGAGAGAGAGAAAGAGAGAGATATGGTAGTCCTACATGGGGAACGAGCATCACGAGGGGAACTATAGGGGATTAAGGTGAAGTAATGGGCTACTGGGGAAACTTTGAGAGGAGGTGCACTTGGGAAGGGAAAAAGGCGGGAAGGCTGAGGAAATGGCCGCTGGGGAAGATTTAAGGGCCAGGCCTCTAGGGGGTGGCTTGGCGAGGAGAGCTGGGGAAGATTTAAAGGGAGGAAAAGAGGGGAAAAAATTGAGAGAACGAGGGTTGGCGAGTAGAAGGAGCAGCATGGGAGGAGGAGGAGGAGGAGGAGGAGGAGGAGGAGGAGGAGGAGGAGGAGGAGGAGGAGGAGGAGGAGGAGGAGGAGGAGGAAGAGGAACCAGAAAAGGTGGCGTTCTACACACTATCACACACACACACACACACACACACACACACACACACACACACACACACACACACACACTTTGATTTTCTTACCGATCCACTCAGACAGAGTTACGAGTACCTTTTAAGGGGGAGGCTAAGGGAAGGGGTGACCTGGCAGACCATTACGGAAGGAGGAAGGGAAGGGGGAAGAAGGGAAGGGGGAAGGGAAGGAGGAAGGAATAAGGGAGTAGTAGGGAAGTACAGAGGGAGATAACGATTAGCTGACAATGCAGTACGTGGAAAGGGAAGAGGGGAGGACAGGAGGAAAGGATGGGAGGGAAGGGGAGGGGAGAGGAGAGGAAGGAAGCCTGAGAGGAGGAGAAGTACAGTAAAGCCTTGAAGAAGATGCTGCTAAGGAAGGCAGAGACAGGAATGTAAATAGAATTAATCTTTCACCACTGTTACTGTCCTTTTTCTCTTCTCTCATCTTCCTCTTCTTCCGTCTCCTTCTCCTTTTTTTTTGTTCTCGTCGGCGTCATCCTCCTCCTCCTCCTCCTCCTCCTCCTCCTCCTCCTCCTCCTCCTCCTCCTCCTCCTCCTCCTCCTCCTCCTCCTCCTCGCCTTTGCAGGATTCAGCTTTCCCTGCAAAATTTGATGCCTGAATTTGCATATTCAAACTAGCGCCCTGCTTGTGTCGGATTGGGGGGTGGGAGGGGAAGAGGGAGGAGAGTGGAGAAGAGGGAAGGAAGAGAGTGGGAAGGATGTGGAGAAGGGAGACAGGGTGCGGCAGAAATGTGAAAGGAGGGAAAGAGAGAAGGAGAGGAAAGGGGGAAAATTTGCAGTGAGGAAAACCAAGAAGACTAACAGTTTTGAGGAAAAAATGTTCATGGGAGGCAGGAAGGAGTGGGAGGAAAGGAAGGAAGGAAGGAAGGAAGGGGAGTAGGAGAAGGAGAGATGGGAGGAGGAAGGAGGAAGACATGCAACTTAGAACAAGGAACACGAACATACTAGCGGGAAGAAAAAACGAGAGCGAGGAGAGGGGGTGAAAGGAAGGAAGGGAGGGAGGGAGGGAGGGAGGGAGGAAGCAGGAGAGGAAAGGAATGCGGGAAGGGAAAGGGAGGGGAGGGGAGGGGAGGGGTGGGAGAATGAGTTTACTGGAGGAACGTAAGCCGAACAGACTCGATTGAGAACAGAGAATTCAATTAAAAGAATGAAATATGGTTGAATAAAATAACATCTTTTCCAAGAATGCTGTCAGACTTTTGTTTTTCCCTCCCTCTCTCCCTCCTTCCCTCTCTCTGTCCCTCCCTCTCTCCATGCCTCCTTCAGTTCTTCCCTACCTGCCTCCCTCCCACCCTTTACTTCACGTCAGTTCCCCCTCCCCTCCCTTCCCCTCCCCCCCTCTCTCTCCCCTCCCCTGCCTCCGGTGGATTCCTGACTATGAACAGAGAACAAAAATAACAAATAAATAAACAAATAAACGATGGGAAAATAAAACCATAAGAAAAATAAGGAATTTATCTCTTTACACCTTTTTTTAGTTCACACATGGAAGAAGAATGAGAGAGAGAGAGAGAGAGAGAGAGAGAGAGAGAGAGAGAGAGAGAGAGAGAGAGAGAGAGAGAGAGAGAGAGAGAGAGAGAGAGAGAGAGATAGAAGCTAGTTAGTTTAGAATAGGAAGACAGACGATTCCTTTCCTTCCCTTCCTTCCCTTCCCTTCCTTCCCTTCCTTCCCCTTCCTGCCGCACTGTAACCCCGCCGTCTACACCACAGGGCAAGACAGTCGTAACCCCGGGAGGAAACAATGGTTGCCAGAATGTCCAGGGAACAAGGAGGGAGCAAGCTGTAGGTCCCTCTGCTAGCTGGCGCCTCCTTGGTTTGCAGATAAGGTAACGTCCCGAAGATTTATAGCGTACCCTCTCGTGGCATACCATCTTTTCACATAAACACGGCAATATTATACTTTATAATGTATGTATATAACGCTATACTGTATAATGTGGTGTCTATACTATATATCATTAGACACATTTAGCTAGGGAGGTGAAAGTATAGCTACAACTTAACTAATTTAACAAAGATCAGTAGCACTAGTCATGTTTCATCGCCATCATTGTCATCTTAACAAAATCCAATCACACTGTTTCATGTTCTTATGTGTCGTGTGCCAGAGACAGCGAGTAAACACCGTCTAAGCAAGTTTTAGTCGTGTGCATTAAATAAACATGAAAATTCATATCTGCAGAGTCAGAAGCGTGGAAGGTCACAAACTTTTAATATTTTATGACGGAACTTGACAACATCAAATAGTTGGAATCAGTGAAGTGCGTAGCAAAGAAGAAAAAACTTTTCCAACATCAAGACAACAATCACTTGATCAAAATTTCACCGGTGTAGGATCCTTAGCCGATTAAACAAGTTGCCGGTAATACAAAACAAAACAAAACAATACTACTGGGACGCAAGATCAGAACTCCTTAACTTAGTGTCTTACCTATGCTACGCCAGGTAAACAAAGACAATAAGACACAAGAGAAGGTTGATTATTGCTGAGTTTATAATTGCAAGGTGAATAATAGTGAGATTACTGATTAAGTCTTGCATTAGTAAGGTGGACAGAACAGGGATGAGAATAAATAAAAAATCTTCCGCATCAAAACTGTAAGAGTGGGGAAGGCAAGTTCAGAAAAGCAACCATTAAAGAAAACCTGAAAAATACCTAGAAATAGAACACTGTGGGTGGCGGAATGAGGGATTGAAGACTGTCAGTTCAAGAATGATGAGTCGAAAAACTTTTGATTCCACCCTGTTTAGAGGAGATGTGAGTGGAGCCCCGCCACTCCCTAGCCCACCCTTCCATCCTTCCACCCTTCTACCCTTCTACCCACCCTCCCCACACACACAAACACGAAAGGTAACACCATAAAAGGGCGGATAAGGTTCTTGTTTGAGTCAGCATTTGGGTGAGAGGGGAAGAAAAGAAGCATTATCTATGTGGAAGAGAAGCGCCAACAATCCTGCCATCTAGCGGGTGTGTGTGGCAACTGTGTGAACCTTTCCTTCCTACAAGATACCACATATATACAGCAATAGTCTTTTGTTGAAATCTCCGCTAGAACGAGTTAAAAGTTTGAAAGTTATGATAATACGTACGACTGTGGTTGCTTATAATTTTTTGTTTTACATGAACTTGCTGTATGCATTATCATATCAAGCTGACATTCACGGTAAAGGAAGTAATAGTAGTAGTAGTAGTAGTAGTAGTAGTAGTAGTAGTAGTAGTAGTAGTAGTAGTAGTAGTAGTAGTAGTAGTAGTAGTAGTAGTAGTAGTGAAAATAACCATAACAACAACATTACGAGGCAGCTAGCAGAGTAAATACAACCACATCCGAGTATTACTGTTTGTTTCCGCCTCGTTCTGGTAAGTATAAGTTACGAGTGTCATGTATATCACTGTGTATTGCTGTGCTTCAACTATTTTGCTATCTTGCTAGGCTTCAGATGCAATGCGCTGCTTCAGCCACGTATGGACATGTTTGGCCCTCTCCGTGTTGCAATTCTTTAGACATATATTAGTGTGTGTTTAGCCATTCCTTCTTGTTGTGTGTTCCTTGCATGTGTGAGGGAAACGACACCTTCTCTGGAGCCGTGAAAAACAACACCATCACCACCCTCACCACCCTCACCACCCTCACCACCATCACCACCACCACAACGCATCGATACTGAGCGCCCGACCATAAAAATCAAAGGTGAGGCTGCACGAGACTCTTACTCCAATCTCCACCACAATACTGATCAATTTTCAGCTAAATCCTCTCCCTGAAGACCCGGTCCCTACCACAGCCCGATATCTACATCATCCTAAGCCTCAGTCCTTGTAGAATCCTTACCTCATCCCTCGTCCAATCCCCCAAACCTGATCCTTATCCTTTATCCTATCAAATCCTTGTCTTTCAACCTTATTCTGCCGTAATTTTGATACCGTTCCTTACCTCAAATCTACACTCCGTTCTTTTCCACCCATACCCTCTGCATGCACACACACACACACACACACACACACACACACACACACACACACACACACACACACACACACACACACACACACTGTCGTCAATACAAATAACATGCTAATTACCAACGTAATGAGGAATGAGAGGTTGCAAATTTAATCAATGACCTGAATTATCTCGCCGAACTAACGTGAAGTGATGCACCAAAACCTGAAGCATGCACACACACACACACACACACACACACACACACACACACACACACACACACACACACACACACACACACACACACACACACACACACACACAAATCCTCAAAGGTGTGTCACTCAGAGCGTCAACACGTGAAACTGTTTCCGGTGTAGGCCCTTAATGCTTCCTACCGTGTTTACCTTTCCCTTAACCCCTAGGGAGGCTGCGGGGTCGGGGCTGAGGCGGGGCATGAGGCGGGGGCTGAGGCGGGGGCTAAGGGGGGGCAGGGGCTGAGGTGGCGGGTAGATGTGGGTAGAGGGAGAGGGAAAGGCTGTTGAAGTGGTGGTGGTGGTGGTGGTGGTAACATCAGTGGCAGTAATGGTAATGGTAGTGTGGTTGATAGCATGGTCATAGAGGCAACATTGATGATGAAGGTGATGATGATGATGATCGCGGTGGTGGTGATGGCGTACAGTGAGAGGGATCGTCATAGGTGAGAGGGGAGTGCAGGGAGGGGAGAAGGAGAGGGAGGAAGAGGAAGGGGAGTTGTGTGTATACAAGTACATAATAGAGAAGGGAGAGAGAGCAAGACAGTAAGCATTGCCTGAAGGGACAGACACGGGACCCTTGACGTGACAGTGACAAAAGACGAGACAGGTAGAGGGTGTAGAGAGGAGTAGGAGTAGAAACAAAGGGAGTAGAGAGGAGTAAATTCACGTAGAAGAAAGTATAGACAATTAAAGACTTCTGAAGCAAATTACTTGGAGTAGAGAGGAGTAGGAAGGAGCTAAAGAGGGAGTGAAAGGAGGAAAGGGGTAGAGTATAGGAAAAACGGGATGAGTAGTAACGGTAAGGGTAAGCAGGGGTGGGTAAGGGGTGAGTAGGGGGTGAGTAGGGGGTGAGTAGGGGGTGAGTAGGGGGTGAGTAAGGGGTGAGTAGGGGGTAGGTAGGGGTAAACACGACAGTCTGTAGTTAATAATGGAATACTACGAGCCAATCAATACTTCTGTCTGGCTATGTTGACATTTCTTCTTCTTCTTCTTCTTCTTCTTGGAGGGAGAGAGAGAGAGAGAGAGAGAGAGAGAGAGAGAGAGAGAGAGAGAGAGAGAGAGAGAGAGAGAGAGAGAGAGAGAGAGAGAGAGAGAGAGAGAGAGAGAAAAGAAAGACAGACAAGAATAAACTAGACACACACAGACAAACACTACACCAAAATCACACACACACACACACACACACAAAAAAAAACACACATAATAATAATAAACAAAACCCAACCAAACAATAGAGAACAATAAACAGCACGCAGAATCTAAAAAAAAATATATACATACTATAATGATAATGAATTAATACACAACCCAAGGTATCTTTTTTAATAACAAAAGAAAATTACTTCGCAACTGTTCCACCACCACCACCACCACCACCACCACCACCACCACCACCACCACCACCACCACCACCACCGTCGCAACCGCCGCCGCCGCCACCTGGTCCTCTATAGCAGCCCAACACGACACAAATAATACTTCCCACAAAACACTGCTGCCACTGAATCAATAGCCTTACTGCTTTGCCGAACTCCTGCTGCTCCTGCTGCTGCTGCTGCCCGCCACGCACCTGCTACACACTTATATACACACATACATACACACACACACACACACACCACACACCACACACACACACACACACACACACACACACAAGGACGCTCACTCGCACTTCCTACACAGCTGTTGGAGTGTGTGTGTGCGTGTGCGTGTCTGTGTCTGTGTCTGTGTCTGTGTCTGTGTGTGTGTGTGTGTGTGTGTGTGTGTGTGTATGCAGGTAGGAGCGTGTACGTAGTCAGACCTAATTACGTTATTTCCGTACCTTCACACACACACACACACACACACACACACACACACACACACACACACACACAACACAATAACAACCCCATAGCCTAATTCACAACACTAATACTTAACTAACCCACTCCACCTCTACACCACCTCTACTCCACCTCACCCACCTACTGCCACTCCACCTCTACTCCACCTCTAAAACAATCCAGCCCACACCTACGAGTACACTAACTTACCATTCCACACCAGAGCCACCCAGTATTCAACCCTTGCTCCACTAAGCTGCTCCACCCTTCCACTATACACATGCAATAAGCCGTGCTCTTTAAAGTTATCTCTCTTTCTCAGCTCCTCTCTTTAATGTGTCGTCAAAGCCGTAGGACATAACCTAAGTGACGTCACGATGACCCCTCACGCCCCCTCAAAAGCCATACGTACTGCATCCAGACAGGTAACTCAGGTAGGAGGCAGAAAGGTGTGTCTAATTAATGAGTATTTAAATTATTTTCTCTATCTTTTTGTTTTTCTTTATTATTTTTTGAGAGAAGCAGGTATTTTTTTGTTCTGTTAAGCCTTCAAGTGCATCTCCGTGTATAATTAATCTGAGTAGCGTGTTTTACTGAGACTTACACACTCTCGATCCACCTTCATTAGTGTCCCTCATTAAACTCACAATCCTTGCTCCTCTTACTCAAAGTTATCAGTCATTCTTTTTACTAATACTAATTAGCTCTTAACAAAACTTATATACCTAACATATATGTGTGTGTGTGTGTGTGTGTGTGTGTGTGTGTGTGTGTGTGTGTGTGTGTGTGTGTGTGTGTGTGTATATATATATACGAATCTATGAATTTTACATCGTATTCCCTGCTTACTTTTCCGCCTTTTCTTTGCCTTCCCTATGGCCTCTTTCTCCTCTTTCCTCTCCTCCTTCCCCCTTACTTGATATCACATTAGAAAGACATTCTTAGAGTAAGAGTAAAACTTCACCTTGGGGAATAATTTTTTTTTCTCTCTCTCTCTCTCTCTCTCTCTCTCTCTCTCTCTCTCTCTCTCTCTCTCTCTCTCTCTCTCTCTCTCTCTCTCTCTCTCTCTATTGTATTAGGATGAAAGCTAGACCTACGGAATATTGTTTGAGTGACAGGTAAGATATATGAAAGGTTGTCTCGCTGATAGATACAGAAATCGAGTTGTGAAGCCAAAGAGCGAAACATTCTATTTCTACTCAGATCAACCCATGATGGTAAAGAAGGCAGTTTTATTATTGTTATTATTATTATTATTACTATTATTATTATTATTAATATTATTATTAGTATTAGCATTATTAGTATTAGTATTATTATTATTATTATTATTATTAGTAGTAGTAGTATTAGTAGTAGTAGTAGTAGTAGTAGTAGTAGTAGTAGTAGTAGCGGTGGTAGTAATAGTAGTAGCAGTGAAGGTGGCACACACACACACACACACACACACACACACACACACACACACACACACACACACACACACACACACACACACACACAGCCCCGCCACCGGCTGGGTCCGTCCTACAGGGGTCGCCGCCGACAGCCCCACCCATCCAAAGCCGTCCCCCCTCAAATCCCCACTGCAACCCCCTACACCACATCCCCATCACCAATCCCGCTTCCAACACGCCCCCTAGATCCCTCTCTCCGCCTCCTGCAAACTCCCGCGCTACAGTACCGCATTAGTAGCGAATTGCACAGTATTGCAATCAATTAACCTAATTGATTCTATACCCTCGCACCCAACCCTTGGCGCGGCACCTCCTCACTCCAACGCTGCCAAGTCTGCTGGAACGGTTGTCGTACGGCGCTCTCTCTCTCTCTCTCTCTCTCTCTCTCTCTCTCTCTCTCTCTCTCTCTCTCTCTCTCTCTCTCTCTCTCTCTCTCTCTCTCTCTCTCTCTCTCTCTCCTCACACACACACACATTGGACACTATACGAGCGATTCCAGGAATATCACTGTACATGGCCATCTAACCTTCCCCCACCCCCACTTTTGTAATCCTTTTGAGGTCGTGTGAGGATTGAACCTTCACATAACTGCCTTCCCCTCCTACCACACTCTTAAGACTCTCCCCTCTTCGCCCCTCCCCACCCTTAACCCTCCCAAACAGGCAGGCCGCGTAGGAGAAGGGGAAGGGAGGTGAAGGTGCCTGGGTTACGGGAAATATCCACATTCTTTATCTTGCGTTATGGTGTCGGCGCGGGTGCTCACCAGGTAAAGAATGCAAGGCTGCCCACGTAAATATTGGGTGAACCGCTGCGGGGGGTGGCAGGAGGGAGGTGGCTCGGGAAGAAAGGAAGGGCCAGGTAAAGGAGGTAAAGGAAGGAGGAGGTGAATAAGGGAAAACAAGAAGACACAGGAGGCTCGATGATATAATATTACAAAACCTCACGTGAAAAATGTGTTTACACTTGAGTCGATACACACGACCACACACACACACACACCTGCACACACACACACATACACACACACACACACACACACACACACACACACACACACACACACACACACACGAAGGAATCAAGAAAGCAATTAACTAGCAACAAAACAATACGGTGAGGGGAGTGACTGTGGGAGATTGAGGATACGTTTTCCCTCAAGTTGAAGCGACACCTAAGGACGTGTTTTGCAACCCTGATGTGTCTTGTTACCTCACCGCCTTAGCGCACCGTCACCTTCCATTCCTCACACGGCTGTTCAACAAGATCATTAAGTTATATGTTTTCTATGGAAGTCTGCGTCACTCTACAATCCATTTTAACGAGTCTGTACAGTGGGTGGAGGGTGAGGGTGATTCCCTTTCGAAGCAACGGACAGGAGGTAGCAAGGGACCACCACCTCGCTAATGAAGGCGAAGCAGAGCGATAAAAATGGAGGGGAACTTAATGGAGATAAGAGTACAGTACGTGTGTGTATGTGTAGGGGGTTGTGTGTGTGGGTGTGTGGGTGTGTGTGTGTGTGTGGGTGGTGTAAGTATACGCTGGGTGTGGCAGACGTGGAGGGTCTGGGCTGTGGAGGTGATTGTGGTGTTGGTATTGATCCACGTGGCACTTGACCCTGTGTGGCACTTGGTGTCTCCCTCATTGTTCTCGCTCCTCACCATTCTCCTCCTGCCCAGGTGTCCTTCCACAACACTTACACTCCGTCCCCTGCCTCATTCCCCCCTCCCTCCCAGTCCCCTTTCCTCACTCACTCACTTTCATCAAACGTTTTCTTTTCTAAGGCTTCTCAAGGTCACTGTGCCTGAGGGACCCTCGCCCTGACCTGCTCCTCGACCCTGTGTCTTACCAGTCTTCCCGCGGGGACACGTACGGCGGCCTCCACTCGCCAAGGACAAGACTATTACAACCAAGTTAAGGGCACAGGGAACAGGGCACTGAGGTAAAGCTACATTAGTGAAACTAGTACGACGGGAGTCAGCGAGGCGAGGTTTATGGGACTACTAGAGAGATGAACTTAACGGGAGACGAGGCTGCTAACACGCGCCTACTGGGACGGAGAGGCTCAAACGGTGCTGTGGGAAGGGGCTGTAGGGAGGAGAGAGATGTGACAGGGACTACTGAGACGGGACTACTGTGACGGGGCTACTGTGACGGGGCTACTGTGACGGAGCTACTGTGACGGGGCTACTGTGACGGGGCTACTGTGAGGGGGCTTTCGTTACTACATGGAAAAGCAAGTGGGGGTCAGTCAGGCTGAATTTACGATAACGAGGGACTGATCATCTCCACCAGTGCTGCCTAATGATGCTCATTACGCAAATTACTCCACCAGAAATTCATTAACAAATTATCGTTTCCTATCGTTACAGAGCAGCTGGAGGTGGAGGAGGAGGTGGAAGAGTAGGTGGAGGAGGAGGTGTAGGGGGAGGAGTGGATACAATGGTCACTCTCCCACTCCAAACATGAGGACCCGACAAGGAGGAGGAGGAGGAAGAGGAGGAGGAGGAGGAGGAGGAGGAGGAGGAGGAGGAGGAGGAGGAGGAGAAGGACGAGGGGAACAAAGAGTGAGAGGACGTGGGCAAGAAGAGAAGAATGAGAGGAATTCAAAGATGAGGACGAAGAGGTAGTAAGGAAGAGGAGGAGGAGGAGGAGGAGGAGGAGGAGGAGGAGGAGGAGGAGGAGGAGGAGGAGGAGGAGGAGGAGGAGGATTATGAGGAAAAGGACGAGGAAAAACTGTGAAAGAGGAGATGAGGAATTCCTGACGGAGACAAAGACAGGAGGAACCAAGGCGAGGACAAGGAAAGAAGACAAAGAGGAAGACAAAGCGGAAGAAGAAGAAGAAGAAGACGATGACAAGAACATGGACAATAACTAGAAAGAGACATGAACTCTCTCTCTCTCTCTCTCTCTCTCTCTCTCTCTCTCTCTCTCTCTCTCTCTCTCTCTCTCTCTCTCTCTCTCTCTCTCTCTCTCTCTCTCTCTCTCTCTCTCTCTCTGCCCCTTCCCATTCCTACTCTATTATTCTGCATTGTTTTTCCTACTTGTTTACTCCAAAAGCCTGCAATCGCCTGCCGCAACCACCTGGCTCCCACACGCCCCCTCCACCCACGCCCCCTCCACCCACGCCCCCTCCACCCACGCCCCCTCCACCCACGCCTCTACCCACGCCACCCACCCCCCAACCATCCATCCTCCCACGCCTGTCATGCATATATATCGAGTGACTCCGCTGGTATGGTTGGTATTCGTGGACCCAAATAAGCTTTTCTTAAAGAGGAGAGACGTGTAGGGGGGTAGGGGGGTAAGGGGGTTAAGGGGGGTAGGGGGCAGGGGGGGGGTGGCAGGGGAGGACCTCAAGACGGCCACGAACACATTCAGCAACACGAAAAGCCTCAAAGACGGAGAAGAAGAAGAAGAAGAAGAAGCGAAAGAAGAAGTTTTAAAATGGTCCTTCTTCTCTTTTAGAACCTATCTCCCTCCCTCCCTCCCTCCCTCCCTCCCTCCCTCCCTACCCTCACCCTCCGTCTCTTTCTCTTAATTCTTTTTTTCTTAATTTATTTCTTTCTTTCTATCTTTCTTTCCTTCTTTCTGTCTTTCTTTCTGTCTTTCTTTCTTTCTGTCTTTCTTTCCTTCTTTCCTTCTTTATTTATTTTTTCTTTCCTCCTCCTCCTCCTCCTCCTCCTCCTCCTCCTCCTCCTCCTCCTCCTCCTCCTCCTCCTCCTCCTCCTCCTCCTCCTCCTCCTCCTCCTCCTCCTCCTCCTCCTCAAGATAATCAAAGGATTCGATAATATCAATGCAGAAGATTACATTACTTTTGATCGATCAAATATAACAAGAAGACATCATTCTTTTAAGATTACTGGTAAAAGATTCACATCAAACGAAGCCAAGCACTTCTTTTTCAATCGGATCGTTAACGTTTGGAACTCCCTGCCCGCCAATGTCGTCGACAGTAAAACAATTACTACGTTCAAAAATAGACTTGACAAATATTTAGAAGCCAATCCACAACTAAAATACTATCCGTTAACGTAGCAAACTTTGAGTATGTTCATCCTGATGTACCTAACTTACGAAATGTCGATTCAAAAGACGTCGCTAGTGGCCTGACATCGCTTGCCAGGAAGTAGTGGTAGCAGTAGTGGTAGTGACAGTCTGGTCTTGGTTGGCCTTCCTTTCCCTGCCAGCCATGGCTGGTGGGAGAAGCCTTCACCCTTACTATCCTGTATCCTTCACTCTAGACTAGATAGTGTACTCACAAACAGCCTCGTAAGGGCCAGCAGGCCTGTTGCTGTTTGTTCTTCCTATGTGTTCCTATGTGTTCCTCTTGACGTACTTTTGGAGTTATTGAAAAAAATATATGATTTCAGCCAAGGGGTGGGAAAACGTATTTTAGTTAGATTAGGTTTTTGTTAATATTTCAACACAACTCATGAAAATTTGTACCAAGGGGTTCTCGGGCATGCTGAGCATGAATCTGGAATTAGTTTTGTCATTACTATAATATTTTGTATTTTCCATTTTGTGGCCCGTAAATTCCACCAGAATTGAGGTCGAAGGAGTTTTTTCTCATTTTACTACGTAAATATTAGTCCTACAGGAAAATTGCAAATATATTAAGTCATGGAGTTTGATAATGTCTATCTCATACCGTCATCATTTTTCCAATAACTCTAATACTTATGAAGAAAATTCAAATTTTGTGAAAGAAATTAATGCATAATACTTTACACTCCTACATCTATAATTACTTTCCAATTCCAGTTTACCATAGCTCAATAGAACGGGCGTTTCCTGTTCTTTCTTTTATATTCAATACGTTTTTTACGTAAACCCCATACATTTCGAGTTATTTCAAAATATATGATTTATGTAAAAAATTCTAAGGGTGTACCCTACAAAATTTCATGAAAATGTCCACACCTCCGAATCTCATGAAAATTGATACAATGAGATTTGCGGTCATGCTGATCACGAATCTGGAATTAGTTTTGTCATTACTATAATATTTTGTATTTTCCATTTTGTGGCCCGTAAATTCCACCAGAATTGAGGTCGAAGGAGTTTTTTCTCATTTTACTACGTAAATATTAGTCCTACAGGAAAATTGCACAAATATAAAGTTATACAGTTTGATAATGTCTATCTCCTACTGTCATCCTCTTTCCAATAACTCTAATACTTATGAAGAAAATTAAAATTATGTGTAAGATATTATTGCATAATACTTTACACTGCTACATCTTTAATTACTTCCCAATTTCAATTTCCTATAGCTGAATAGAACGAGCGTCTCCTGTTCTTTCTTTTACATTCCATACGTTTTTTACGTAAGCCCCATACATTTCGAGTTATTTCAAAATATATGATTTATGTAAAAAATTCTAAGGGTGTACCCTACAAAATTTCATGAAAATTTCCACACCTCCGAATCTCATGAAAATTGGTACAATGAGGTTTTCGGTCATGCTGAATACGAATCTGGACTTATTTTCCTGATTACTATAATATTTGTTAAGTAGTTATTTAGTAGTAATGTGGCCACACAGACAACCTTGTTAGGTCCAGTAAGACTGTTGCTGTCTGTTCTTCCTTTGTACTCCTCCTCTTCCTCCTCCTCCTCCTCCTCCTCCTTCTCCTCCTCCTCCTCCTCCTCCTCCTCCTCCTCCTCCTCCTCCTCCTCCTCCTCCTCCTCCTCCTCGTGATCGGGTAAGGCCACTGGGCACCGTCAGCTTCATTTACATCTTCATTTTCGAGGTATGTCAGGTGGCGTTGTGCCTGCCTGCGTTATTGGCAAGGCAGAGTAAGGCACAGAGGGGACGGCAGAGGGACGGCAGAGGGACGACAGAGGGACGAGCAGAGGAGACGGCAGAGGGAAGGCAGAGGGGACGGCAGATGGATAGAGGGAAGGTGGGTGGGAAGGAGGAAGGGTGGAAAAAAATATGAGGAAAGGGTAGATTGGGTAAAGTGAGTATCGAGGGGTGAAACGAAAGAGTTGGATAAATAAAATAGAAAAAGACAGAATATTGCAGAGGTTTTGGGATTAGAAACGGGTAGTAGGGAGGAGGAGGAGGAGGAGAGGGCAAGGCAGGATGAAAGGGATAAAGTAAAGTAAATAAATAAAGAGGGGAAAGAAAGATGAGTTAAAAAAAAAAAAGTTCAATGAGAATAAAGAATGAGACGAAGAGGAGAGGAGACAAAATAAAAGGTTGAAGTCAATTGAGACGGTCAGGAAGAAAGGGAGAGAAAAAAAAACTTGAGGTTAAAACAAAATGAAGAGTGGGAAAGGAAAGATATAAATAATTAAGGGAAATACAAGAAGAGAAAGTGAAACGAACACCATTTAAAGGATATAGAATGACGGTACACAGAGATAAAAGGTTCAAAAGGAAGAAGAAAGGAAGGAAGGAAGGAAGGAAGGATGGATGGATGGATGGAAGGATGAGAGGAGAGATAGACAGGAAGGAAGGATGGAAGGATGAGAGATAGACAGGAAGGAAGGAAAAGAGGAAGAGAGGAGAGATAGACAAGAAGGAAAGAAGGAAGAGAGGAAGGTAAGAAAGAAAAGGAAGAAAAGAAAGAGATGAAGGAAAAAAGGAAGGAAACAAACAGGAAACATATAAATAAACATATGAACTTAAATAACAAAAACATGAAAAATAACTACATGGAAAAAACATAGAAATTTAAAAAAAACAAAAATTAAAAACAGTAAAATAACCTAAAAAAAAATAAAATGGAAAACAGGAAATATGACACGAGAAAAATACTTAGAAAGAAAGAAAAAAAGAGAAAAAAAACACATGAAGAAAAAATGGGTAACGCATATAAAAAAAATAAAAAAAAAACTGAAATCCTGCTGAAATAATAAAACATAAAACATAACCCAAACTGACTGACCACAAAAGAGAGAGAGAGAGAGAGAGAGAGAGAGAGAGAGAGAGAGAGAGAGGTGGGAGGGGAGATGGACGAACATTATCAAAACAACACAACACCAGACACGAAGAGAGAGGGAACAGTCACCACCAAAGACAAAAGAAAATTAAACAATAAACTATCATACACTAAATCACACAATAGTCAAGAAAATAAAGGTAAGAATTTATGTTTATAGAACGAAAGGAGGAGGGAAGGAGAGAAGGAAGGAGGGAGGAAAGGGAGGAGAGAAGGAGGAGGTAAGTAATGTAGGATCTGGAATATTGGTGGTGGTGTGCATATTTTCCTCCACAAATACTGGCCATCAGACAAACGTGTGTGTGTGTGTGTGTGTGTGTGTGTGTGTGTGTGTGTGTGTGTGTGTGTGTGTGTGTGTGTGTGTGTGTGTGTGTGTGTGTGTGTGTGTGTTGGTGCTTGGAATGAAACAGTGTGTGGGAAGGAGGTAATATTTTTCTTCATTCATCTTCGTAACCTGGTCTGAAGGGGGCACTGGGTTGGAAGAGGGGGGTGGGTGAGGAAGACAAAATAAGCAACAAGTACACACACACATACATACACACACGTAAACATAAACACAAACACACACACACATACAACAAGGATTACACATCTTTTCCTGCGATGTTATTTAAGTATATCACCTAACTCATTCTTGTCCTGGCTCTCCTTTCCAGCATGAGTAACACAACGATAACCCTTCACAGTCTTACCCCCGCCCACCACCAGCCTGCCAACCTGCCTGTCTGTCTGCCTGCCTGCCTGCCTGCCTGCCTTCCACCGCTAAGCACACGAACAATGCCAAGAAATGAAGCGTTAAAGTGAAGTGAAGTGCATGAATGTGAGCTGAGGAGCATGAGTGTGAAACGAGCCACCATCCACTGACCTAACGCGACAGGCCCAAGACAAACACCGGTGATAAGAGTCTTGCTACGTTCCTGTACAAGGGATTCTAGCCGTAAACACTGACGAAGGAACCTGAAGGAGGGCGAGGAGGTAAAAGGTGAGGGGAGGAGGAAGGTAGGAGGAAGCCAAACAGCGGTGATATTTTCCAACTGAAATCGTCAAACTTGTTCCATGAGCGGACAGGGAAGAAAAGCTGTCCAGCAACAAGAAATATGAAAACAATAACTTTGAAGACAATACAGCGTTAGGACCTTCACCTCACCCTTCAGCCGTCCTCCTGCCCTCCGCTCGTGGCCTGACCTGCTGCTGGCTGGCCCTGCTCCACTCCCTCCGCTCCCTCTGCTCCCTCCGCTCCCCTACACAACGTCAACTTCCTCTCAAACAAGATGGAAGAGCTGCCCGTCACTACGTTTCCTCCCGCGTTTCCTATGTACTTAATTTCAGATGCATTGTTTGACTTCACGCCAGACTTACTTTGTCAACAGTGAATCTATAGTGTAAATAGAGCATTCCAGTTATTAAGGTGATGATTATTATTATATTACGGTCGTTAGTGCTATTATTATTATTATTATTATTATTATTATTATTATTATTATTATTATTATTATTATTATTATTATTATAGTACTGCTGTTCTTGCTATCATCAATATCATTACAAGTATTATCATTATTGTTATTATTATTATACTACTGTTACTACTACTACTACTACTACAACATTTCCATAATTTGTTACCCCACACACACACACACACACACACACACACACACACACACACACACACACACACACACACACACTCACCCTACGAGGTACACAGCGGTCATAAGAACAGTAACCAACCTGAAGAAAGAAAGAAAAAAAAGGTAAATATTACACATACATAAATACTAACAGGGGGAGAGAGAGAGAGAGAGAGAGAGAGAGAGAGAGAGAGAGAGAGAGAGAGAGAGAGAGAGAGAGAGAGAGAGAGAGAGAGAGAGAGAGATTCATAAGTGCACATAAAACAAAACAGACAACCAACAACAATAACAATCTCTTCTGGAACTTATGATTTTTACAGGCTGGAAAGATGAGGAGTGTGCGAGGAAGCGAGAGAGAGAGAGAGAGAGAGAGAGAGAGAGAGAGAGAGAGAGAGAGAGAGAGAGAGAGAGAGAGAGAGAGAGAGAGAGAGAGAGAGAGAGAGAGAGAAAGAAAGACAAAGATGCTGATATGTGATCGTGAGTCAGTGAATGTGAGAGAAAATGTAATAGAGTCCGTGCTGAAACCTTAGGGAATGTGAGGGAGAATGAGGGGAGAATGAGGGGAGGATGAGGGAAAGTCACTTAGGGTACACCGACCGGGTCCCTACACTAATATATTCCATTCGAAAAGTTTGTACATATATGAGAGGGATTGCAGAAGGGAGAGGGATAGAAAGGGGAGGGATGATGAGTATGAGGAGGTGGAGAAGGAAAGTTGGGGATGAGGGGGAAAAATTATGAGAGGTGATAGAGGAAGAGAAACATGGAGAGAAAGAGAAGCTACAAATAAGTTATGAGGAAGGAGGGATAAGAAGGAAGAGTAAAGAGGTGGGGTGGGAGGAGGGTAAGGATGAGTTTAAGAAAGGAGGGGTTAGGTAAGGATAGGAAAATAAGAGAAGAGGGAGGGAGGGAAGGAGGGAGGGAGGGAAGAGGCTTGGAAGTGAAGGGCTCTGAAAAGGTGTAATAAAGAAGGAAAAAAAGAGAAGGAAAGGCAAGAAGGAAAAAAAAAAGGAAGATGAATAAAGGGGAAGGAGGAAACGATGTAAGACTGAAAGGAAATAAAAATCAAGATAGGAAAAAAAATAAATGAAAGAAAGGGAAGAAGAACAAGGTGAAGGACAGGAACGATGAAAGGATAGCAATTAGAAGGGGAAGAATGGATGAATAGTAAGAAAGAAAGGATAGATGGATAGAAAGATGGATAGAAGGATTGATATTCCTTCATCCCCATGTTGATAGGAAGTAAGGGAGAGGGAGAGGGAGAGGAAAGAGAAAACCAAAAACAAAAGAGAAGAGAAGGGAGGAAGAGCAAGACACAGATGGGTTATTTTGACTAATTAAATTCGTGGTAAAGAGAGAGAGAGAGAGAGAGAGAGAGAGAGAGAGAGAGAGAGAGAGAGAGAGAGAGAGAGAGAGAGAGAGAGAGAGAGAGAGAGAGAGAGAGAGAGAGAGAGAGAGAAGTGGAGGAAAAAGGGGAGGGAGAGAGGTGGAGGAAACAGAAGAACACCTGGAGACACCTGGGTTATGCTCACCAATTTAAACTTTTCCCTTGGAGGAGAAAGGTGACGGATGGAGGGGGAGGGGGAGGGGGAGGAGGAGGAGGAGGAGGAGGAACACATAGGAACAAACAGCAACAGGCCTGCTGACCCTTACGAGGCTGTTTGTGAGTACACTATCTAGTCTAGAGTGAAGGATACAGGATAGTAAGGGTGAAGGCTTCTCTCCCCAGCCATGGCTGGCAGGGAAAGGAAGGCCAACCAAGACCAGACTGTCACTACCACTACTGCTACCACTACTTCCTGGCAAGCGATGTCAGGCCACTAGCGACGTCTTTTGAATCGACATTTCGTAAGTTAGGTACATCAGGATGAACTTACTCAAAGTTTGCTACGTTAACGGATAGTATTTTAGTTGTGGATTGGCTTCTAAATATTTGTCAAGTCTATTTTTGAACGTAGTAATTGTTTTACTGTCGACGACATTGGCGGGCAGGGAGTTCCAAACGTTAACGATCCGATTGAAAAAGAAGTGCTTGGCTTTGTTTGATGTGAATCTTTTACCAGTAATCTTAAAAGAATGATGTCTTCTTGTTATATTTGATCAATCAAAAGTAATGTAATCTTCTGTATTGATATTATCGAATCCTTTGATTATCTTGAACATTTCAATGAAATCCCCTCGCATCCTTCGTTTTTCTAGGCTGAATAAGTTTAGTTCTTTAAGTCTTTCTTCATAAGGTTTATTTTTCACCCTTGGAATCATTTTTGTTATTCTTCGCTGGACTCTTTCCAGTTTGTCAATGTCCTTTCTGTAATATGGGGACCAAAACTGTACGCAATACTCAAGATGGAGAGGAGAGAGGAGGAGGAGGAGGAGGAGGAGAGGAGGAGGAGGAGGAGGAGGAGGAGAAGGAGGAGGAGGAGGAGGAGGATATACAAAGTCATAATCACAGTCTTGGGTCGCGGTGTTTGTAATCAGAAGACGGAAATAGAGAAAACGATGCTCTCTCTCTCTCTCTCTCTCTCTCTCTCTCTCTCTCTCTCTCTCTCTCTCTCTCTCTCTCTCTCTCTCTCTCTCTCTCTCTCTCTCTATTTTCCCCTTTGTGTTATTTTACTTTTCGTTCTTACTTTTCTCTCTGTCATTTGTCCTTCTCCTTCTTCCTTCGTTTATCTCTAAGTCGTCTCTTCCTTCCTTTTCTTGGTCTTTATTTTCTTTTTCCTTTCATCCTCTCTTCTCTCCCTTCTTCCTCCATTTATCTCCTTCTCTCCTTTCTCCTATATTTCCATTTTCCTTCATTTCGTATTCCCTGTCTTTCCTTACTTCCCTTACTTTGCACACATTCCTCTCTCTCTCTCTCTCTCTCTCTCTCTCTCTCTCTCTCTCTCTCTCTCTCTCTCTCTCTCTCTCTCTCTCTCTCTCTCTCTCTCTCTCTCTCTCTCTCTCTCTTCGTACCTCTTCTTGCTTTATTTCCTTCATCTCTTTATTAAAATTTCAACTATTCCTAACTTCAACAGCAGTTCTATTTTTCTTCTTTTTCTTCTCATCATCTTCTTCCTCCTCCTCCTCCTCCTCCTCCTCCTCCTCCTCCTCCTCCTCCTCCTCCTCCTCCTAATCCTCTTCCTGCTGTTTCTCCTAATTATCATCTTCCACCATCTCCTTCTATCTCCAGTTCTGATCCTCCTCCGCCAATCTCTCTTCCCAACTTGTCACGTTACTTCCCAGATTATTTTGTTTCTCCCTTCCCAACTCTCTCTCTCTCTCTCTCTCTCTCTCTCTCTCTCTCTCTCTCTCTCTCTCTCTCTCTCTCTCTCTCTCTCTCTCTCTCTCTCTCTCTCTCTCTCTCTCTCTCTCTCTCTCTCTTCTTGTCATTTGCATCTGCGTTTTCATTTTCTTTTATTTCTTCCACTTCGTTCTCAAAATATTCTTCCACCTCCTCCTCCTCCTCCTCCTCCTCCTCCTCCTCCTCCTCCTCCTCCTCCTCCTCCTCCTCCTCCTCCTCCTCCTCCTCCTCCTTGGCTGACATTCCTCCCCTCCCATGCCATAAACGTGCCTGTCTTATTGCTTTTCCTGTCTTTGGCCTTTTGGTGACGTAACACACACACACACACACACACACACACACACACACACACACACACACACACACACACACACACACACACACACACACACACACACACACGAGCGCAAGCGATATAAATATAATCATGGGATCGATATTATGAATTTTCTGAATCTAATTATTTTCACACAAAAAATAATCAGACGGAGGCAGAGAAGGAGAAAAAGGATAAAGGGGGAAGAAGGAGAGAGAGAGAGAGAGAGGGAGGGAGGGAGGGAGGGAGGGAGGGAGGGAGGGAGGGAGGCTGTGATTGAGGGAGGGAGGGAGGGAAGGCGAGACAGGAGTGAGGAATAAAAAGAAGGGAAAATTTTGAGAAAGATTGACAGGTACAAAAAAAAGAATATGCAGAAGGGAGAGAAGGGATAGAGACGAAAATAAGACTACATGGAAACACGAGGAGGGACGAGGAAGGAAAGAGAGATAAAATAAGAAACAAGGTAAAAGGGGAAAGGAAAAGACACGAAGACGATGAATAAGTGGAAGACAAGACCAAGAAAACATGAAAGAAGGAAACAGGAATGCAAGAAAAACAAGGAAAAAGCAACATAAAAAAAAATAAACGATATTGATGAGAAAGAGACCACACGAAAATCGAAGAAAGCAAAACAAAATAATAAAAAAAATTAATAAGAAAAAGAACATAAAACAAAAATCTAATAAAAAAAAAAAAAACACACATGCATACAATTCACTCCGCTATAAATATCCACCTAAGTCACCTGATGAACATTTCCACACGAGAACTGAACTAAGTAAATAACTGATCAATTTAACACACCCAAGCACCCTCTCACCAGCATCAACAACCTTCACATTGGCTCAAGTCTCAATCGCCTCCAACCCAACGGAACCGAGAACAGTCAAGCGCATCAGACAGACGAAACAAGAAACAAGCGAGGTACCTCAAGCGTGCCATCACTCACAACAGGATCAAAAAGCACTTCAAACATCACTCAAGGGAGGACACACAGCTTCCCCCGAGACCTGAAAGTAAGATGGTCACGTCCTTTTGGGGATCTAGAACCGTGCTATTGCTAAGCTCTCTTCAGCCTTCCGTCATGCCGTCTGCAACAAGGCTTGAAGTTAAAGTAAAGCACACACACACACACACACACACACACGCGCACACACACACACACACACACCAGCAGGGTCTCGTTCAAGCACCACTCACACAAATGACTCAAGCTGGCAAGGTAAAGAACAGCACGTTAAACCTTCACTTTCACCCGTCATGTCCGTGTCCGTAATGCCACAACCAGAATGTCACAAGTGAGACCCAATAAAAAAAAAGTGTTGATGTCACAAAACAATAGAAAAACGAGTGTGATAATAAAAGTATAGCCATAAATTAAAGTCAAAAAGAGAAATAAAAAGAAAATCGTCGTTTATACATACACGTCAATTCCCCCGGAAATATTTCGTTCTATATATTTGTTTCGAATTGCAGCAATGTAACTCATCTTTTTTTCCAGCTCCTTTTTTTTTTTTGCCTCTCCCTCTCTTTTCAGTTTACATTCTCTTTAATAAACGCTGGGAATGAGACTGTACTGTGTGGCATCCTCTTTCATTCGCAGTTTAAGTAAATAGAAGCTTGGCCGCTTGTAGGTCTGTCTGGGCACATCACACACAGCAGCACACTCACTGACGGGCCTTAGGGTAGGGATGGGGCCAAGGAAAACAGCTACACCACATACTAAAACACAGACAGACGGACAGATATACAAACGGACATACAGGCAGCAGGATGGCAAGTAGGCTTACAGACAAACGAGCGGAGCTACAGACAGACACAGACAGTCAGACAGACACAGAGATAGATGATGAAATGTTTGGTTGGAAAGGCAGGTAGGCAGATGGAACAGATAAACGACAATACACAGACAAAGGTGTTCAGATATAGACAGACAGACAGACAGACAGACAGACAGACGACCGGATCCGCGAGCTGACAGAAACATACGATCACACAACAAGATAAAATAACAGGCACACACACACACACACACACACACACACACACACACACACACAGGACGGGAGGCAAGCACTGCATACGTACATAGTAATCCCAGGAAATAAACATAAAATAACGTGTGCACATGCCGTGTGCACGTAGAATGTGCCGCGTGTGTACATGTGTCACAGGTCCAGCGCTGGCGGCCCAAACGACGGAGGGGAGAAGAGAGGGGAAGGCTGAAGGTTGAGGGGAATGGGGGGGGAGGAGGGGAAAGGGGGAGGAGGCGTAGCGAATACCAGTTACTGTTATTAATGACAAGGGATACACTCACTCTCACTCTCTCTCTCTCTCTCTCTCTCTCTCTCTCTCTCTCTCTCTCTCTCTCTCTCTCTCTCTCTCTCTCTCTCTCTCATCCGCTCTGGCCTTAAGCCCTAATTTGCTCATTGTACACATAATGAGTAGTTAGATGAGGAGGAGCAGTAGGAGATGAAGAGGATGGGAATGGAAAGAGGAATGAGGAAAGGGATAAGGAGGAGGAGGAGGAGGAGGAGGAGGAGGAGGAGGAGGAGGAGGGAGGAGGAGGAGGAGGAGGAGGAGGAGGAAGAAGAGGAAGACAAACATGAAGGCAGCGGGTGAAGTGACGTCTTAAGCTGTACAAGACGTGCTGAAGATGTTCCTACTTGCACCACATTATATTCTCCTCCTCCTCCTCCTCCTCCTCCTCCTCCTCCTCCTCCTCCTCCTCCTCCTCCTCCTCCTCCTCCTCCTCCTCCTCCTTCTCCTAAGACCTTTCCTCACTTCTTTAATCTTCCTCTCCTTCCAGCTTCTCTTCATCCTTAATCCAGTAGTAATTTTCACACTCCAATATCCTCCTCCTCCACCTCCACCTCCTCCTCCTCCACCTCCTCCTCCTCCTCCTCCTCCTCCTCCTCCTCCTCCTCCTCCTCTACTTCCTCTTCTTATATATCTACTAATCACTTCTCTTCTTTCATTTTCTCTTTTTTATCCTTCTCCTTCTTAGTTTCTTTTCTATATCCATTGTTTCCCCGTTTTCCTTACCTCCCATCCCTCTCTCTCTCTCTCTCTCTCTCTCTCTCTCTCTCTCTCTCTCTCTCTCTCTCTCTCTCTCTCTCTCTCTCTCTCTCTCTCTCTCTCTCTCTCATCCCTGCCACAAGCGTCACTGCACTGATAATTACACTAGGAAAACAAACTCAAATTACAATGCTACTGAATCCCTTTTGTTTCCCCTTATCCAGTCGGGCAAACCTTTCCCTCCTTCCCCTCCCTCCCCCATAATCCCCCTCCCATCCCTCCCTTCCCTCCCCCATCCCTTAATCACCATGCATAAACTTTCTCTCTCTCTCTCTCTCCCCCTTCCTTTTAGTATCCTTCCCTTCCTCTCTTTCTCTTTTTTCTCCCCTCATTCCCCTCACACCCTCATTGCATACAGCACCTCCTACTTCCCCTCTTCCTTCCCTAAACTTTCCCTTGCAGCCTCAAACGGAAACGTCATCTCCCCTCTATCTCCCGCCTTTCTCCCCTCACCCCCTCTCCCCCTTCCCTCCTATACAAACCTTCTCTCTCCTCCTCCTCTTCCTCCTCCTCTTCCTCCTCCTCCTCCTCCTCCTCCTATTGACTATATCCTCTAAACGTCCATCAGTTAATGAATCCACCTGCAGGAGAGAGAGAGAGAGAGAGAGAGAGAGAGAGAGAGAGAGAGAGAGAGAGAGAGAGAGAGAAGCACTTCCCTCCTGAAGAGACAGAAATACCCAGAAATCCACCAATCAACCCAACGCCTCTCTCTCTCTCTCTCTCTCTCTCTCTCTCTCTCTCTGCTTTATACTGTTTTTGTGTCATTGACCCATTTATGTTTATTTTTGACGTGCCACATTTCACTTCACTTGTTTTTGTTCTTCTGTCTAAACTCGTGCCCATGTGTTTTCCATCATAGTGTTTTTTTTTATCTTTTTATTTATTTTATTTTTGGGGGGCTCAGTTTCATACACAGCTTCAGATTTATTCTCGTTCATGTTGTTGTTGTTGTTGTTGTTATTATTATCTTATGTTTATTTTATTTTGGGGTTAAAGTTATTATTTTTTATTATTATTATTATTATTATTATTATTATTAATCTCTTTATTATATTTTATTTTAGTTGTTTTGTTCTTCATTTTTTTTTTTTTTCTAAACGGCGATGTGTGTCTCTTCATTTATATTTTTTTTTCCTCGTCCTCCTCCTCCTCCTCCTCCTCCTCCTCCTCCTCCTCCTCCTCCTCTTCCTCCTCCTCCTCCTTTCTCTTTCTTTCTTTCATTCTTTCTCTTTTTATTTTTCTTACTTCTAATGTCTCTCTTTTATATGTATGTAGGAGCTCGTTTCTTTAATTATATCTTTCTTTTATATATTTACACACACACACACACACACACACACACACACACACACACACACACACACACACACACACACACACACACACACACACACACACACACACATTTGAATAGCTGACGTTAAATTCTTTTGTATTTCTTATTTTTCTTTTTGTATTTAAGCCGAGAAGGAATTATTTCATATCTATTTTTCTTGTTCTTTTTTTGACACATTACTTTTCTCACTTGTTCTTGTTGTTCTTTGTTATATTTTTTATATCAATATTTCGTTGCTTTTCTTGTTATTGTTGTTCTTATTGTTACCTTCCACTTTTTCGTTTTTTTCTCTCCTCCTTCTGTTACAACGACTATGTAATATTTATTTAGTTATCATTGTTTTTGTTGTTATTCTCTTATTTTCATCATCATTCTTACTCTCTTTCTTATTCTTCTTATTCTTCTTATTCATCTTCTTGTCTTGTGTGACCTCCATGTAGCCACGTCCACTGTCCTTTAAAACTGTGACCCTTTCCTTGCCTTGCCACTGTAACCCAACTCTTGCGTGGGGAAGAAAAGATTACAAGGGTACACTTTCTCTTTCTTTTTTTTACCTTCCATTTCATTATATTACCTTTTTTTCATTCCATTACTATTTTCGTTCCAGTTTCATTCATTTAGTGTTTTCGTAAGGCATTCACTCACTCGCCTTTCTCCGTCTGTCTGGTAAGATGAAAATGTCTTTGGGGTACAATAAGGAAATACATTCTGAAGTCTTTATCAAGGTCTGCTGGAATTATTCAGGAACACTCTTCTTTTTACGAATTTCAGGAAGAGTAAATAGCGCGGCTTTGGTCTAGATGGAAGAGGAGGACGAGGAGGAGGACGAGGAGGACGAAGACGAGGACAAAGACGACCAGGACAATGCTGAAGACAAGGAAGAGGAAGAGGAAGAAAGAATTTAAAGCAAAGAATGAAGTCTGACGCACGCCACGGTACTCTGATGTTTCACACACACACACACACACACACACACACACACACACACACACACACACACACACACACACACACACACACACACACACACACACACACTGACATTTCACAATACTAAAGAGCACCTGAAATATTAAGGTCCATTCAGACGCTTGATTCTCATTGGTCCAACACATAAAGACGGAAATTCTAGTCACAACCGCAACACTGTCACTAAACTTTACATCCTAACCGTCCTTTGTAGTGTTCCTGATACGCTTTGTTACGTGGAGGCCGCGTGGTGCAGCAGGTTCATTGCAGGCAGGTGTGTGGTGGCTGTTGTGGTGGTGGTGGTGGTTGTGTTGGTGGCGACGGGTGGAACGGTCACAAAAACTAAATACGTTAATAAGTAAAGAAGGAGGAAGAGAATGAAAGATGGAGGCAAGTGAAGAAGAAGGGAGAGAAAGAAAAAATGAGGAATGGAGACAAAGGAAAGAAGGGAGAGAAAGAAAGAAGGAATGAAGGATAGAAACATGCATAGTTAGACAGATATGAATGTGTGTGCGTGTGTGTCTGTGTCTGTGTGTGTGTGTGTGTGTGTGTGTGTGTGTGTGTGTGTGTGTGTGTGTGTGTGTGGGTGTGTGTGTGTGTTTGTGTGTGTGACGCCAAACAAGCAAGCGTGTGCGTGATGGAAATATATAATTGATGAACTGATTGATGAATGAATTGATTAATTAAATGAGACTTGACGTGGAAAAAATAAATGAGCGGGAGAGAGAGAGAGAGAGAGAGAGAGAGAGAGAGAGAGAGAGAGAGAGAGAGAGAGAGAGAGAGAGAGAGAGAGAGAGAGAGAGAATACTAGACAATACATATAAGACCGCAGTAAGTAGTTTCAATGCATCTATCAATCTATCCATCTCTCTCTTTATCTCTTTATCTATCTACCCCTTTTCTCCCCTTTTCTGTCCCAAATAGCCTTTGTCAAGAGTTAATATTTATTGTGAGGGTGGGAGAGGGGACGGAAGAGGCTGTAAAGAGGGGACTTAAGAGGGGAGAGGAAGAGCGGTAGGAGGGATTATCAACGAAAGAGAGAGAGAGAGAGAGAGAGAGAGAGAGAGAGAGAGAGAGAGAGAGAGAGAGAGAGAGAGAGAGAGAGAGAGAGAGAGAGAGATTCAGTAAATTAACTCCGAGAGAAAATGAGAGACTAGACAAGAAGAGTGGAAATGAAGGTAATTAAGGAGGAGGAGGAGGAGGAGGAGGAGGAGGAGGAGGAGGAGGAGGAGGAGGAGGAGGAGGAGGAGGAGGACAAAAAGAACAAGAACAAGAAGAAATAACAAAACAAAACAAAAACACCAATTAAAAGACAAAAGAAAATAGTATAAAAATAACACAGACGTAAGAGACAGAGAATAAAGCAGAAAAGAATAAAAAAAAGTACATGAAAAGGAAAAAAAGTAAGAAGAAAGAAGGAAGAAGGAAGAATATAGAAGAGAGAGAAGACAACGAGAGAGAAAGACAAACAAAGCAAGAAAAGAAACAAAGGAACATAGAAATAGCTAACAAGAAATAAAAATAATAAAAAAACTTGCTATATAATGACATTGTGTCTGTCAGCTTCCTTGAGAAAACTGAGCAACACATTCTCCTCAAGTCTTCTTCACTAATGGCAAGAGAATGAGGGCAGGACAGTAAAGCAGGGAAGGACGTGTGTGAGGGAGGAGAAGAATGGGATAGAACAACCTTGAAGAAGAATGCAGAGGTAAAGGAGTCACGTAACTTGCATATTCAGCTAAACTATAAACTAATCAAAGACGAAAGAGATTTAAATTTGATGTTAATGGAAGAAGTAGAAGAATGGAAAGCTTTCTTGCTCTTTTTCCTCTATTTATATATTCTTCTCCTCTTTCTTCACCTCCTCCTCCTCCTCCTCCTCCTCCTCCTCCTCCTCCTCCTCCTCCTCCTCCTCCTCCTCCTCCTCCTCCTCCTCCTCAGGCACGAACAGCGGCAGAAATAAGAGTAAACTGAAACTTTATTGAAAAGGGACAAGCAGGTGTTTTTCCAAAGAGAATATCGGAAAGTGTGTTGTGTGCAAAGAAAACCTGGCAGAGAAAAAGTAATTACAGAAAATAATAAAATGCTAACGAAGAAGAACAAGAACAATAAGAACAAGAACAAGAAGAAGAGGAAGAAGAAGAAGTAGAAAATGAATATATAGACAAATAGAGAGAGAGAGAGAGAGAGAGAGAGAGAGAACAAACAGACTGACAGATTGACGAAGAGGACAGGAGGAGAGAATTGGGAGTTAATTCAGGTTAAAATATACCTTTTATTTACACCAACAAATAAATAGGCTAATATACCACTTCCTTGAGTTACTAACACACACACACACACACACACACACACACAGAGAGAGAGACACGGACATAAATTCCTATTGCTTTTGATTCTTGTTTAAACACTCCATTCCACTTGCAACTGGCCTTTCTCTCCCTCCGTTCTTTCCTTCCTTCCTTCCTCCCTCCTTCCCTCCCTCCCTCCCTCCCTCCCTCCCTCCCTCCCTCCCTCCCTCCCTCCCTCCCTCCCTCCCTCTCTCCCTTCCTCCCTTTCCCAACTCCTAAAACAAAGATTTTGACTTCACGTTAACGAAGTTTTAAAATGTTACTTCCACACGACATTGTATTGATAACAGGAATCAGTGAAATGGAAGGTGGAAAGTCAGAGGAAGGAAACGAAGAGAGAAAGAGAGAAGAGAGAAGAGAGAGAGAGAGAGAGAGAGAGAGAGAGAGAGAGAGAGAGAGAGAGAGAGAGAGAGGGGCAGGTGAGGTGAAGAGAGGCAGCGAATGGGAGAAAGGAAAGATAAACTATGAAAGGGAGAAGATGAGTGTTAGGGAATGGAAGGAAAAGAGGTGAGAAGTGAAAAGGGAAAATGAGAGAAGCAAAACAAATAGAGAACGAAGGCAATGGAAAGGGAGGAAGATAAAAAGAAAAGAAAAGGGGAAGAGTGAAGTAGAGAGAAGAAAAGGTGTGTGAGCAAAAGGAGAGTAAGGAAGAAGTGAGAAAAGAGGATGAGAAGAAAAGAGAGGAAAGGGAGATTAAGAACACGAGGGGAGAGGCAAAGAATGCGTCAGGGGAGGTAAAAGTCGTTCGTCATTTGTTTTAAGGGGGAAGCAGTTAAAGGAATGGTATGAAGGTTAAGGAAAAGAGGTAAGGAAGGAAGGAAGGAAGGAAGGAAGAAAATAATGATTAAAAAATAGAAGAAAAATAAAAGAGAATATGATAAATGAGGAGCTGAGTACGAAGGAAGGAAGGAAGAAGGAAGGTAAAGAAAGAAGGGGATTCCAGTAAACTACAGAAAGAAAAAAGAAAAAAAAGAGGCGAGGAAAGAAATGAGAAAAAGAAAAAGATAAGGAACGAGGGAAATAACTGCAGTGAAGAAAGAAAAGACTATATTTTATGGGCATGTGAAAAAAAAATAAACGAAAAGGCAAAATAAAAGTTAAGGATGAAAGGAAAAATGGAAGAAATAGACGATACCTGTGGAGGAGGAGGAGGAGGAGGAGGAGGAGGAGGGGGAGGGGGAGGAGGAGGAGGAGGGGGAGAACAGACACAGATATCAGCACCAGGAAAATGAAAGAAAAATAAATATATCTTTCCTCCCTCTACAATGGTTTACAAAGACAGGACGGAGAAGGAGGATCAGGGAGGGGAGTCTGGGGGTGAATAGTGAAGAAGAGGAAGGGGGGAAGGGAAGGGATGGGTGGAGGCAAGGTGGTAAGGGGAAGGGAGGGGAAGGGAGGGGAAGTGAGGGGAATACTCAAAGTTCAGCTGATGTGTAGTCTTGATTGTGCACACACTGGTCCTCCTTCACACCCTCCCCTCCCTTCCCCACCCTCCCACACACCTCATCCTCATCCACACACGCCCACTCACGGCCCTTCCCTTACCCCTTACCTCCTCCAGAAATCCCTTAGTCCTACCTATACATGGAAATAGTGGTAAGAAGAAATAAAATACAATACAAAGGAAGACATCGGAAAAAGGTTGTAATGAGGCTCTTTGCGGGAACTACAAATAAGGAGGGGGAGGGAGAGAGAGAGAGAGAGAGAGAGAGAGAGAGAGAGAGAGAGAGAGAGAGAGAGAGAGAGAGAGAGAGAGAGAGAGAGAGAGAGAGAGAATGGAGAAAAAGGAGGCACACTTGAGGGAAGAATAGACAAATTGGGTCAGAAATGATAGCAAGAGTCTAAGAGGAGAGGCGCCACCAGTGACGAGTGGACAGAAGGACTGATGAATCGACGTGTGTGTGTGTGTGTGTGTGTGTGTGTGTGTGTGTGTGTGTGTGTGTGTGTGTGTGTGTGTGTGTGTGTGTGTTTGAGAGGGAGTACATACACCAGCATCGTGATTTCAGGGAGAATAGTGATCATCAGTGAGGGAGTCATTGTAAGGGAGAGATAGTGACAAGAAGGAAGATAAAGGGTGATGAGAGGACAGGAGGGAGAGAGGGAGGAAGGAAGGAAGGGAGAACAGAGAAAGAGAATAAAGACAGTGGAGTGGAGAGAAGATAAAGTAATAAACACTGAGTCGATTTTCAGGGTATAGAAAAATGATAGAATAAAAATGGAGAAGGAAGGCGACTGGTAGTGGTAGTAGTGGTGGTGGTGGTGGTGGTGGTGGTGGTGGTGGTGGTGGTGGTGGTGGTGGTGGTGGTGGTGATAAAGGTACTGATGAAGATAAGTTGTAGTGGTGTCCCTTTCCTACTCAAATCCCTCCCTTGTCTCCCCTAACCCCCTATTATCTTTTCCTCCTCTTCTTCTCATTCAACGTCTTTTCTTTCCCTCTCTTTTTTTCCTTCCCCTACAAACCCTCCTTCCTTCCCTTCCCCCCATCACAATTTGTACTATTCCATTCCTCCTCTTCTCTCCTTCGTAATCATCTCCCTTAATTTTCATCCTCTTTCTACACCCATTCCTGTCTCCTTTTCCCTTATATTCATCCTCTCTCTTTCTTTCCTCTTCCTTCCTCTCTCCCTTCCCTTTCCTTCCCTTCCCTGTCTTTTCCTTATCCTCGAAGGGAACACAATTGAGCCTTGATTGATCCAACCTTCACCTGATCCTCTTCTCAGGTGATGCCTCTTGGGTCCCTGTCTCGCCTATTGCTCCCCGCCTCTCACCCCTCTTCCTCACCTCCTCCCCAACCTGCCCCCAATAACGCCGCCATCCCCGTAATTCTGGTTTATGGAGGAGAAAGAGTCCTCCTCCTTCGGGCGGTGCTGAGGAGGCAATGAGCATTACAGGAGGAGGAGGAGAGGAGGAGGAAGAAGAGGAGGAAGAGGAGAAAGACAAGGAGGTGAAAGAAAAAGCAAATGCAAAGGTATAAAGCGGGAAATGAAAAATTGAGGAAGATGAGAGCTTATTGGCGCGCAGAAAGAAGAGCAGACAGATCCCTTCCGCCCTCCCCTTCGACGGCGCCCTTAGACTACGAAGGGACGCACGAAAATATGGGAGCCGTTTTGGCCATCCATCACTACGACCGCCCCTAGCCCTTTGTGGCGCCCGAAGCCCAGATTAGGAGTGGCTGTGAGGGAGAGAGAGAGAGAGCGACGCGGCAGACACCAGCCATGTACGTTAAAAAGAATTCATAAATGGGAGAAGTTGTCAGTTACGTGCCATTTCCTGACCCTCGCTGCTGCAGAGACGTAGAGAGCAGTAAAAATTGGGGTCACAGTCTAATAAACACCCGCGACCCGACCCTCACATGACGCCAGCCTGCTGTGTGTGTCCGCCGCCCTCCATTCTTGGCTTAGGGAGGCGGTGAGTCCTCCCTTCCCTCCCCGCCTTCCCCGTTTATCCCAAGTGCGCTTCAAACCCAAACATTTGTCGCAACTCTCCACGAAGCTGCTTGACATGGTGCACCCCGCCGCCCGTTCGTCGCCGGTAATTCTCAAACACGCGAGTAAATGAGAAGGTTACTCCCTTCAGCAGCAGCGAAGTGCCCTCACGGATGCAAACTGGAGCCATTCAACTGGTGCTTGCAGGCTGAGCAGCGGTCCATTCAGCAACACACAACAGCAGGCCATCTCCTGAGGCACCCGGCAGCGCAACCTTCTCACTGCCTTGCCAGACGAACGACGGTTAATACAGACCATCAGTGACACCACAAGACTTCTCTTCTTCTAATACTCTCCCTTCACGCATTGATATATAAGGATTATCCTCCTCCAAGCCTCCATACCTTGTCTCCTTCCCATAGTAAGAACACCACGAACGGTAACACCACATTCTTGCCTCCACAGCCCCCCCACTAGCCTGTTCCCGCGCACACCCGCCCCACCCCGTCCCACCCCGTCCCCATGCTCCCCAGGATCGACATGGAACGTCGACCATGAACACATCACAACGTTCCTTCGGGTACGAACTGACCTGCCGCGACCCAACACACCCTCAGGGGCTTAAACAATACCAGTGACGACCTTCCATCGCCTCCCACTCCCCTTATTATATAGCACCTCGACAACCTTCCTCCCTTCACCCCAACACATCACCCACAGTCACCGCCACCACTCATAAAAAAAATTCTCATAACACAAGTTTTATCACACTAACATATCCCTTCTTACTCCTTCTTCCAGGAAATCAACTTTTATTCTCCCCAATTACCCATTTCTCACCATTATTTTCCCAAGCTCGGCGCTACGACCAAAATGTTCACGGGAGAGAAGGCGTACAGCTCGTTATCACCATTACCACCATTTTCATCATCATTAGGTCACGAGGAAGATGAAGAACCACATCTATATATAACCGCCACCACCATCTCCACCTCCACCGACCCCAGCGCCACCTACACCCCTTGCCAGACCCAACATGGAGGGGGAAGGCAAGACGGAGGGTACTACTACTACTACTACCTGTGACTATGATGAGTGTGAGTAGAACGTATGACTTATAACACTATTTATCAGAGGGAAAACACAAAATAAGGGTCTCAGCAGGAGAGAACAGAAACAGGCCAAGAGCTGCATAAGAAAGGCCGCTAAACTCTGCCCTTAAAAAAGAGAGAAGCAGGAGAGCTCCAAATATCACAAGGTTGATTTACTTCCCAAAGGATCATGATATTCCAGTCTTCTAAGTCCCAGCTGTAGCACGGCGGAAAAATAGATTAATGCAGAGTGTTCGTGAGCTTAGCAGTAAAGGGGATGGCTAGTGAAACTAAATGTCCTTATTAGAATATATCAATCCAGTTGAAATTGAATGATGGATTACGAACACTTCTACCCGATAGTTTGAAGGAATGAAGGAATCTTGAAAGGACAATTATTACCCAGTGATCCTCAGACAGACACCGAACCCGTACTAGACTAGAAGGAAGAACTTCCCTTCACAGTCTCGACAGTCAGACCAAAACCAAAAATGAACCAGAACTCGTCGAGGAAAAACACTCTAAAGGTTGAGCCAGAATCCCAGTCACCATCCGTGATGTAACTTGTCTGAATATCCTTGGAAGGAAGACACCGTAGCAAGAGGACATTTATCTCATGCTTGAGTCAGCAGAATTCTGCCGGTTCAGCACATGGCAGCGTGACAGCACCACGCTGAAGGACGAATGAAGGTGGAGTTGCCGCAGCCAGGCAAAGACCTGTGAGCTAGTTTGTGCAGATGATTCTCTGCATCTAAGAGGAGAGTAAGTGGTCAAGGAAGCATAGGAGGGCGCGGCAGCAGCACAAGATGTCCCCACCTATGGTCGGCTGGGTGTGGGGGGGCGGGGAGTGCTGTGTTGATCCGCGTGCAGGAAAGCAGCCAGTCAGGCACAGCGGCCTCCGTCAATGGTAACACTGATAACGTTATAGCGGTGCTAAAGGACACACGCTTTTCATTCGTCGTCTCCTTCAAAGCCCTTGGCTGCCCTGTTCAAGCTGAAAGCTTCTTCCCTCTTCTGGAATAATTCAATATCACTAGTTCAAAAAATGTTGGTAGCAGTCGAAAACTTCTTACATATCACCATATTTTTCCTACATGTTTAACACACCATGTGCCAGACAGACTCGTATATATGCGGCCTACCGTTACACATTTGTAAGGGTGCTAGACCTACCCTTCACCACCCTTCTTCGCAGGTCAAACACTCACAACTCCCTCACCACCCCATTACCTCACCCCAAGGAAGACCCAACAGAGGGGATAGGAAGCAGTCGTCTCTGTGCACTACCGTTTCCAAGAGTATCACTACTCTTTCAGTATTAACACTTAGGAAAACGGCAAATGTAATGGTAACTGCAAATACACGTCCAATATTGTATTAATAATTGTTGTCTTTGGTTAAAATTATTACTGTAAATGTGTCAAATAATATATTTTCTATATTATATTCATGTGTGACATAAACATATACATTCATATTTATCCTTTAAACGTTTTATAACCATAAAAACACAAAAAAGAGTAATATCAAAAACATATTTTTGCTTATAACCCATATTTCACGTACACATGCTTCCTCTCGAGCGCAAATTACTTATATTACAAACGCGTGCATACGTAATATAAATATAAATATATATATATATATATATATATATATATATATATATATATATATATATATATATTGCTCATTTCGAAACCACAAAAAATGGGAGTATCCATCAAAGCAAGTTCCTAACATAAATTGCAATTGCCCGTAACCGCTTCCCCCGCACGACTAACGTGAAAGTCTACGGTGGTGACGTGCCGCGTTTCACTTACCAACCGTTGCTTTTCACTACAGGAATTCAGTTTCGTGAGAGGTTTTATAGGTACTACAATTGTATTTTTCCCCCAAATAGATAAATTCATATAAAAAAAATCAAACCATACCCAGCCTTAGGGTGTAAACCAAAGAAATTGGTCGTAGGTGTACATCACGGTATTGTACACATGCACAGTCAGGATGAAGCATTCTGGCTATAAGATTAATTTGTGTTACCACGGACGTGTGCAGGAGAAGTGTAATATACACTAGAGGATAATGGCACTTCTATTCATACCAGGAATAGTCAATCGCCATTCACAGACACGAAAAAAATAATTTAAGCTCTAATCCACCACACGTGAACTGAACCAACTGCATGATCCTCGCGGGATCTGTAACGTCGAGGCTTACTAGCTACACCTGCAATACTTCATCACGTTCAAGCTGGACCTGCTTCAATGAACGCAGGTTTTCATTCAATATTTTTAGTATACTTTTTACTTATACTTATAAACCACTACTTAATAATTAATATTTCACACAAAGAATGACACGAAACATCTGGTTTGGAACACTGCAGGATTTTAGTAATAAATAAACGATGCGCCGCTGGAAATGACAGTCCATACTCCATACTCGTACATGTCATGAAATTCGTGAGATTACAACTCTGAGTCAACCAACCAGCACGCACCAGCTGATGGGCGAACGTGGTGCCGTCACCAAACAGTAATCAGGAATGGTAAATTACTTTCTACAGACTACCATTTCTGATTAAACTACCCTCTTCTTCAGTCTTTCCTCTTCCCATGTAAAATGTATATCACTTAAAATAATAATAGGCGTCTGGTGTGCACGAGAGCCAGCACCACACACACTTTACATTTATGCAGCACAGAACATAGCAGGAAGAATGGAGAGCACGATCTGGGCCTCATCCAAGCACCAAGGCCAGGGAAGGAAAATGTCTCAGGCCTGCCAACACCACCACCACCACCACCACAACCACCACCACCACCACCACCACCTAACATCAACCATGAACCACAAACAACGGAAGAAGCAGACAACACAACAGCCACGCACACCACCCACCCTTCCCACAACCCTAAACCGAAAAAATGAGAGAAAAAATAATACCCGGTTGAACCTAGCCACCTCTGAGCCTCATCTTTCTTTCATGAGGGAGAGCAGCACGCCCTCTACATCAAGGTGTTTCATTAAATCATATACCAACGTTACTTTTAATTGAGTCACTCGCATGCACGCCCGATTTACAGCGACACGAGCACACACACAAGTCTGCAGGCGTGGAGGAGACAGGAGGAGGATGAGGCATATTAGAGAGAGAGAGAGAGAGAGAGAGAGAGAGAGAGAGAGAGAGAGAGAGAGAGAGAGAGAATGAGAGAGAGCACATTTATTCTCATATACCGCGCCTGTCGTAAGTCATCTCCCTCATAATGGAGTAAATAAATATAAAAAATTGCCAGGCGTGATGCAGACGCTCTCTCTCTCTCTCTCTCTCTCTCTCTCTCTCTCTCTCTCTCTCTCTCTCTCTCTCTCTCTCTCTCTCTCTCTCTCTCTCTCTCTCTCTCTCTGACTACATACTTTTTTGTTATCCTATATTCCCTGCATCGTCTTTATCTTATCTCTTTCCTTGTTCATCTCCCCATCCTCCTCATCCTCTTCCTCCAGCTTAATCCTACCTCCTACGTCCTATGTACCTATAATCCTCGCCTTGCTCTTTCCTATATCTATTGTCACCCATTTTTCATTATCTCCCTGATCTTTCCCATTCTCTGCTACGTCCTCTATCCCTTCTATCCTCTATTCTGTACGCTTCTCCCGCCTCGGTTGTCTTGAGTGGGCTGCAGGTGGGTAGGGTGAGGAAGCCTTTCTCCTCCCCTGGCAGAGTACGGCCCGGGGAGAGAAAGAAAGAGGAGGAGGAGGAGAAGATTGTCCACATCAAAGACACCATCACCACCAAGGGAAGGCGTATTAGTATCCTTAATATCTCTATCATTATTACTATTGCTACTTTTGTTATTGTTATTGTTGTTATTATTATTATTATTATTATTATTATTATTATTATCATTATGAATGTATTATGGATTTCCCGCACAAGCAACCGTCACAAAGAATATATCACACGGTTAATCAGAAGCTAAATGTTCCCCTCCATCCTCGTTCACACTGGTTTCCTCTCACGCAACAAAGGAAATACTGAAAGTTTATTATCAAATGCCAATAATAATAACAATAATAATAATAATAATCCCGTATGAGTAAAGGTAAAAGAACAACAGCAACTATTGATACCGCAATAACAATAACGATGTTAATAGTATGAAAAATTTAATATTAATAATAATAATAATAATAATAATAAAAATAATAATAATAATAATAATAATAGTAATATTAATAATAATGAGGAGGAGGAAGGGGAGGAGAAAGGGGAGAAGAAGACAAGAAAAAAAGCTGCAATCAGGTGAGGGTAAGTCAAAAAACAGGAAACCGTAAAAAATAAAAAGAAAGAGAACAAGGTCAAGAGCAAGAATAAGAACATGACACACCCACACACACACACACACACACACACACACACACACACACACACACACACACGCAAGCAGGCACCTCACTCGGAGCATCAAGCAGACTGCAAGCGCCGTGATGTCGCAGGTGTTCCCTTCATCAACTTTCCTTCCCTCACCGGGACTACCGAACGTGAGGTCCCACACGCATCACTTTCACCTCAGAACGACGGAACATAAACACTGACGCACGACACCATCCACAACTTGCCGGAGTGGCGGTGCGTGAGGGGCATCGGAGTTCACAAGAAGACAGGTGCGTGTGATGCCGAAGGAAGACGTGGCATGCAGACAGGGATGAAGTGGGAAGGGAGAGGAAGAAGAGGTGAATGAAAATTTATGCTCAACGTCGCCAGCCAGATTGGTGGTGTGGCAAGACCCGAGTGGCAGCCGCTTATGGCAGCCTAATGTTACAAGTGCGGAATATGTCAACCTACATGGCCCGTCACCTCATGTCATATATTAACAAGTCTGGAGCAAGTTACCGCCACACAAATCAAGAGCGTTCAGGGAGCTCAGTGCAGCCAAGCCCCGCCACCTCTTCCACTACCCTGCTAGACCCAAGGGCAGCATCTGGGTCACCTTTAAAGGATATATTAGGAAGCAGCAATTTTCCAGCACAAAGCGTCTCCCAGCGGCTTGCAAAACAGCACTCAGCCTCCACACTGTATTGGATTTACCGACTCGTGCCGCTGACCGCTTTGTAATTCAATCTCCCTCCTGTTACACGGTCCAGCAGGAGAGGCGACGGCGACGGCGATGGGGGCGCGAGGCTACGGAAATGGAGGTGTGTTGGCGCGGCGGGCGGATGGAGGCTGAGAGCAGGGATGTGGAGGCATGATATTGGGATGTAGTTGCGTTGAGTGGTGGTGAGTGGTGATAACTGGTGATAAAAGGCGA
>JAPQNM010000006.1:14548069-14550569 GCA_029783475.1 Metacarcinus magister | reverse complement strand
CAAGATAAGAGGTAAGAAGCTGACAAGGGGCCGTGTATCATCGAACTGACAGACCAATGAACCACCAGAGAAGGGAGGTGAGGGCAAGGAGGGAAGCCAAGTGTTGCTGCAAGTGTGTGTGGCTGTTGGTGAGTATTGCTTCTGTTGTTGCTGCTGTTGCTGCTACTGCTTCGTGTGTTGCAATTAGTGTTGTTCTGAGTGAGTGTTGATTCTTGTGTTGGAAGTTGTTTGTTTGTAGTTCTTGTGTTGCTTCTAGTGTAGTGAATGGTGTTGGTAGTCAGTGTATTGCTTGTGTTTCCTATAGTGAGTGAGTGTTGCTTTTTAATGTTACTTCTAAGGAGCTACATTGGTAATAGTGTTACATCTACGTTTGTGTGTTTTTATAAAGACATGGAGAGAAATGAAACTATCGAGACGGCATGAAGTGAATATAAGCTTAGTATTCGACCACAAAACGAAACAAAACATAAAACTACCTTTGCAATACCACGATTTCTCCTTGACACTTGCCACTGGACGCCATTATTTTTTCACCATGCTACCAACGTTAAGGTCACGTCTGCTTTGTTAAGATTAGGTTCCGGTTGACGCCGTTGAGCACCGCCATAATGTCAAAAGTTAGGTTTTTAAGTAAAGTTGGTTGGTAGGAAGCCACAAACTTCCGTCATATTACGTTCAAGAGCCGCTACAAACCCTTAAACTCGAGTCACCTGCACTACTAACAAGCTTAAGGGCTGAGCAAAGACGGGAAAACATCAAAAAGAATGGCATGTTGGTTCAGAATGTACAACTATAGCCTCTATAGGTCAGCGCCACCACACGGGGCCGCTGGTAGCATCTGGCACCCCTCCTGCTGCAGCAAGTTAGCAGTACAGTCGTATCTTATGTGAACAGGCTGCTTGAACGTCGCCTTGCATCAGTGAGGCGAGTGTTTACAGAGCAGCGCATGGTTGGAGTGGGGTTTGGTGAGAGAGGTGGAGTAGTGTGTGTGGATTTAGGTCAGTGTAAAAGGTGGTGAGGATGACCTAAGTGAATAAAGTGACTCTAGGTAGGAAACGGAGTGTGAGTGTATAGCTGGTGAATGTATGCAAGGAATGTCATTTTTTTTCTCTCTCTTTTAAGCTGTAATATCTGGCTTTGGTGCTGAGCTGCATACTAGTATCACAACACCAAGAAAAACTGCTGAATCCCTGTAAGCTTTGTGGGAATCTGAGTCCCTAAACGTGCAATGTGTCACTAAAAAGACCAATTCTTACATCGAAACTGCTACAATGAAAAAAAAAGGTCAAAAATTACAACATTGGGTTAAAATGAAAATAGAATATACGCAAGAACAAAACTGGGAAAGAACGATGAAAAACTTATACCATGAACTACACCTTAGAGAATTTCATTAAAGAAGACTCGACACTAACCCTTACATATACGCTGTGAAAGAAGAGGAGAGGAATCGCGTGCAAGTGTTACCCTGTGTGTTAAAAAAGAATGTTACGTGGGAGGCGAGCGGTGGGTGTGCGTGGAATAACGAAATGAAGGTAAAAAGACATGAAGTGCGAAGAGAAGGAGAGTCGTGACCAGAAAAACAGAACCAAGGGACTTCTGCTCTCACCAAGATGACGCGTGACACACATAATAATAGCGCGAGGTACACATGGAGACAGACGGAGAGAGGCACACACAAGGACGGCAGAAGGTACACATGAGGACGGAGAGGTGCACACAGAGATGACAGGGAGTGAGCATATTGAAATGACGTGATTTGTGAACGTGACAAAACGGTGTGACTTATGATAATGATGGTGATAGTGACAAAAAAAAAAAAATACTATGTCTATCAGGAAGGTGGGAAAAAAAATGTTACTGTATTACTTATGTCGGAAAAAACACATGAACGTGACACGACTAACTTCCAACTGTTATGAACGCACACAAAACTGTTATGAACGCACACAAACCCCAAAACTGAAAGCAAGCACGTGTGGCTGTCATGAAGGTGCAGGAATGGAACATACAGTCCCACCTCAACACAAGAGGCTTAACAAAAGGAGCTCAGGAGAGAATTCCATCCCTACCTAACTTCGCTTCCTAACTTTAAATACCTAACTTCTGCTGCTGCTGCTGATGCTTCTCCCGCTACTACTGCTGCTGCTGATGATGATGATGATGATGATGATGATGATACGTCACCACTACGATAAATGACAACCAGGACAGACTGACACTTCCTACTCACTCTCTCTTTCTCTCTTTCTCTCTCTATTTTCTCATAATTACTCATGAAAAAAATATTCCCACCATATTTTTCCTCCCTAAGTTTTTTTCTTTAATACAGAATCGCTAATAATTCAACTCTCATATCATTATTTTATTCAACAACGCATTCATATAAATTATTCCTCCTTCTCCAAATTAGATCTGTAATTGCGAAAATGAAAGAGAAAGAGAAAGAGAAAGAAAGTAAGTCCATAATTTTTCCACAGAATAATTTTAAGATTTTCCT
>JAPQNM010000006.1:14543069-14545569 GCA_029783475.1 Metacarcinus magister | reverse complement strand
CTCCTTGGTCGCTGCTGCTGCTGCTGCTGAGCATATGAATGTTGCTATTGGTGCTGTTATTCAAGGTTTTCTTTTTAGCTCAGAAACACAACGCCTGGTAGAAATTCCAAAGCTGTCACCAGATGCTAAGAGGAAGCTTTTGGGGGAATGTGTTACAGGACAGTATGTATTGCGTAAAGGTTGAATTTACGATGGAAATATGCACTTTGGTATGAGGTTACTGGATTGTAGGAGAGGACACTAAGAGCTTTACTGTATTTATTCTCACACTTTGAGTAGGAGGTGATGGTGGGAGCGGTGGAGAGGTAAGGTTCATCATGTTGGTTATTGGTAGTGTGCATTCAGATTGGTTATATAAGTGAGTATTCCTTTAGTCACTAGATTAATCCCTCTGCTGCTTCCCAAATAGGAGGCAATGCATGCGAATCTTGGGGAGTATGTTCATCTATCAGTGAACATTTATTATTTAGAATGCTTTAATAGAACCAATATATAGTAGAAATAGCCATGTTTTAGTTTTGCTGTAGTTTGTCTAGGTAATATTCGGGTAGTGTGAAGGGCCAGCTCATGTTTGAATACCAAAATTCAAAGCAATTCTTGTGCATCGTTGGAATACAGTGATTAAAGGGATGAACGGAGGTGCTGTATTACATATATTCAAATGGCTTTCATGTCGAGATCCTGTGTGTTCGGTGGATGTCACGTGGAGGTCTACAGTGAGATCAAGAATCGTTGTTGTGTAGAGGGACGCGATCACTGAGAAGCATGACGCGTGTGTAGTGTGTAGTGAACCGAGTGAGCAGATCTGTCGTAAATCAATAATATGACAAGGAATGTTCATGCAAGCAATCTTCAGTAGTGTTTATTCATAGATGGAGGTTGTTATTTGGTCGCTGTTTGTTGTTTATACAGAGTGTGGCTAAGTCATGAGTGTGGGGTACAATTTTAATATCAGGAGGGGAACCATCACTCGATTTTCGTCTCTTCTACCCTCTGCATACCAATATAATGTTACGAAACTACCATAGGGTGTTACGAAAAATTGAACGTAACATTGTCTTCACCAAACAATTCTACATATAATGAATATAAGTTAATTATATTTTAAAGACTAATTAGATAATGGTGGTATGTAAAATAGAATGTGGTATAATTAATTTTTCCTTTTCTTCCTTTCAAGTCTCTGTAATACCGTAAGTTTTGTTCATACATGACACGTGTAGCCATTCATCAACTTTAAAGACGATCAAAATTACCAAGAACTTATAACTTCTGTCGGAGGAGAAAACTTGGGGAAGAAATCATGACGAATACGAGACACCTACACATGCAGCCTGTTATGTAAGGTTGCGATGAAGTCTAACATTACAAGTACACCCACGAGCATATATAAATAGCCAAGGTACACAACGTGAGCACCATGGCGAGTAACATAAGACCAATTACAACCAACACGATCATTAGCTTCTCCAGGGTAGCTTAAAAAAGGTGAAGCTTTACACGCTCAACGACCCTGACCTCACACACACACACACACACACACACACACACACACACACACACACACACACACACACACACACACACACACACACACACACACACACACACTGTAAACACACGTCCCTGCTCTGCGTACAGCCCCTTAATACTAGCAGCATCCAGGCGCCTCCCACCCTCCACATGATAATCGTCATACATATGCATAAGGCAGTTTACACCCAGACTCATCGACAGTCTGCTGGCGCGCCTTGTAACCCTCGCATCCACCACCTCAGGAAGAGCTCACATTGTATTGCAATGAAGAGTACCAACACAACAATCCTCTACTATAGCAGCAGCCTGTCTAGAAAGGTTGTGCTGCCCTAACCCCTACCACCTTCTCCTCAAGGACATTCAGACTCTCGCGCAGCCCCACACAGACCCCTGCCAGGCCGTGCGTGCTCTCGCCACACTTGTGAGCCACGCCGGCGCGATGCTCCTGTATTCGGATTAATATGTGTTGCTTTTTTTAGGTCCAGTGGTAAATGAGGCCGCGGAGGAAAAATTGCTATGATTAATCACGGCCAGCTCAAGACGACGGCGAGACTTGAACATGCTGCCAGCCCAGAGGAAGCTCGTGTTGGTGAGGAAGGAAAAAAAAGAATAAAAAACGTGTAACAGGGGGATCCCAACAAACACGTCACACCTGCACCCAGTAAACACACACATAAGCACACACACACACAAATATATAAATACATATATACATACATACATAGACACGCACACCCATGCATACATAAGCACGGTACTTAGGGGAACATCACAATCACATCAGCCTAAACACACCATGCCGGCCACCAGCACTGATTGCCCTCCCCACCTCACCTCACCTCACCTCACCTCACCTCACCTCACCTCACCTCACCTCACTCCCTCCCTTCAACTTTCCCCCGGGCGTGCAGTGCGGGAGGGAGGCGGGAAGCACTGTATTTCACGCTCACCACCGATGCTCACC
>JAPQNM010000006.1:14510569-14538069 GCA_029783475.1 Metacarcinus magister | reverse complement strand
GGAACAAAATTTAATTCCACCGTTTCAGCAGGCGAGTGTTTTACGTAAAAGTTAAATTGGTTGTAGAGGTGTCAGCGACCTGTTATGTCCTTCAACACTTTACCTCATCCATACACACATACATACACACATACACACACACCTCGGCACACACACCACAACGATATCCTCAAGTAAACACATCTCCTCAGCATAACATATTCACACTACCCTACCTGGCCTTCCATATCACCTTGGGGCCAAAAAATATTAAACACGTGTAGATAAGCACCGCCTCAATACCAGATGTGCAGGTTAGTGAGGTAGTGAGACCCGTTCGATACCCTGGCCACTCCTCACGATTAAGTAAGTATCCCCTCCACCTCACTATTTAAACCATCTCACTACCAGGCATTCACTCCACCAAGATGTACAGAACAACACCAAAACCCTACGGATAAATCTTCCCACTTCGATATGCAGACTAACCATGACAACGATTCACTCACTCCACCATTAAGTATCTATCCTTCAGCTTCCTCTCAGTCTTGTTCTTCCTCCAAACACTTCGTAACACTCATGCCTTCGTCAGCAGGAGTGAAGAAGCCCACAAACACACATCCTGGACAGTAACCCTTTCACGCCCCAAACCCAAGTACCCACAACCGAGGCGGAAACGCATATAATCAGCCTAATCCGGATGCCACGAGGCGCTTCCCGAACACTACCCAAGGCTACCAGTATGTCGCAAACGTCCTGGTTTATTAAAAGAGACAAGTTTGGTGAGGAAAAAAACAGGACCACGTTACCGGGCGAGCCAACAGGACCATCACAACGTATATATATCACCAGTCTCGTTCTGTCACTTTTTATATATACCATTGACGCCAAAAACTGTTTCCTAAAGGTATTTGGTGTTCCTAAAGGTACGTTTATTACGGCAATTCCACAAGGCTACTTCCCTGCGGTACTATCCCTCCTCTTCTTCCTCCTCCTCCTCTTCCTCTTCTTCCTCCTCTTCCTTCTCCTCCTCCTCCTATCACGAAGCCAAGATGTGATAGGTAATGCCAATAAGGTAACACGCAGGAAAGTTTACACCACTTGGCGATGTGCGAAAAGAGGCAGCTGTGTTCCCTGGTGTACCGTACCCTTCTCTCTCTCTCTCTCTCTCTCTCTCTCTCTCTCTCTCTCTCTCTCTCTCTCTCTCTCTCTCTCTCTCTCTCTCTCTCTCTCTCTCTCTCTCTCTCTGTCTCCCCTCTGTTTTCCGCCCCACCGCCATTGTATCTCGCGCATCGTTCTCTCTCTCTCTTTCTCGATCCTTTGCCTCTCGCCACCCCTCACTTCGCAGCCCGCATCTGGCCCCTCGGGAGAGCTGCACCTAGTTTGTTCAGAGTACGTACTAAGGAAGCCTACAACTCGTCTGAAGGATGGAGAGGACGAGAGACGAGAGAGACGAGAGAGAGAGAGAGAGAGAGAGAGAGAGAGAGAGAGAGAGAGAGAGAGAGAGAGAGAGAGAGAGAGAGAGAGAAGGGGGAGGTAGGAGGGAGAAAAAAAGCAGGCAGGGGAATAAAAGTTCAAAGGAAAAATAGTTTGTGCAGGATGAGAAATAGGGATGGGGGGAAGAGAGAGAGAGAGAGAGAGAGAGAGAGAGAGAGAGAGAGAGAGAGAGAGAGAGAGAGAGAGAGAGAGAGAGAGAGAGAGAGAGAGAGAGAGAGAGAGAGAGAGAGAAAGAAAAAAAAATCGAAAGGCATGATTGGAATGAAAAATAAAAAAAAAACCATGTAAGGAAGAAAAGAAAAAAAAAAAAAAAAGCCGAGTAGTAGTGAAGACGGACGAACAAAAAAGACAAAAAAAAACATGTTGAAAAATAAAATAAAAATAAAATAAAAATAAAAATAACAGTAACAGTTTCACAAATCAAAAGAACATCAAATTATAATAACAAGGTAGAAAGGAATGGAGAAGTTGGGAGCGAGGAAGAGATAACTGATGTAACAAGAAGCTAAGTAGAGAGAGAGAGAGAGAGAGAGAGAGAGAGAGAGAGAGAGAGAGAGAGAGAGAGAGAGAGAGAGAGAGAGAGAGAGAGAGAGAGAGAGAGAGAGAGAGAGAGAGAGAGAAGCGAAGGGCCAATTAATCAGAGTGGACTGAGAGGGAAAACCGTGCAATCTGGAGAGAAGCACCACTGAAGGGGAAAAGAAGACAGGAAGGAGGGAGGAGGGAAGGAGGGAAGGAAGGAGGAAAGAAGGGAGAGAGGGAGGGAGGTAAGAAACATGGGGGAGAGTTAGGGAGGGATGAAAGGAAGGAGAGGAGGAAGGGAGAGGAGAAGGTAGGCTCGTTCAGGTAAGATCGTAGCTTGGCTCAGCCCGCCTCGATTTTTTCCCTAACCTGACAACGATAATAACGATGGGCAGAAAGGGGGAAGGATGGGACAAGGATGGGGAAGACAGAGAGGTAGGCAGGGTTGAGTAGGCTTCAGTGATCATAGGCCGAGAGGATGAGGGAAGCATGTACAAGGAGGGGAAGATAATTAGAGGAAGAGGGAAGGAAGAGGAGGTAAGGTGAGGAAGGGGAGAGGGAGACAATAATATCAATTCCAATAATTAGCAAGAAAAAGAACATGAACAAGAAGATGATGATGATGAAATAAAAATTTTAAAAAGCGCAGAAGGAGGAGGAAAACAAGTAGGATGGAAGATGGAAGAAGGAGGAAGAGGAGGAGGATAAGGAAGAAGAAGGAGAAGAGAGGAGGAGGAGGAGCTGGAAATTGAAAAAGAGGGGAGACGAGGAAGAAAAATGAGGGAGGTAAAGAAGAGGAATGAGAAAAGGAGGAAGAGAAGATAAGAGCAGGTGAAGGAGGAAGGAGGAACGTGACATACAGGGAGAGGGGAAGATGTGAGGGAGATAAGTGAGAGGGTGAGGGGAAGAGAGGGTAGGAGTTGAGGAAAACGAGTGAGGCTGGGCGAGTGAAGGGCCATGAAATACAAATGATGGGATGAGCAGGAAGGAGCAGGGAGAGGTGAAGGAGGGGAAGGAGTTAAGCAGGGAATGATAGGAGGCCAAGTAAAGGGATAAAGAGAAGGAAAGGGGAGAAGGATAAGGGTACAGAGATAACGAAGACGAAGAAGAAGTAGTGAAAGTAAGATGGAAAGAACGAAGGAAGACACAAGATAAATAGAGAAGATATAGGCAAGGTGAGGAGAGAAGAAAAAGGGTGTGAGGGAGTGTGAGTGAAGGACAGGTATAAATGAGGAGGCTGTTTGTCTCCTCATTACGTCTAGATAGGTGTTCCTTTCACAGCCAAGATACAAAGAACAGCTAACATACAACGAACATAACATACACATCACATTCACCACCACCACCACCACCACCACCAGGTTGTCACGGAGGAGGATGAGAGTTTGGGGGGGGGCGGGTGTAGGATTGAGTGCACGCCTGGTGACGAATGAGCTAAACTTTTATGATTGAGGCAGTAAAAGCAGCAGCCCTGACGACGAGGAGCCTCACCTTGGAGCCTCACCTTGCCCTCCCGGAAGAAGGATAGGTGCTGATCCCCCTCAGGCACCCCCGAGGGTTTGACGGTGGTGGAGGAAAGGTGGAGGAAAGGTGGATGGAAAGGGGTAGGGAAGCAAAGCAGGGCAGAATTGGGATAAAGAAAAGGATAGGGAAAGGAAAAGGTAGGGAGGAGAGGGACGGAAAGGGAAAGTCAAGTATGGAAGGGTAAGGAAAGGAAGGGAAAGGACTAGATGGGAAGGGAAGTGGAAAGGGTAAGAGAAAGAGGAATGGAAAGGGGAAGGGGAGCGGAATGGAAGGGAGTCAGGAGATGTGAAGAAAGGGGAGCAGTAAATATACATTCCCTTCCCGTTAGTTACCCCGCCAAGGTGGTTCGTGGACGAGGGTCACAGGCCAAGATATTACTGCAGTTTACGTTCCTCAAAAAATATTTTCTACCTTCATTAGACGTTTCCTCTTTTCTTCCCGAACATATTTCACTACTATCACAAATTTCAGGAGCACATGATAACGGAGAGCTACAAAATTCGAAGGAAATGTTTAGGCGAAAAATTCTAACCCAGACACGGTGGTGGGTCGCGAAGGTGCTGTGATGACCAAGGCTCCAGAATTATGGGAGAGAAACATGCAGGGAAGATACTGTGTTGTTACGAGCAGCAGCCGACTCCTCGTGTTTTGTTAATGTACTACAACCTGTCTTTTAATCTTTTTTTGTATCTGTATCAGGGTGACTAATGCTATTTTGGAATTTTATTTTGACGTATATAATTTTGTTTTGATCTCCATGAAGGTAGGTGAAGGTCAGCCTGAAAACAAGTCCCTTCCACCAAAAATTAATATTAAATTTGTTTTTATTACAACGAAAACATGGGAAGAACTAGATTCTCGAGTTTCTACAAACTTTCGCATATAAGCTGCGTATTTGGCCAGACAACCTGCTTACTTTTCAACGTCACAGCCTGCCACCCAAGACCATGTCGGACTTGTGAGCCTCCGTGCCAAGGTCATCTCAAAACAAACACTTTTAAAATAGTTACACTTCAAAATTGTAGCTTTAATTTTCTTTGTTCATTAATGTTTAAAGAAAAAGGAAAAAAAAACCACACATTCAAACAAAACAATTAGAATCAAGGTCACTATATAACAAGATCACTTTACGTCACAAGACAAAATTGTGACACTGACTGACGAAACAATTATATAGTAAAAATTACAAGTCTTATATGTGCTAAATATAAACCAACCTTTTTTTTTCGCCATAACTCTAACATAATCACCAATGAAGACAGAAAGACGTGTGCAAGTCATATTTTTACCCACGACAGCTGCCACCCCACTGGGACGTGACTGCAATATCATCAAAGACAACATAAGTTTGCTTTAATATTTGCAGCGCAGCAATAATGAACTAAGAACAGAGTGGACGTAACAGTACAGATGGAACGAGACGGTGGCAGAGTTCTATTATTGCGAAGTAGTATGACCGTGATTGGAGGGTGGCAGGGAGCTTTGAGGGCGTGAGGTGTGTATGTGTGAGTGTGTGTGTGTGTGAGTGTGAGTGTGAGTGTGTGAGTGTGAGTGTGTGTGTGTGTGTGTGTGTGTGATGCTTTGTTCGTATTGATACCATAAAAAAAATATCACGAGCAACAATTAGTCCATGAGAGAGAGAGAGAAAGAGAGAAACTGAACGCCAAGGAAACACAGCTAATGAGAATGACTGGAAGACATACTGTGGCTTCAGAGAAATTACCAAACTAATGGGAAGTACTACAAACAGGAGAGGAAGAATAGATGCAGAAGAGGAGATGGAGGGAGAAAAAAAAGGAGAATGTAAAGCAGTGCAAGAGTGGAGAAGAAGAGGAAGAGGGTTGAGGGGGAGGAAGGGGAGGAGGAGCTATATCTGAGAGGCCAAGGAGTCATGTTATCAAGAGGCAGGACGTCCTCACTGTGATATGACACACTCCGCTTCCAATCTCACCCTCTCTTATCTTTACAGCGACGCCATAAGCAGAGAGAGAGAGAGAGAGAGAGAGAGAGAGAGAGAGAGAGAGAGAGAGAGAGAGAGAGAGAGAGAGAGAGAGAGAGAGAGAGAATTCACCACAAAACAAGACAAGGCAATATTCACCTTCCTTCCTGTTTCTAGCTATCCATTTCTTCCTCTATCTTTCCTCTCTCCCTCCCTCCCTCCCTCCCTCCCTCCCTCCCTCCCTCCCTCCCTCCCTCCCTCTCTCCCTCCCTCCCTTCAGTACATTTCCTATTCACCATTCCCCGAATTTTCAGACATAATGTAAGATTGTTCCGTCTTTCTTCTATTTCAAGTGTGTGTTTCTCTGCTTTACGAGACACAGAGAAAGTATGTGTGTGTGTGTGTGTGTGTGTGTGTGTGTGTGTGTGTGTGTGTGTGTGTGTGTGTGTGTGTGTGTGTGTGTGTGTGTGTGTGTTTACCTGACGCAGGAACAGAACAAGGCACCGCACAACTCAGTATTCAGTGAGGTGACACTAATCGTAGGGAGAGACGTGTTGGGGACTGTCGACCCTTCCTCCCTGCCTCCCAAGCCCCCTCCCTTCTCCCCTTCTTCTTCCCTGCCGCCCTCCAAATCTCTAACCCCTCCAACACCGCCCCCCATCCGCCAGATCTTTCCCATAACACTCTCCTCCTCCCTCATCTCTCTCCAAGTATAATCTTCGCTCCCTCGACCTCCTGCTTCTGCCTCTCTTCCCTCCATCCCCCATTGTTTTCCTCCATTATTATTGTCTCCTCCTCCTCCTCCTCCTCCTCCTCCTCCTCCTCCTCCTCCTCCTCCTCCTCCTCCTCCTCCTCCTCCTCCTCCTCCTCCTCCTCCTCCTCCTTTTTAGTAATTATAGCCTCCCCCGTGAGAAATATAAGATTCTTTGAAGAAAGATGACAAGGACGAGGAACGAGGAGGACGAGGGACGACGACGACGACGACGACGATGGGAAAAGAAACACATTACATACAAGAGCAAATAGAAAGATGAAAACGCAAGGAGTAAAGAAAATATAAAAGCTAAAATGGAAGAAAGAGATAAATGGCAGTAAAGAACCAAGAAAGAAAGAACAAAGGGAAGAAGAAAGGAAGGAATAGAAGAAGGTAAGAAGGAGAGGAAAGAGGAAAAGAAGGAACACGAGGAAGCAGGAAGGAAGGAAGTTTACGCTAAGAGGAGGAGGAGGAGGAGGAGGAGGAGGAGGAGGAGGAGGAGGAGGAGGAGGAGGAGGAGGAGGAGGAGGAAGAAGAAGAAGAAGAGGAAGAGGAGGAGGGTCGCCAATTAAAGTTCGCGACAGTTGGTTCTCCGGGACAACAGGTGCGGAGGAAGCGTTGCTTTTATCTTCCTCATTACCAGCCTCCTCCTCCTCCTCCTCTCCTCCTCCTCCTCCTCCTCCTCCTCCTCCTCTTCCATACTTTTCATCCTCCCATTCCTCCTCCAGCGGCATCAAAAAGCCATCAGCCAGGTCGCCACGCGGGGCTTCCTTAATTCATAATCAAACACGTGTTGCCACAGTGTGCGGCCAAACTTTCCCATTTAGCCTCCAGCCAGACACCTGATCACCGCCGGCGCGAGACAACTAAAATTACAAACCAGACGGTGCACCATATTTTCAGGGACACAATATCTATAGCGGAATATGTATGTTGTAAAAAAAAAAAGATGGTAATTAAAGAAAGAATTCACTAAAATTGAATATGGATTGGAAGAGGTGTTGTCTTTCTATTATTTTTGGCTGTTAAAAAGAAAATAAGAGTAATAATTCACACAACTAAATATGGAATAGCTTATATATAGGCTTGTCTTTCTATTGTTTCTTTTTTTTGTTTTGTTTTTATTTATATTATATAACACTAACTCTGAGGCCACGTTTAACACACAGGGGACACACAGATCAACAAACAACGAAAACTTTACTGACTTGCTGGCGTCCATGTTTAAGGGACACGATAACTTTTGGTGCCAGTTACTGTGACACTCATGAAAAGAAGTTTGGGAAGGTAGTTAGTGACTGATTCATTGTGTGTGTGTGTGTGTGTGTGTGTGTGTGTGTGTGTGTGTGTGTGTGTGTGTGTGTGTGTGTGTGTGTGTGTGTGTGTGTGTCCAGCAGAGAGCCTCCCCGCCGCCAACAAAAGGTAAAACAACGAAGGCAATTATTTTATGCAAGTCAGCGAGGCAACGTGTGCGTGAAGAAGCGTTTAAATCCTTTGTGTTCCGTCAAAGCTCGAGAAGGAGAATCTTAAGGGTGTATGAACCTTAATGGAGATTCATTTTTTTGGACGGGTGATTTGTGAGTGCTATTCAGACCAACCCTAACTTTCTATGCCATCCAGCAACATACGTACAACACCTGCGCCACAACTCCTCCTAAACGAGCAATGAATCCTCGCACTCTTCCCCAATAAGACAGCAGCGGCACCACTTGCTTGCGGAAAATTGTTTCTGAGTGGAGCGCAACTTTCGTTTAAGCCAGCCTTAACTTATGCACAAATTACTTCCCCGTTCGCTCCATATTGCTAGCTTACGAGTAAAAAGGTTTTCTTCACCCATAGGTATTCATCAGATATATTTACCGCCAGTCACGGAAGAGTAACGCGACGTAAACACTGATTAGCTCTCCAGGACGATCTCTTAGCAACATCAGTGTCGAAAAAGGTGAGCTAAGGTGATGAAAAAATAATGAGTTATGCAAACCTTTGATCGATATCGTCAAGCACAGAATGGTAAGGTGGTAGTGACTATAAAACCTTTAAAGTGTGAATTGTTTATCGTATATGAATCACTTGTTCAGCTTCGTACACCAATGAAATGATGATAATAGTTTAGGTGATCAGCGCTAAATGGTTGTAACACTAACAGCCTAAGGTCCTCTCAATGGCCTAACCTACTCGTGTGTACAGACGGAAGATGAAGAGGAGGACAAGGACGATGGTAAAAAAAAAACTAGGACGAGGACGACGATAAGGAAAGGGGAACGAGAAAAAAAATGAATGAGAAAATACGACATCAAAAGTAAAGCAAGAAAAAAAAGAAAACTATGATACGAGCAAAAAAAAAAAAAGGGATATATACTTCAACACACGTATATAACTTAACAAAATGACAACACAAAGAACATCCTACAACCATCCAGACAACCAATGGCAGACAGGCAGACCATGAGGCGCCACGGCCACACTCCCTCCCCCTTCCTTATCTCCTTCCCCCCAACCCCCCACACCCCTCCTCCCCCCCCACACACACAGGGAAGGGGAAAGATGAGGGAGAAGCATAACATATTACAAGATCACTCCAGGAGCTTCAATTATCGATACACCATCATTAAAATATTTACAGAACCAACCTGACGAATGAAAAATAAAAAATATCTTCCCCAGCAACGCTAACAATACAACACCATATATGTATACGTTGCCAGGAGGTTAATATTTACAAGGTTACACTAAATTCTCATGCGTTTGGCAGCGAAATTTGTGACTCGTGAAAATGCTTGCTTTGTGTGGCCTACTTACTATCTGGCACTGTGGCACTTCGAGGCTGTGTGTGTGTGTGTGTGTGTGTGTGTGTGTGTGTGTGTGTGTGGGGCATCATGGAGCCTCCTATACAAGGTGGTGTTGGTAGGGTCCTTCCCGAGAGCCTTCCTATGCATAGTAATACGGTTAAGCCTGCACGATGGAGTTACAGAGTGTTATTCCTGCTATTGGTGTCATCGACCGCCCGTCACCATCACACCCTGCAGCCTGTGTGCGTGTGCGTGTGTGTGTGTGTGTGTGTGTGTGTGTGTGTGTGTGTGTGTGTGTGTGTGTGTGGCTGCTCATTTTCGATCATAAAGTCAACCAAGATGTATATACAAAACAAAATAAACTTAATTATTTACCAAACTCACTTCCTGTATCCTCTTATATAAGTTTCAGCGTCAACATCCGTCTAGTTTATCAAGTTTTATCTAGACGAACCATAAGGGTGTTTGTGGTTCCCTGTGTCAGTGTTTAACTTGCTCCACGCTTCAATTACCTGAGATTAAAAATTTATAACTTCCTCATCCCAACCATAAAAGGGGCAGCATCCCAGCGCCTCCCCACCACTGTACACCACCACCAGGCCCTCCACACCAGCCTAGAGCCCTCCACACCACCACCAGGCCCTCCACACCACCACCAGGCCCTCCACACCAGCCTAGAGCCCTCCACACCACCACCAGCACCCTCCACACCCCTCCACCTCCATGGGCAGCAGTATTTCCTGAACACAATTACATTCATTTAGAAACGTAACCCATTTCCCGAGGTTCCGGCTGCAATTCTGTACCATTTGAAGGCGTGAGTGTGATCGAAGTTTATCCCCGGAACTAATACGGTCAATACTAATGAGGAACAGTAGCACGGTACCTCACCTCTTACACGGCACACGCGTCCTTGTTATACTGGGAAAAAACGGAACAAATAAATTCATATCTATCTTACAGTATTTCCAGGGATGTGATTGTAATACTAGACTTATCTATCTATACTTTTATTTCCGTGTATACATAATGTTATAGACGTGCATTATAGCCAAGGTAAATCAATACAACTTCCATATCTATTTGACAGTTATGCATAATACGTAATTTCCAAAGACGTGACTCTATTAATGCTGGTCAGATATGGGTTTTTTTTTTTCATTTTCTCCGCTTGAATAAAGTATGAATAAAATTACTTCACGAACAGATGTGAGAACTTTTTTTTACCTATAATCATGCAACGCTATCCAGGTAATAGTATCGGCACGTAACCAATTCAACACGTGACAGTGGTGCTTTAATACTGATTCACTAAAAAATATAACAAAAATATTGGAACCTTGAACAGAAGCAGGAGTGGAATAAATCCTCGTTATCAATCTGGTGCTATAACACGAGGGGATGATAGATAGAGGCGATAAAATAAAAATAAATACATAAGTGGCAGTACAGAGTCAAATGTCAATAGAGAAATTAAGAGGAAAGTGCTGAATGAAAAGAGTAAATTACAAGTGTGAGTGAAATTATCGTTACACTCCACTGATATAATAAAGGGGAAGATAATGAAGAAGTGTAAGGGTTGAAACACACACACACACACACACACACACACACACACACACACACACACACACACACACACACACACACACACACACACACCCACACACTTAGGTAATTAAACTCGGGTGGATATTCTATTGTTAATTTGTCTGCTTGTTTCCACTCAGCCCTTGTGAATGGCTGGATGTAATGACTCGTTGTCGTTACCTTCCCTTCCCCTTGTTCTGGCCTCTCCTTTGCCCTGCGCCCCCAGCATCAAATAGAGGTGAGAAGAGTCCTCTGATGTTGTGTGGAAACAGAGTGAACCTACAAGCTGAAGTGTAAAGACATCTAAACAACCAAAGCAGACACATATACTTATTTTTCATCCAATATCCATTACATGTCTCAGGTAATGTATAAAAGGAATAACTGAACTGTTCTGGGTTGACAGATACAAACGTTTATATTCCTGCCGGAAACTCTGAATGAACATTGTGATGTATTTCTCTATTCCAAGGTTTATTATTATTTTTTTTTGTTTCAATATTTTCTGGTTGATTATTTAATATATATAACAAGTATGTCGTTCAAGTATGAAGTTCACAAGTTCTCGCCAGAGGTCTCGCTAGGCACGGCGTCACAGAGGATACCCGCGAGAAAAGACGAGAAAGGACGAGAAAGACCGAGACCAGACGACGAGCCCGCCATTGTGGATCCCTGCTTCCCTCCGTCATCCCTGTTCCCTCTCCTAGCACTGTATTTGAGTATTCTGAAGTGTTATCTTTACTATTTTTGTTTACACCATGTGTTTGTGAAGGTTAGAGTGTTCCAATACGAGAGCTCGGCTTCTCACTCTCGGTGTAACATATATATATATAGTGTGTTGTGGTGTTCTGCCGGCAGCTTCATAGCCTGAAACCGCAGACACGAGTGTATTATCTATACCCTATGTCCCCCCCCCTCAGTTTACCATTTATTGACCACATCTTGACCCCTTTCCCCCTGATAAACAAAGAGTGTGTAATTCCCCTATTTCCCGGGCATAACCCTTGGCTAAGGCTTGTGAACACTTGACACACGTTCCTGGCACTCCTACATCACCTCTGAATATTCCCCAAGAACCTGTAAGGAGTCTCAGCTGATTTGGAAGTATTTTTTTCCTTTGATATTTATAATGTGAATGTTCCTTGTGGTTTTGTGGGCTTATTCAATTTAATAACCCACTATTTCTGGTGTAATTGTTGGTTCTACACTTGTTCTATATTTTTGTGGTGCTGACTTATTGGTGATTAGTTTTTCTAATGGATTGTTATTATGATGATACTGGTGAGGAATGAAGTTGCATTATCTTCTACTCTCCATCCTGAATCTGTGTTTTCTTTTATTTACTGAGTTCATGTGTTTTCAAGGTCATTAGTTATACACTTGTGTGACTTGTAATGTCCCTTAATTTGGTTTAATATACTTTGTTCTTATGAAAGTGAGTTTAACTCCTTGTCCTCACAACTTTCCCTTTCAATGTCATGTTATACTTGGGTTAATTTGAGTGATACCAGGTCTGATGCAAAAGTGAAGCTTCCCCTTTTTGGACCTGAGCGTAACAACATTAACCATTTTGGAAATACTCATTAGCATCATATCTTTTTTATCCGCAGGTAATTATATATAATAATAGTTTAACGTTCATTATAATATTTTTTTTCCTGTTGATAGAAGCCCTTGAAAAGCACACACTAAAGCATGCTATTATCTGCAGCAGCTGGTGGTAGTAGTAGTAGTAGCAGTAGTAGTAGTAGTAGTAGTAGTAGTAATATATATAAGTAGTAGTAGCTTCTCCATGTTTTTTCGCTTCCCTGTCTTGCATGCCTTCAACACACACTTCTTGCCGCCACCACCACCACCACCACACTACCACCACCACCACCACTACCACCACCACCACCACCACCACCACCACTCATCCAACGACGGATCCGCTCCATTATTTAGCGTCCCAATTTTCCTCCCTCCTGCCCAGCATACCTGTTGTCTGCCTCCCTTGTTCGCATTCCTGTCCTTTTCCGTAAATGGGTTTTTTTTTCTCTCTCTCTCTCTCTCTCTCTCTCTCTCTCTCTCTCTCTCTCTCTCTCTCTCTCTCTCTCTCTCTCTCTCTCTCTCTCTCTCTCTCTCTCTCTTTGTAGTATTTCTCCAAGTCCAATCCTACATTTCACCTCCGTCTCTCCCCCTGTCCCTCTCTCCCTCCGTCCCTTTCTCAGCGGCAAGTCCCTCGATGCCCATCCTATCATAACAAACTGTTCTTCTTTTATTGGCAATGTATTAGGGCTTACCACCTCTCACCTTTTTTTTCTATTCCTTCCTTCCTTTTTCTTCCTTCTGTAACACCATTCCTTGTCTGCTCTCCTCTCTGCCTAACTGCCTGTCTCACATTTTCTACTTCTCCTTCTCCTTCTCCTTCTCCTTCTCCTTCTCCTTCTCCTTCTCCTTCTCCTTCTCCTTCTCCTTCTCCTCCTCCTCCTCTTCTTCCATGCAGCCTCAATCACGCCCCGTAATTTACCGTTATTACCAGCTTACTTCCTTGTTTACACCTAATGCACAGTTTCTCGTTCCTTTTATGAAACATCTTTACAGAGGAGTAATTTTCCCTTAACCATGAGAGAGAGAGAGAGAGAGAGAGAGAGAGAGAGAGAGAGAGAGAGAGAGAGAGAGAGAGAGAGAGAGAGAGAGAGAGAGAGAGTTAACATATCAGGATAAATTAATCAGAATGAGGGTTGAAGGGAAAAACGATATTGCCTCGTTGTAAATAACAAGTGACCCGAGCAACACACACACACACACACACACACACACACACACACACACACACACACACACACACACACACACACACACACAGGTCACAGCCAATTCGCACCGGGCAACATGAGGCCACAAAGGAAGTAGCCTTGGGAGTGGTTTTAGACGGGGTCACAATTACGTTTGTGGTGTGTGTGTGTGTGTGTGTGTGTGTGTGTGTGTGTGTGTGGTGTGTTGCAACGGTTATTCAATCTTGGCTTTCTCTTTCATTTTGCATTATCTTCCCCTCCCTCTTCCCTCCGTATCCCTTGCTTCCCTTCCCCTCCCCTCCCCAAGATCATTTTGCAGCAGGAGGAAGCTGTGAACCTCCCCGTCCGTGCAGCTGGAGCGAGGCGCCTCCTCTTCCTCCTCCACCCAGCGCCTCCAGCACCACAAAAATGGCAACTTTCACGTGTTGCTCAAATGTGCTCCAGGAAATTGGCCGAACGTGAAGTGTTTGAACTGTGCGTGCGTGCGTGTGTGTGTGTGTGTGTGTGTGTGTGTGTGTGTGTGTGTGTGTGTGTGTGTGTGTGTGTGTGTGTGTGTGTGTGTGTGTGTGTGTGTGTACAGGAGATGGATGCACCGGGTGGTATAGCTGTAAGTACCACACTGGGAGCAACATATTTGATACAGCTGTTTATATTTACAGCACAACACAACGCAGCAAATCACGGATCAGGGAGAGGAGGCAAGACGGGGCGAGAAAGGAGAAGACAAGCGGATCTAGTCTGGATGGGGCGGGGCGGGGCATGGGGTAAGGATCAGCTACATCTCACTTCACTACCACCACAGCCTCGGGGCCTCACAAGTCCTCCTAACTCCCTACTCCCAACTCCCCTCTCCGTCTCCCAACACGCCCCGATCCCCTTCAGCGTCCAGTGATCCCTGAATATTACTGGGGCGGGCGGCTTGGCGGGGCGTCGGGTAAGGCTTTGTGCACACACCTTTATCTAAGGCCCAAGGCTACTGGCTGCTGATATATTAGTTACTGTGTCCACTCCACGCTCTCAGACCCTCGAGTTCCATGGCCAGCTTCTGTCTAACCCCCTCCTCTTTCTCCTTCTCCTCCCTCCTTTCCCCTTATCTGCTTCCCTTCATATATACACTGCCTCACTGTCCTGCCTCACCCCTCACTCCCTCTGCTTCCCTTCAAATATACACTGTCTCTTTTACTTTCTTCCTGCCTCCCTCCCACCTGTCTCCCCAACTCCTTCCTGCCTCCCTCCTGTCTCCCTATGTTCTCCTTTATTCCCTCTTCCCTTCCTACGTTCCCTTTGGCCCTTTATACGTTTCTAGTATTTATTTTTATCCCCCTTCTGCCTCCCCCTCTACACTCTCCCCTTCCCCAGGACCAATGCACGGATTACCCCTTTCCATACTCCCGGCTTGAAAATCTGTCTTTTTTCCGCTTTACGAGACATTCAACTTCACCTCAATTCCATTTCCCTTTAATGTTTCAAACAGCAGAGTGAAGTTCGGCAATGCGACTACCACCACCACCACTACTACCACCACCACCACTACTACCACCACCACCACCACCACCACCACCACTACCACCACCACACTACCCACCAATTCCCGCCCCACCTTCCTCTCCCCGCCCTCTCATTACTCCCCGTCCCACGCACTGCTCCCTTCCCCCCTTACCTCCTTCTCATTACTCCCCTTCCCCTCCCCTCCCTCTCCTCAACCTCATTGCTCCACTTTCCACGCACTGCCCCCCATTCCCCTCTCCTCTGAAACTACCTTTCTTCACCTCACTTCTCTCTTAACGCTCCCTCCCTTTCCTCCAACTCAATGCCCCCTCCCTCCCTCTCTCCCTCCCCTCTCAATGACCTCTTCCTCTCCTCCCCTCTCACGGTAACTGCAAGACATTAAATTCAATAATGGCGCCCACACCGGGAGGCTCCGAGGCGGTGGCAGGCGGCGGTGGAGTATGCAACACCGGCAGACACCTGCGCCGCTGCCCCTGACCCCGAGCACTCCCTCACAAGGGCACGCCACTCCTGAAAGTTGTTGTAGATGATGAAGGGGAGTAATGAAGGCGGCATGGCGGTGGTAGGAGGTAAAACGAAGCAAAGCGGTAAGTCCCAATCCTTGAAATGCTCACCCGACGATTTAAACCCCAAGAGGTTCTGTTTTGAAAGTTCTTAACAACTATACAGCGGAGTTTGCGATGGTTCTCTTCATCGCTTTTATCGAACTAGTCGGCAAGAGTCTGTGTGGGTAGTGAGAATTAAGCGGCACTGCTCATAAACGCTGCCTACAGTATTTTCATCGCGCAGTTAGCTACAAGGTAATGCTACATTCAAAGTACTGTTCTCTCTCTCTCTCTCTCTCTCTCTCTCTCTCTCTCTCTCTCTCTCTCTCTCTCTCTCTCTCTCTCTCTCTCTCTCTCTCTCTCTCTCTCTCTCTCTCTCTCTTAATGGTGACGTTAAGTACCGAGAAAGACCACTGGGACTGAGTGATTTCAGCCGTTCCATCTCACATTAATATTTCTGCAAAACTTTTCCAAACTTATTATTTCCAACTTCCTTCCGTGCGCCTGCCTTCTCTGTACCCAAAGTAGCAGAAGGACAAATTGCTATACTTTGACTTCATTTAGGGATACGTTAATAATCTCTCTCTCTCTCTCTCTCTCTCTCTCTCTCTCTCTCTCTCTCTCTCTCTCTCTCTCTCTCTCTCTCTCTCTCTCTCTCTCTCTCTCCCTGTTAGTGATGATTCTCCTCTCCACAAAAAGCCAGCATTGCGAAGACCAGAGACCTTTTCACCCTACCTTTTCCTTGCATGGTTGCCTTCCTCCCAGCCTCCTTCCCTCCATCAAAGGTCTATTCTTCCCTCTCTCCTTCCCTCCTTCCCTCCCTCCCTCCAGGTATGTGAAAGGGACAATACAAGCTAGTTGTTACGGAATACAAGTCCCCGTTTGGTTCTTTATAATAAGTATTACAGCAGGAAACTTTAGCACAATAAAATCACACCTTGTTTGTATCTAGTTGCTGAGGACTTGTTTAATTTACCTGGCTGGGGCGGCACGTAAATCCTTCTCCTCCTCCTCTTCTTCCTCCTCTTCCCTCCTCTTTTCCTCCTCTTCCTCTTCTTCTTCCTGACTCTCCACCTCCTCCATGCACACTTGAGAAAACACACTTTCGCTCTTTCTCATCTTTTACTTCCTCCTCCTCCTCCTCTTCCTCCTCCTCCTCCTCCTCCTCCTCCTCCTCCTCCTCCTCCTCCTCCTCCTCCACAGCGCCTCTTACAAAACACCCTGTCGTTGCCGCATTCCCATCCGTCGCTCTTCTAAGGTCACCCTCAAGAGACCATCCCAGTAAGTCGGCCATCCAGCCACACCCTCCCCACTGCCACACACCCTAAGCCCACTAACACTGCTTCCCCCCCCCCTCCCCATACATATCCCACCACTGCCCAAATGTTCCCCTGCCACGCCACACCACACCACGCCTCACCTACACTCATTCACACACACACACACACACACACACACACACACACACACACACACACACACACACACCTGTCCTCCTTACCGTCTTGTGTAGGAATGTTCTGTCTATAAGGAGTAAATATGAGTAAGGATGAGTGAAGGGAAATTTAATTGAATGAAGTATGACTGATTGAATTAAAACAATGATGATTGAAGAGGAGAAAGTATGAGTAAGTAGTCCAGAGTTGTTGAATCTTAGACACTGTAGATCAAAGGAGAGAGGGAGGTAGGGAGGGAGGGAGGGAGGGAGGGAGGGAGGGAGGAAGGAAGGGAAGGAGGGAGGGAGGGATGAGAGGATGGCCTGACTAACAAAAGACCTGCCTCGCCCCAGCCTCTTCCTCTTTGACGTCCGATCCTCACGTCTCATGTATTGATCATTGGACCTGAGGACATTTATGGTGCCTCCCACGCACCACAAACCCACCACACACCCACCACACATCCACCACTACATCTCTCTTCCTCTACCTCTCCCTCCCTCACCTCATCCTTCACCACCCACCACCTCATCTTTTCCTCCATCACTCCAGAACACCAGCCTCCAATCTTCCATCTCTCCCTCCATCCCTTTCTTATTGCACCAGGAACCAGTCTCCCTCCACATACAGCGTACGCGTGCCCTCCCTCCCTCCCTCCCTCTCTCCTTCCCTCCCTCCCTCCCTCCCTCCCTCCATCCCTCCCTCCCTCCTTGGCACAGAAGCATTATTAAAAAAGTTATCCCAGTTCATAATGATGCAAGTGATCAAACCCCAAAATTGTTGCTGCAAAATATTCCCATCTGAGTATTATGAATGTTTGATCATGCATGTATGTATGTTGCAACTATGTGTGCACGTGTGTGTGTATAAATAACGTACATATGGAGAGGGATAGATAGAGATAGATAGACAAACAGACATAGGCGGATGCAAGGTGGCAAAGTGGATATGGACGTGACTTGTGATCCTCATGAGCTACACTCGATCCCCGTTCACAACCCTCGAGTCACACACACACACACACACACACACACACACACACACACACACACACACACACACACACACACACACACACACACACACACTAATGCCTCAAAAAGAAAGAAAAAAGAAAAAAAAATAAGGACAGTTTGGGAGCCGAGGCAGGATGGGAGCTGGAAATTCTTCATAAGAGAAATATGCCATTAGCGTCTTTGCACCAAAATAAAATGGAGAGACGGAAAGAATCTGAGAAAAGGAAGAATGAGAGAGCAAAAGAACGCGGGCTGAGACAAAGACAAATTAAAATGAGAGAGATTATATAAGAAAAAATAGAAAATCTAGTCTTCGTTACGTCCAAAAGTCTACGGTGCTGGGCTGCCTTGTTTCACTACCTCATCTTAGTACCCTTCCCATCATACTCTTCCCCTCACACTCCTTCTCTCCTCCCTCCTTCTATCCATACACAGGGAAGGAATATGTATAATAAAATAATAATTACGACAACAACAAGTGTACCGAAGAGCAGTGTTGAATGACTTGCTCTAGAGAATATGTTTATAATCATTACCAGAAACATGGACAGGTAAGTTCACCTCTATAGTGACGCCACAAATAATAATAATAATAATAATAATAATAATAATAATAATAATAACAACAACAACAACAACAACGGGACGAAAAAGAAAAAGAAAAGAAAATGAAAAAGAAACTAGTTGTTCCTCATTAAAAAGTCAAACACGTAAGGTAATGAGGTTCCATTAATTACTCTTCAATTAATACAGCAAAAGAAAAAAAAACCTTGCTTGCCTTTAATTACTGTGACAAGTAATGCAAACTGTGGCATCATTACGTGGGCCGCTCCCTCCTATCCTCCCTCCCTCCCATCCTGTCCTACTTTCCTCCCTACTTCCCTCCGTCCCTTCCTCCTATCCACCATCCCTTCCTACTTTTCTCCCTCCCTCCCCTCCTTTCCTCTCTCCCTCCTTAACTCCCTCCCTCGTACTACTAGGAAGACAAGACCAAGAGGGAAGAAAGGAAAAAGGGAGGAGAGGAGGAAAGGACGTGAAAGGAATGGAAGAAAAAAAGAGGAGGAAGAAGAGGAGGAAGTTTGGAGAGAAGAGTGCAATGGAAGGTAAGAATGGGGAGGGAAAATGGAAAGTAAAAAGCAGGGAGAATGCTATGGATGGAAGAAGAGAAGGAAGAGAAAAGCAGGTATAAAAGCAAGAGGGAAAGTAAATGCAGCAGAAAGGAAGGACGGGAGTGGGAGGGATAGGAGGAGAAAAAGTAGGAGGAAAAAGTAAGATGCTGGGGAGGAAAGCGAGAGAGGGAGGGAGGGAGGGAGGGAGAGGGAAAATTAATCAGGGAGTACGATATTAGTGTGAGAGGAGAGGAAAGAAATTGGGGGAAAAAAAGCGAAGAGATGACCGATGAGATGAGAGAGAGAGAGAGAGAGAGAGAGAGAGAGAGAGAGAGAGAGAGAGAGAGAGAGAGAGAGAGAGAGAGAGAGAAGACCAATGCGAAGGATAGGAAAAGAGAGGAAGGGAAATGAAAAGATGAGAGAGCGAGAGAGAAGGTAAGGGAAGGGAAAAGCCATGTATAAATGTAACACACACACACACACACACACACACACACACACACACACACACACACACACACACACACACACACACATATACACTTATTTTTCTTACACAAATGGAGATAAAAAAAAAAAACTCTGCTTGGAAAATACAATCAAAAAAGGAAGAAAAAAGAGGAAAATACTACACAAAGAAAATAGTGAAAGAATGAAAAAAATAAACAAGAAAGAAGAAAAGAAGAAAAAGCAGAAGCACGGACCAATAAATACCGATCCAGAGAAGAAAAAATAAATTGAAATAGTTCTTAAAATCCAAGAACTAAATAATAGAATAGTTCTGGAGGTCACGTGCCTCACTCCACTACAGAGAATTGGAGCCGCAGAGAGGAAAAACAACAAGCAGGCAGGAAACACATTACTCCAGACTTTTGCACCTCAGAGACGGGTGGCAGCGAGGGTTTGCTGTGCTCGCAGACACCAGTTCGAACCTCACATAACTATTTCTAAAGAGATGAAATGAAGAAATGAAAGAGAAGAAAAACTGAGGACGGAATGGGGAAAAACAGAACCATATGAAGATAATTAAAGGGAAGAGATGAAAGAAAGAAGGAAGGAAGGAAGGAAATATAGGGATGAAGAGGAAGTGTAAGCAACATGGGGAGAGGCTTAAGTAGGGTGGATGGGATGGGGGTGCAGGGTGGCGGGTGATACAGTTCAGAGTGGCCCTCAACACGCAACATGAGGCACTGACTGTTGAGTGCCTGCAGCTAGGTGACGGGGTGTACATGCTGCAGCTAGGTGACGGGGTGAACATGCTGACCACTTCATCAAACATTCAAACACAACACAAATACAAGTAAGGATTCTTCAAGACGTATTAAAATATTAACACACATACCAGCGGGCATTCATATATACATACATACACTTATATACTTACATGTTTTTTATATATACATACGTACATGAGCATATACAACCAGGAAAACAAGCATGAAAACACACTGAGGGACAAACAGACACAGACACAGACATAGACACGTGAACAAAAAAGGAAACACACACAGACACACACAGACAGACATACATACAATAACTACATACACACAAGCCTATTTCATTTACAGGACACAACATTTATCTACATGAGGTGGTTATATTTTTCTCTTTCACATCAGCCTTATTTACTACTACTACTACTACTACTACTACTACTACTACTACACTACTACTACTACTACTACTACTACTACTACTACTACTACTACCACTACCTCCACGTAACCCCACACCTTGCTAGTCCAGTCCGTGAAGTCTCCGCTGCTATAGTAATAATGATAACAAAAGCCACGTCTGGCCTCACCATTTCCCCGAAAGTGAAGTGTTTATCGCCCCGAGGATCCTTGAGGCTCAACATTACGGCATATTTAACTCTCGGCTTCTCTCACTCTCTCTCTCTCCCTCCTTCCTCTAGTCTCTCTCTCTCTCTCTCTCTCTCTCTCTCTCTCTCTCTCTCTCTCTCTCTCTCTCTCTCTCTCTCTCTCTCTCTCTCTCTCTCTCTCTCTCTCTCTCTCTCTCTCTCGCTATCCATCCCTTTAATAGTGCAGGACCGAGGGAAGAGAGGAAAGGGAAGGAGAGGAAGGTGAGAAAGCAGGAGACAGGAGTGTCGTGGCGGGAAGAGTGCATAGAGGAGGAGGAGGAGGAGGAGGAGGAGGAGGAGGAGGAGGAGGAGGAGGAGGAGGAGGAGGAGGAGGAGGAGGAGGAGGTGGTAATGCTGTAAAATAATACCTTTCTTGGCGTGAGAAAGAGGATAAGGATAGGAAGGTGAGGGGAAGGAAGTGAAGGGAATGGGGATGGGATGGGATACAAGTGAAGGGATGAAAGTGAAGGGGAAGGGGATGGGATGGGATGGGGATGGGATGGGATGCGTTGCGTATGTCATTTCCCTAATACTGTCAACAGGAATATTTACTCTCACAATAAAACGTTTCCCGTCACGAGATATTTTTCATTATTTATATATTTATTTACTTATTCATAATTAATTTTTTTTTGTATTTATGTGCAGAGCTGTAGTGTGTGTGTGTGTGTGTGTGTGTGTGTGTGTGTGTGTGTGTGTGTGTGTGTGTGTGTGTGTGTGTGTGTTTGTAGACAGACAGACAGACAGGAAAAGAAATAGAGAGACAGATATTTGACGGTGGTGGTGGTAGTAGTAGTAGTAGTAGTAGTAGTAGTAGTAGTAGTAGTAGTAGTAGTAGTAGTAGTAGTAGTAGTAGTAGTAGTAGTGGTGGTGGTGGTGGTGGTGGTGGTGGTGGTGGTCGTGGTGGTGGTCGTCGTCCTTTACAAACCCACGTCTTTCCTTCTTTATTTCCGGGTGACAATGAAGATCCTGATCGCCTTTCCTTCCCCCTCTCTTCCCTTCCTTTCCCTTCACTCCCCTTTCTTTTATTTACCCTCCTCCTCCTCCTCCTCCTCCTTCTTCTCCTATTCCCTCTCTTCCTTTCCTTCCCCTTTCCACCAATTCCACCAATCCAACTCTCTCTCTCTCTCTCTCTCTCTCTCTCTCTCTCTCTCTCTCTCTCTCTCTCTCTCTCTCTCTCTCTCTCTCTCTCTCTCTCTCTCTCTCTCCAAACACACACAACAAAAAAGAGAAAGTCAGAAAGAAGAGATACAGAAAAAAATTATAAGAGAGCAAGAGAAGTATAAGAGAAAGAAAATATGTGAAAATGAAAAGAAAATATGAAGAAAAGATGAAAAAGGTAAGAAATGACAATCAACGAGACAGAGAGACAGAGAGAGAGAGAGAGAGAGAGAGAGAGAGAGAGAGAGAGAGAGAGAGAGAGAGATGGTAACATGTCTCTGAGTCGTCAATAACATTAATGGAGGGAAATCTGCCTTCCCTCCTCCTCCTCCTCCTCCTCCTCCTCCTCCTCCTCCTCCTCCTCCTCCTCCTCCTCCTCCTCCTCCTCCTCCTCTGTGTACCAGGATGCCCAGCTAACTAATGTGTGCTGGGCTATATTACCCTTGCTCGCACACACACTGCAAACAATGCTACACTCGTTCCCTCCTTCACCCCTCACTCCTCCTCCTCCTCCTCCTCCTCCCTCCCCCTCCTCCCCCTCCCCCTCCTCCCTCCTCCTCCTCCCCCTCCTCCTCCTCCTCCTCCTCCTCCTCCTCCATGTCCCTGCGCATGTTCCCTCTCACCCTCGTCCTTATTCTACAGACAACTCTTCGTTATCCTTTGTCCGATTCTCTCTCTCTCTCTCTCTCTCTCTCTCTCTCTCTCTCTCTCTCTCTCTCTCTCTCTCTCTCTCTCTCTCTCTCTCTCTCTCTCTCTCTCTCTCTCTCTCTCTCTCTCATTACCATCTCGTCACCAATAAACATGTATGTGCCACGCTTGCAGTCGTCGTCGTCGTCGTCGTCGTCGTCGTCGTCGTCGTCGTCCTCCTGGTTTTCCATTTCAAGGCTAACACTTAAAAGGTTTATAAAAATGGTTGATATGAAGGGAAAAAATATATCGTTCGACACTTTTAATTAAACTTTTCATATTCGAGCAATTTTCTTTTAATTCAAGGGAGGGGAAAAAAGATGTCTTTCGTAAATTGGAACTGGTATTAAATATTTCGAAATTAATCCACCAACGTTAGTCATTTTGTTGTAGGCAGAGAGTATTTCTCGATTTTAGCTCAGTTTCACCCTTTAAAATGAGTCTAATATTTGTTTTTGGGTTTTTTTTTTTGCCTCCCTCAGCTCTTCATCACTGTCGCTTATACTGAGACGAACAATATTAATTTCATCTACAAAAACTGTAGTACCTTAAAAAGTTATAAAAACCTAGAAAACTAAATAATACACACATAGGAACACATTATTAGCTACGATTTTAGGTCACCGGTCGATGAGAGAGGTAAGGCACACACCTGGCTGCTTCTATAGTCACTGTATATCCCTTTCGTTGTTCCTTTCATCACGACGCACACCAGCTGGTCTTAAGGAAGTGCTTCAAGTGTGTATATGAGTGTGTGTGTGTGAGTGTGTGTGTGTGTGTGTGTGTGTGTGTGTGTGTGTGTGTGTGTGTGTGTGTGTGTGTGTGTGTGTGTGTGTGTACAGTCACCAGCAGGGAGCATCATATCTCACCGAATATTACACTGGCTTCATCCGCAAGATTATCTAGATTAACTTAATGATGACGTTGATTCTATTAGTTACATTCAAGTTTATAGATAACTGTTTATAATCCTTTTTATATCAACTTCCCAACCATTGAGGAATATTTTTTGTTTTTGTTTTTTTTAAATAGGTTTGTTAAAATTTGTTCGATCTCTCCCGTCACATCACATCTATCTTTCCAGGCAATCAAACCTCACCACACCAACGCTATCAAAGGCAAGCCCCGCCCCGCCCCGCCCCGCCCCGCCCCGTCCTGCAAACAATGTCCTTTCCCTTAAACACAAAGACGGATGACATGTTATATATATTAAAACTCCCGCTCGTGTGCAGTACAGCAGCTTCCCCACTACAGTCAGATCAAGTGTAATGACGGAGCTTACAGGTGCGAGAACTAATTAATTACACTTACGGGTCACCTTACACATTAATGAGAATCCTGTGTTTGAGAAATTTACACTGTCAAGGCCGCGGGGAATTGGATCGTCATATAAGGGCGTATAAGAGCGAAGTGAATGTAGATTTCCCTTGCAATTGACGACATTCCACCTTCTGTATTAGCGAAACACTGCCACCTTTGACTCGAGGCTCCAGGCAACAGGAGGAAGAGGATATGGGGAGGGGGGTGGGGGGGGGGAAAGTGAGCAGGAGGGAAAAAAGAAAAAAAAAGCCGCAGGGAAAGAAAGAATAAAAGAGTGAATGTGAGTGAGTGAGAGGTTGGACTATGGCTTCAAGGTGGCAGGGGAGAGGAGGAGGAGGAGAAGAAGAAGAAGAAGAAGAAGAAGAAGAAGAAGAGAAGAAGAAGAAGAAGAAGAAGAAGAAAAAAAAAGATAGAGATAAAGAGAGAGTAGGAAGCTATAGAAGATGCCAGTTTGGGTACACTTCTAAGGGAAAGAGGAGGAGGGAGAAAGGGAGAAAGGGAGAAAGGGAGGAAGGAAGGAAGGGAGGGAGGGAGGGAATGAAGGTAGGAGAGGAGGGAACTATGCAGTGTGGAACTATGAGGGAGGATTATTTAGGTACAGTCATGAGGTGGGAGGAAGGAGAGATAGAGGGAGATGAGGGAGGAGAGATGAGACAAATGAGAAAGATACAGAAAGAAAGATATAGATAGAGAGAGGGAAACTTAAACTATAGCCATGGGAAAGAGAAGGAGAGATGGAGGTAGGGAAGGAGAGGCAGGGAAGGAGAAGCAGAAGGGAGGGAAGGAGGGAGGAGAGTTGGGTGAGAATGGTGGTGACAGCTCGAGCGTTTGAGATGCTGTTGTTATTGTGCTGTGTCGTTTACAGATGGCGAGGCTGCAGCACCTGTGTGAATAACTTGGAGCACAGCACAACAACACCTGCACGTCATTACAGCAGATGTATGTACGACCACCCGCACCCCCTTCCTGCCAGGTGACACAGCGCCGCCAGGGTTCAATGGTGCTCCAAGGGATAAAGTGAGGCCCCCTAAGAGATGTGTTGACCTATAGAGTGTGTGGCTTTGTGTTTGAGTGTGATTGTGTGTGTGTGTGTGTGTGTGTGTGTGTGTGTGTGTGTTAATCAATTATAATGTTACACACACACACACACACACACACACACACACACACACACACACACACACACACACACACACACACACACACACACACACACACACACACACAGCTAATATTGTGTCGTAAAAAGAATACATGAATACATTCGCCCACACAAAGGATAAAAGATACACTGATTTTCCCCAAACCTTTCTCAGGCACGCACTCCCTACAAACACGCACACACACACACACACACACACACACACACACACACACACACACTCCCTTCCTCTTTCAAATTGTGAAATAATTCAATATGCCGATGACACCCAGTTTATTCACACAGGTAATATAGACGACCTAAATGATTTGATAAACAAAAGTGAAAAGACTGTAAAATTAGCTAGAACATATTTTAACAAGAATGGTTTAATGCTAAATTCCAAAAAGACACAATGTATGTTCATAGGGACAAGGGGGCTTCTATCAAAGATTCCACCTGACACTCACATGCTGGTGGACGGCAACGTAATTACCCCCAGAACATCCGTAAAGAACCTGGGTGTACACTTTGATAACCACTTACTGTTTGATACGCACATCACTGAAATAAGCAAGAATGTATATGGAACACTAATGTATGTAAATAGAATAAGGGATTGTTTTAACAAAAACACAAGAATATCAGTCATACAATCATTAGTCATGAGCATCATAAACTACCGTATTGCCATCTGTGGAACAACCAATTCCATTCAAATCGAACGAGTGCAAAAATTGCAAAATTTTGCTGCCAAAGTTGCTCTTGGAGGAGCTGCCAAAAGTGAACATGTCACTCCTTTCTTGAAAGAGTTGGGATGGCTAAAAATCAATCAAAAACACAAACTTGAGGTAGCAAAAATAATATACAACTTGAAAAATAAAAATCTTCCCAATTGGTTGTTCCCATTAGCTACAGTAAGTGACATGCGTGCCCACAGTGTGAACACTAGGCAGACAGAACAGCTGCATGTACCCCGGTGTAACACCTGCTTGGGCACCAAGTCCTTCCAAGTGGCTGCACCCACCCTCTGGAACAGCCTCCCTAATGATGTCAAACACGCCACCTCCCTAACCACTTTCAAAACGCGTCTAAAAAAACACCTATTAAGTAAACAATTTCAGCTATAAATACTCCACGTCAAGTTCCTTTGATTTATATATGCATTTTACTACATTTGTGTCTGTGATTTTACTTAGTTTTATTCGACCATGATATGCCTGCTATATCTTAATATTTTATTGCTTCACTATTTTATTAGCCTTTTATAGATTTTATTATTTTATTTCATTGTATATTTAGTACGTTTTACTGAGTAACCATATATTTCGTTTCCTTGTTTCTGTATAATCTTATCATATATCACTTTTTATCTGTCTTCTGTATATTTTATTATCTTATTTTATTACTAGATTTAGTACATTTTACTCAATAACTTGTTATTTCGTTTCTTTGATTTAGCTTAGTTTTATCATATTTTTGCTAAACGTAAACGTATGTACATGTAAAGAATAACCATTGTAATAATGGAATAAAATTCTGATTCGGATTCTGATTCTGATTCCTCCGCACCTCCGTAAATGTCAGAGGGAGGGAAAAAAAGAGGGGAAAAGGGGAAAGGAAGGTAAGGGGAGGAGAGAGCAGGTAAGGGGCATTAAGGGGTTAAAGGTATCACCTGAAACGCATCTTTTACACTCCACCAAATATGGCAAGATAATAACAAGAGAGATATTGTGAGAGTCTTTCACTGTATAATAATAGAAAGAAAATATGTACCAGTATATATTCCTCCTCCTCCTATTACTACTACTACTACTACTACGTACATTGCTGCTATATTAACCATCCCTTGCTATTTATGAAGTGCTGTTCTATCATATTACTGCTGGAGACTGCTATTGACTGACAGCTGGTCATCTCTCCCTACTTCACTTATAGGCTGCTGTTCTATGAGTAACAACCTCTGTTTATGATGCGTTGCTATATGTTGTCCCTGCTGTCTAGTAAGTATCAGCTGCTGTTTTGGCTTTCCTTCTATCTGCTGCCTGCTTGTCTCCCTTCTCCCTTGTACTATATATAAAAAAAAAAAGTACTAAATGTAATTTTCTCTCTCTCTCTCTCTCTCTCTCTCTCTCTCTCTCTCTCTCTCTCTCTCTCTCTCTCTCTCTCTCTCTCTCTCTCTCTCTCTCTCTCTCTCTCTCTCTCACTACAAATCAGCGTCCCTCCATACATAACCCTCGTCTTATCACTCTCTCCCCTCCCTCCCTCCACGTCTCTCCCTTCACCACCCCTCCTCTCCCCTCCCCGTTCAACTGTTGCTCCACCATTCACAAACCTCCATTCT
>JAPQNM010000006.1:14338069-14503069 GCA_029783475.1 Metacarcinus magister | reverse complement strand
AACTTTCAGGCAAGGCACGTCATGGCTCGCCCGACCCTGAGCCTCGGCGCCACGTTCAAACTGCTCCCCTCCAGGCACCTCCTTCCACTCAACTCTCCGGCGTCAACATTCTAATCATTTAAGTTTAGACGCATTTACTCTTTACTCTCCGTGAATATTTAGGTGCCGTAAAAATATCCCGCACACGAGACACGGTATGGTGGTGAAACGTGTAAGTGTATAATCGATTTATGTGTGTGTGTGTGTGTGTGTGTGTGTGTGTGTGTGTGTGTGTGTGTGTGTGTGTGTGTGTGTGTGTGTGTGTGTGTGTGTGTGTGTGTGTCGCTTAACTATATCAGCTCGCCCCACGAACTCTGCCACCAACTCCTGAGAGCTCCTGTGGCCGGAGTCACTGAAGGATAGACGAGCCACGCGGCGGCTCAGGAAGCATTAACATCTTGTCCCGAATACTGAACGGTGGTATTCATTTTCTTTTTTTATCTTATAGCAGGTGCGTGCAGGAGGAGGAGGTGGTTAGGGAGGGGTAGAGCAGCCCTAAGGAGGCCGTGTCTTACATAGCAGCACCACTAAGACGTTCCCCAGCAGAACAAGGCCCTTCCTACTAGCGTTACCACAGCCACACACAGCTAACCACGCCAAACTCAGCTACATGTAAACAAGACGGTAACAGCTCACCACTTATCTCCCCTTTGCAGCTAATTACAAACACTATAATGTATAGCCCTTCCACTTCAAGACATTCACCGCCACCAGCTAAGTCCAGTCCTCTGCAATTTTATTATTTTCCTCTACTTGACACCCAAGTACATAACCTTGCCTGCCGCCTCTCGGACTTCCCTTCACAACCTCGGTAAGAACGAGTCTTTAGCCTCAAATGGAAAAGTCGCCCCTACACCCACCACTCCACGAGGCCCGAGGAGGGGAAGGAAGGTGCAAGAGGCACTCATCCCTCCCTAAACACTTGAACACCCCCTCCCCCCCTTAACCCCAACCAGTCCACACTCTCCTACCTTTCCCTGTAACCCTCCTCCTCCTACTCACCTCTCCCTCCATCACGACTCATCACTCTCGCCTCTCTCACTTCCCTCTTCTCCTCTCCTCTCCTGCTTCCTTCCCTCCTCTCCTCTCCTCTCCTCTCCTCTCCTGCTTCCTTCCTTCCTCTCCTCTCCTGCTTCCTTCTCTTCCTCTCTCGACCAACACACGCGTCTGTAAATGCTTCTTAGAGTGAAACAAAGAAAATGAGATGTAATAATTAATTCATATTTCTGATAAAACCCAAATCTAGAAAACAATAAAATAATGACACGAAACACGCATGTTCTGTATTACATTTGAGAGAGAGAGAGAGAGAGAGAGAGAGAGAGAGAGAGAGAGAGAGAGAGAGAGAGAGAGAGAGAGAGAGAGAGAGAGAGAGAGAGAGAGAGAGAGAGAGGAAGGTAGGTACATGAAACCAGTATAATAGCAAGAATCAATACCACTTATATACCTATCCTTGCTCCCCCTCCCCCTTTCACGTTGTGCCACCTCCCTTGAGTAATAACCCATCCATCCCCTACCTTACCTAACCCCGCCCATCCCAACCCCACCCCAAACCCCCTACAAGTCACCCTCCCATGGCCTCCCTACCACCCTTACTAATTGTCAGTCATTTACACTTAGTTGATCGTTGAGTCAGATCCAGTTAGTTATTAGTTAGTCTCTGTCTGTTAGTCAGTAGCCATTCAGTGACTAAGTGGTTAATCAGTCAATCAGTCAGTCAGTCAGTCAGCATATCTATCAGTTAATCTATTTATATATCTTTCTATCTTTCAATCATGTCTGTCAGTTACATTTATCCTCAGTGTATGTGTGTGTATGTGTGTGTGTGTGTGTGTATGTGTGTGTGTGTGTGTGTGTGTGTGTGTGTGTGTGTGTGTGTGACTCAACGGTCTTCTCCCTGCCTTCATCTGCTGGACTCATGCCATAATCTGACTCAGTATATTAACTCTCAGCCTCCCAGTCACTGTGACAAAAGAAAGAAAAAAAAATTATGCTGCTGCTGCTGCTGCTGCTGCTACCACCACCATCACCACCCTTACCGCCGGTGTTGAGTGTTCATTAAAACGTATCTGTATTATGCACCAGATGCACCACATAAGCTGTTAATCTTTTTCACTACACCATAATTGTGTCCAGTCACCATTTGCAAGTTAACAGCATCATCGGTGACGCACTGAAAATTCCTTGCATGGTCATATACTTTTTAGCTGACTCGACAACAATTTCAATAAAATCTGGTGAAAATTCATCTGTAATCAACTTAGTTAAATACAGTAAACATTCATTATTTTGCATCCAGATATAACATTGTATATACTAATCAAAATATAAAATCAACATACTATAATACTATTTCAAATATAGAATCAACAATTCAAAAGTTACAAAGGATGTAAATAAATAGTTAAAAAACCAACACCAAAGGGTGCATAATTGTTGTCTTCAAAGGAGAGTTACAAGCTTAAATGGGTCAGCCTTAGTCATCCCACATCAACTGCTAATTGTACAGTAGTGTCATTTCTTTGGGTTACCCTGAGGCATTTCAGACACTCATGATGACTGTATTCCCCATGGTATTGTATGGGGAAGCTGGGTGTGTAGTCAGCCATTCAATACATTTCAAGAACAATACAGCAGACAGTGTTGCTGATGGAAATGATCTTGAAAACGTTTCCTTAGTCATAAAGGCATAAGGACTGATCCTAGAAAGCCTTCCTTACTCTCCATTTTCCTAACCCTAAGTGCGGATCCTAAGAAACCTTCCCTCCCCTTTTATCCCATTAAGGTTGATCCCTGGAGGGCCTTCCTTATTCCATTCTCTTTCTCCTGAGAGCCATTATGACACAAAAAACATTTCCATCACCAAAAAGCGTTTCTATCAATTTCAATTTCTATGAATAAGGCTTCCTCCGAGAGATCCTTGTTCATCACCAGCTGTACACAACACATAACATCACCAGTCAAACCAAAGTGATCACCAAACACCAAGTAAATTAGGGTTGTCCTTGTTTGTTCCACCACAACACCTACAATACACATACAACAAGCAAACATCTGAAATATGGGTGAGTAGAGGGAAGGCATTTTAACACCAGGTTATTTTAGTCTCCAGGTTATAAGTAAGGTTAGTGTGTATTAGAAATAACTAAATATTACTTAGAAAACTAAAATATGGTTTCTCCTGCACCTATACACAGTAACTATCAACTAAATAAATGTTCTAGATCTGTCATTAACTAAAGGAGAATAAATCCTTACACTCTTTCCTTTAAAACAACATAAACCCATAATCTAGAAAAATATATGTAAGGTAATATAAAAATGCAAGAACAATTAATTACTTATACAACTCTCATATTGTTTCTGGACGTTTTCTACACAAATAGTGACTGGCATGGACAAAAAAATATCAGAAAAAGTCCTGCACTTTATTCTGTTCAGATCCAGACAAAATACAAATCTATCTATCTATCTATATACCAGGCTGTTATCCCCCTAAAGGGCGGTAGGCAAGACAAGGCATGCCAGGGTTCATGGAGACATTACTCTCCCCCTCCCCCTCTGTGCCTGTCTTTTCATAGGAGAGTAGACAGAGAAGGGGCTTCCCAGACCCATCGCTCTATCCCTTTGTCATCATTTAAGAACCATAGACAATACGGTGGTAGAATTTTTATACCCCCACCACAGGGTTAATAGAAACAAAAATAAATAGAAAAGCCCTCAATACAGCACCAATATCAACTGGTCTCTGAATATGACTTCATGCTGTTACCTTGCAAGAAAGGATAACTGTTTCAGAGTTCAAAAGTACCATACAGAAAAAGAAATAACAATATTTGTCAATTCTCACAACAGAATAAAGAGGAACCTCGGTTATCTGGCACCAATGGGTCTCGCAGCCGTTCATGAGACAAATTAGGGTACTTTTCTCTCTTTATTGCATAGTGTTGGTGCCTGCAAGACTAGGTTACACTAGAGTAGCAAACTCTCATTAGCATTGGTTCCAACAAGACTATGGCCTGAAATCACAGTTGTTCCCTTTCATTTCCCTAACCAATGAGCAGTGATTTCGACCAAAAACAACAAATCCAATTTCAGAGTGGTCCTTGGCACTGCTGTTCATTTGTATCAATATAATCCGATAGTAAAAGGTGTTACGTTGAACACCAAACACACCATCAACTGGACGATGCTGGAATAACTGCCAGCTGTGTTGACGGCTTGGTCTGTCCAGTGGCTTGAAGGATGCTGGGAGTACTTCTGTTTTATAGATGCTGAAGTGTTTCAAAATCTTCAACATGTCCCCTCTATGCCTTCTATATTTCAACGTCAGTAAATTCAGATGCCTAAGTTGTTCTAGGTAATCAAGATGCTGAAATCCATCCACCAGTTTTGTAGCTCGTATTTGCACATGTTCAATCTTATTTTACTAGACTCCTGTAGCTGGGCAACCAAATGGCTTGTGTGTACTCCAGGTGGCTCCGGACAAAGAGGTATAAACATGCGTGGACCAAGATGGGAGAACACATGTCGAGTAAGACCCATCATTGAATTGGCCGACTTAATCTTTTCCAAAATATGTTCTCCAAATTTCAAGGTCGAGTCCACAGTCACACCAAGGTCTTCCTCAAATTCTACACATTCCAGCTCCTTACACTTTGATGGGTTAAAACTCACCAGGCTTGCATCTTGTCTAGGTCACATTGCAGTTCATAAGAGTCCTGACGGTTCAAAATTTGTCAAAGAACTTTTGTATCATCCGCAAACATGTATATATAAGGCAGTAATTAAACAAGGACTTGCGTTTTCTCTTAACTTAATAATAATAATTTTATTTCACCCAAAGGGACAGGCAACACGAACAGACAAAAGTGAGTACAGAGAGTGACAATAAAATACAATGAAAAAAACAATATATCAGAGTCTATATATAGTCTTGGGGAGGTCATTGATATAAATAACCAACAAGATGGCCCCAGGACAGTCCCCTATGGAATACCACTCAATATAGTCACACTGGATGACCTTACACCATTGATAATGACTGATTGGTGCCTTACTGTTCGAAAACCATTGATCTAAGTGAGAACATTCCCTCTAATGTCATAACTCTCAAGGTTAGACAGCAGGCAACGGTGGGGGACAGAGTCAAAGGCTTTAGCATAATGTAAGTAAATTACATCTATTACCCCGCCCCGGGTCACAGTTTCAGAGCAATGATTGAGGCAGTGCAGCATTTGGGGTACAGTAGAATTCCCGTGTATAAAGACATATTGTTTTTGAGAAAGGACATTGTTTTCAGAAAGGTGGTCAATTATCACTTCACATATGATGGACTCCAGAATCTTGCATAGGATTGTTGTAAGGCTTATGGGATGGTAGTTTGCAGCTAACTTCTTGCACCCTTTCTTGTAGATGGGGGCAACCAGAGCCTCTTTCCGGTCCAACGGCAGCTCTCCAAGTTCAGCGATTGGGTCGGCTAAATGGATGGATAGCTCTTGAATAATTCTTGGGTGAATCTCATCAGCGCCACAACTTTTACTGATATTGATAGATGCCTTACTACCGTTGTACAAATCTGTGGTCAGGCCTCTCATGGAATATTGTATCCAGGCATGGTCACCATACACACAATGAGACATCAACAAACTGGAACAAGTACAACGGAGAGCCTCTAAGTTGGTCCCAGATATTGCTGATCTACCATATGAACAGAGGCTTGCTTGCCTTGGCCTCACCACACTGGAGCAAAGGAGGCTACGGGGCGACATGATTCAAACCTACAACATAACCCACGGTATTGACATAATTAAGGATGGCCATTTCTTACAACTTGAATCATGAGAGAACCGACCACACACCAGGAGAGACAGCCTTAAGCTGTCTAAATTCAGACAAAGAACAACGCAGAGAACAAATTTTTTTAACACAAGAATTGTTAACTATTGGAATAGTCTCCCAGATAAAATAGTAACGAGCCAGAGTGTGAACTCCTTTCAAAACTCATACGACAAGTATATCGAGACTGTAAGACAGAGAAGAGGCAACCTTTATGAGCATTGACTTCTTTGTCTCTTAACTATCACTATGGTAAGCTTCTTAAGGCCATTTGATCTGGATATATGAGGTGTGGTAATGCAGCTATGTACATGTACATCCCACTCTTATGTTTCCTTTTTTCCTTACAACACATCTGCTGACATTTGTTCCTCAGTCTCATACACTCAAGTCTGTAGGTTTCAGTATCCTCCCGATCCTGATTTGTTCCACTTGCGATAGGATTTATTCTTTCGGTAAAATTTTACATCTTCAGCAGAATGCACCTGGTTATACACAACACACTTTTCGTAAAGATTTTGATCCATTTCGAACGATTTTGACATTCATTTCCGTCGCAGATGCATATATAAGATATCCTTATCATCCCCAACAAGCTTGGGGACTTGTGGGAATGCGTGGTTCTTGGGCGGGGAAGACAAAATACAATGAGTTACGCTATAAATAAGGTGCCAGAATCACTAACATAACCTAACAATGATCTATTGACGAACGTGCAATGCACTGATGGTCACAAAACCTGGTGTGTGGCTACGAAAAAAAATGGCGTCTGCATCTCAACCAAACCCCGATTTTAGGTCATCGAAAACATTGGATATCTTCTAAATTAACATAACAAAACAAAACCTAATCAACCAAACCTTAACCTATATTGACAAATAACAGAACTTTGTTCAAACCAAACTAAACTTTACCTTATCCTCGAAGATAAGGTCTCATAGAAAACACTGAATATCCATCTAACTAAGAATTTGCGACAGAAATGTAATAAAGAAAAGGCAGTGCTTACAGGTACGGCAGCCGTACCTGTAAGTGCTCGCTTATAGATAAAGCACGTGCCTAACTTTTGGGTAATAAAATATAAAAAGCTTATATAACCGAACCTAGCCAAACCTAACATAACCTTATCCAACCATAATCTAACGAATGCCGTATCTTTATAGTGCTCGGTTATAGATACGGCACGTGCCTAACTTTAGGGTAAAAAGCTTATATAACCTAACCTAACTGAACCAAACCGTACCTAACCAAACCTAACACAGCTTGTAAGATGCTTTACCAGGTAAATAATAAGGCACAGGCCGTAGGAATAGCGGATGACAACGCGGTACGACTGCCGTATCTCTAACCACTTCGTAAAGAAAACCTTCACAGAATGCATCTGATATGTAAAATTATAACTGAATTCTCTAGAGCATTCTGGTGAAGATGTAAAATAACACCTTTCTTTATCTCAACTAAACTTATCAATTAAACATTAAAAAGCCATTTAATTAAAAGCCAGTCAAAGGTTAAAGGGTTGGGTCACGACAGATGTGCATAACATACTAAAAAATAAATAATAATAATAATAATACACTTACACTCCTCATCCTCATAGCTAAACACAATGGATGTTCAACAATATGTCATAAAAAGTGTTATCTTACCCTTAGAAGAAAGGTCAGCACGTCTTGGTCAGGTCACGACACTCACGTCACTGTCTCATGTAAACAAACAGCTGTGTAAACAAACAGCTGTCCAAACTGGCGCCAAAAACCTGCAATAGATGGCACCACGTAAATACCAAACTGAAAACAGATGAGGTGTAGCAAGCGTAAGATATTAATCATTTGTATGTTAATGCCCTAGCCCTAAAGAATGTAGATCTATAATATTTTCTTGTAAGTTAATCCATGTTCAGAATAAGGAAAGAAATTGGGACTTGTTTTCTTTCCCATTGCAGGGTTTGGCACCAACAATTATTTTCCCATGAAGCTTATGTTTTCTTTCTGTTTTTGTTGTTATTACTTTAAGTCAATCGTACCATAATTTCCACCAAAAGCTACTATTTTTTAGGGAACCTTCCCCTCCATCAATATGAAGAGACAGTTGGGAAATCAGGAAATTTAGAGGAAACTGCAACAAATTGGTAAATTCTACTGGATGAAAGGGTCAGAAAGACAGAAATTTCATCATAAACAGAGGAACTAAGGTTTCATAAGGAAAACATGAGTAATATCATGCCTACCCAAATACAACCATACCTGTCCTACCTAACGTAGCTTGATTAATCTAATCTAATCTAATCTAACAAGCTTAAACAAATCTAACCTAACCTATGCCTATCTAAGCTTATTAAAACCCTACAAAAGAGAGAGAGAGAGAGAGAGAGAGAGAGAGAGAGAGAGAGAGAGAGAGAGAGAGAGAGAGAGAGAGAGAGAGAGAGAGAACTTTACCACCGGGCTTCACTGCTTATGAGATTCACGGACTTCATAGTGTAACTAGTGATTTTCATCTCGAGGTACTGAGGGAGTAACTGCTTGTCGTTGATGAGGCACGAGTAGTACGTAGAACCACTATTGATCAACCAAGTCCAAAACATAAACACCTCAGCCGCATTACGAATAATATTTCTCCCAGAATGATGCCAAGGTTCACTACCAACATTTGTCTCTAATTTGTCGTCTCATTGATAAACTCACAGGGCAAACTAATCACTGTCCATCACTTAGTTAGTTAATATTTGCCTAAGTCGAGGATCCTCTTTGTACCAAACAATACTATTTATCATTTCGCCATCGTAAGAAAAAAAAATGGAAGTTATCACACAAAACCCGTTATAGATATCATTTTGGTCCCCTCACCCCCGTCCTCACACCTGAACCAAGCAGGTGTTTCAGGTGTGCAGGTGGCAGAGGGAGAGGGCCGTGAGAGGGCCGTGAGAGGGTAGGGAGAAGGGAGGGATCAGTGTCAGTCAGTGGCAGCAAATGACGGGACTCACACCACACGGACTTCCACACGCTTATGATGGATGAAAATTAGCGTAAATAAGTGAATAATGCATATGTGAGACTCGAGAGTGAACTGACGAACAATAAAGAAGAAAAAGGTGTTGTGAACAGAGGATGAGGTAGAGAAAAGCCGTGATGCTAAGCTGAGTGTGAAAAACAGTGTACAGCGTTCACAGTCATGTGCAGGAGTTGACTTGCGACACCTCATCATCATTACTTCCTTTGTCCACGACAGAAATACTACATTTATGTCAGTGCTGTGTTTTTTCTTTTCTTTTCTAAGGCAAAGTTCATAAGACCTCATCCACCCTACCGCGTGGGTGTCACACAGTCCTCATTCAAATGGTAATACTTTCACATGCAAGACAACCAAGATGTGAAAAGTTGAATTGTTCAAGTATATAAGTATCTGGAAGCATACGTATTATAGCTTCAATCCACACGCAGCACCAAGGTGGGAGGAGAGTTTGATCAAAGAGTGGTAAGGGAACAACCAACGATAAGAAAGCGGATGCTTCCGTTTCCTGAGTTGACAAAACTCTGTGTTTGTATACTTATACACAGTTCCCACAGTTCTCCCGTAGCTTACGAGGGCGACGCATTCTCTTCTAATACTCTTATCTCCAGGAGCTTTTAGGCGAATGTAAGCATGGCTTATCGCCTCCCTTTCATACCAATGTGCAGTTTGGAGTGAAAGTTCCACGTGAAACATAACAGGAAGCAGTTTTCTTCCTTTGTGAAGTGGTATGAAAGGAGCAGTGCGCATTTATCTTCGTGGATTTCAGTTTGCCTTTACGGTAAATGTTATTATTGAAATCGTATTCCAAACAATCGGTATTGGAGCCTTCAGACGAGCGCAGGAGGACGTGCTTATCAGCTAAAAAAAAAAAAAGGGTGGCCAGGGTGGGTGGTGCAGATGACTTCCTCCAGAGAAAGGTTATCACCGCCACCCTTCATTGCTTAAGAAATTTCCTGCGTCCGCCTTCCCTCGCAAGAATAAGTGACTGCAGCATCGTGTCAAACAACATGATGCATAGGGTGTAAAAGGCGCCACTTGACATTATCACAATCATGGGAACAGGCTCGGGCAGCGGACAGGGCACAGGGAAGGGTGTGAAGGGCGGCTGGCGGGTGAGTGCTTTCCTGCTGCTTCTGACGGGATGGCAAGCTGTGCTACTACCTTGGTCACCACTTATCCTTAAAGATGCCGGGTTCTCCGCTACTAGTGAGTATATCATTAGTTTCCTATTTGTTTCGTTTAAGCATTCACTTTGGCATGTGACACACTGACTGACAGCTTTAGTACATAGTAATTATAAGATTCATCTATCTGTTAGCACATATTTCATCATAATTGTGTGGATGTGTGCCTCCAGGCGTGGGCTTGCTGAGCGGAGGCACCACGATGGCGGCGAGTGTGGGCGTGGTGATGTGTCTGCGGGGCATGAGGAGGAGCCGCAGCGGGGCGGTGCGTCGCTTATTCTTGTGGCTGATGCTGGCTACTGCTACCCTCCTGCAGGGATGTGGAGTGGGGCTTGAGTTACGGCATCTAACTCAAGGTGGGGTCACGTCATTTTGCGTCAGCGGATGGCTCCTCACCCCAGCAACCCCCGTCTTCCTCCTCAACAACATGTCCACACCAATAACACCACAACCTCCCAAAATAGTGTCGCAACAGCCTCACACCCTCTCCACCATAGCTACCACAACGCTGTCACCACCACCCTCGCCACTTCCACCTGATGGTTCCCACGAGACAGGAACTACTGTCAACCCCCACCTCAAACACACAAGTTCACACCGACCCGCACCGCCCAACACCACCACCACCACCACTTCCACCACCACAACGCCAGTACCCACTACCATTGTTATTCCTACTTTCATCCCCCTCATCCCCGTCACCCCCACCAAAACTACTACCACTACTACGGTCCCTGCCACCACCACCCGCACCTCTACCCCTCCCGTCACAACCACCTCAATACCCCCTACAGTCCCAGCTGTAAAGACCTCCACCAAAAAATCTAATAACAAAATTCCCTTGAAGAACACAGTCAATACAGTGGAAAGTTTGAGTTCTGGTGATGATGGTGATACAAAGGAATCATACAGACCACCAGGGGGACAGGGGAAGCACCAAGCTGAACACCAACCACTCATTCCAGCCCGTGATGGAGGTCTACGAAAGCATCATTATCATAACATTCAACGGCCACACGCCTCTCTCGAAAATCATGGACGAGGCAAAACCTTCGGCAAAATAGATTATCCCATGAACCCAAAGAACACCCAGTTGTCAGATGATAATGATCAACCAACCTCGCAAGATAGTTCAGAAGATAACGATGATAACCATTTGCAATATGTGGACGAATATGACAACAATAATGAAGAGAGTGAGGAAAAAGGAGATGAAGATGATCACGAAAATGATCTCTCAAAACTCTTTAATTATTATCCTAAGTTGGCCAGCCACTTTCGTTCTTCCTTTGGTAAGCTGCCTCAGTCTGAAGGGAATGCTTTGCCAGGAGCTCCCAAAACGGTAAATTTTCTTGATATTCCGCCTAATCCTTTGCAAGACAACGTACCGATCGAAGGAAATGCAGCCTTATGGAAGTCATACTTTAAGGGAATCAATAATAAAGCAGAAAATTCGTTCCAGAGTCCTCAACACACTGATCACTTCACAACAACGAAACGAAAGCAAAGCAAGCTGAGTGACCAAGACAGCCTCCCACCTATCTCCAGTCTCACGCACCATTCCTACAAGTCCATGCCATCTATGACAGACATACGCCGCCCACACCATCCTTCGTTTCAAATACAAGAACCATCTGACGGTGAAGGTCAATATCGTGATTATCTCTTACATCAGATCGGTTCTCGACACAGTCTTCACAAACGAAGCCTCAAGACGGAGAGCAAGGGTCACGTTCATCCTGTCAAGGTTACCACAAACGAAACGAAGCCGCAGCACGATGAAAAATTGGAAAATAAACAAAATCTTATAGAAGTGAAGAGTGAAACTATAAAGGTGGGTGTGGCCGTGCTGCTGGTGTTGGGCGGCCTAGCAGGTGCTGGGGTGGAGGCGGGCGTGGCGCAGCTGTGGCATTGCTTCATCCATGGTTATGATGAGGGCGGAGTGAGTCAGGACGTACTGCAACGCACCATCACCCACACCTTTCACCTCAGCACGTATGGGAACCACAAGACTTGGACGGGCATCACCTCCGGAGGGTGGGTCATGGGAGCCGGCGTGGTGTCTATTCTGGCGTGCATGGCAGGGACTGGAGGTGGTGGTTATGGGGGGTTGTTGGGAGTGCATCTGGCCCTTGGCACGGGTGCTCTCCTCCTCCTCCTCCTCTTGCCTGTCCCCTATGGCTCCATTGACCCGCCCAGGACCCGCCGCCCACTCTCTCTTTACCTGGACGACGAGGTAACATAATGACACTTTCCAGCTCATGATTCTGACTCTATATAATGTTGTTGCGTTACACAATTGAGCTAATTATTGCAGGTGCTGCGAGAAGGAGTGAGGCGCCTCATTTTTCACCTATGGGTACTCATTAACGGATGCCTTGCCGCACTCTCCCTCACCTTCAGCCTGTGGCTCCTCCGAGAGATGACACCTGAGGTAAGCTTTCATGTAGAGGAAGTTTCTTAAGAAAACATTACAATACAAGTACAAATAAATAATCCCAGGTATTCCTTAATTTCAAACTGCGAGCGAAGCGGGAATGGTGTGAGCGTGTGGGTGCTGTGTCTCCAATGAGTGCCAATGAGTTAGTTAGGTTATACATATAGTTTAGGTAAGGTTAGATTAGTATCCCTGGCGGGTCCAGGCCGGCCAAGTTAGAGAATCCTCGCATGCTCAGAGTGTGCGGGGAAATAACTGCGTGCAGGCCCTCCATCCCGGGAAGGAGGAAGGTGGCAGTCATTGGCAGTCATTTAACTCCGTGACCAGTGATTAAAACGGAAAAAAAATAACACATCAGTGCGTTATATATGAAGAAGGCACCTCATATAACACACAGATGACCTTCGCAGTGACATGGATATAACACTAGAATAATGATAATGATAATAATAACAATAATATTACCACCACCACCACCACCTCCCCGGGCATCACACACACACACACACACACATTACTACCTCCCGTATGCGATATCCAAAACTTAAATTAAGTCGGAGCAAGTCATCTTAACCTCATTGGAACTGACTGTACTTCATAGCCAAGGTAGGGTCAGGCTCCGCTCTGCCGGCTTCACCACCACATGGCGTCACCTCTCTTAACCTCCCTTCCTACCTTTTATCCTCACCCTTATAGACAAAAAGCAATCACACGCTTACTCCTCCTCCTTCCTTTCTCCTTTCAACGGATGCAAGCCTTCACCTTCATCCAGCTTCCCTTGAATCCAGCCGAGGACGTACGCGCACACTCTTCAATAGGAACACATAAGGAGCGTTGCACCGCCGACACTGGCCTGGCTTCCCTCCGCGGTGCTGGGTGAGGTGAGGTGCCAACATGTACCTCTTCATACGGTTCGAAATAGCGAGGTAAAATGTATTGCAGAAATAGACACTTAGATTCTTTGGAAGAATAGTGATGTAAAATAAAGTTTTATGTTATATTTATTATCTTCCGTTAGTGGATTCATAAATAAAATGTATGTAAACAATTCTCTTACGGATAATCTGGCATGTGCGTTGCCCGGGCGAGATGCTGCATGTCCGCCGTGAAATTATTATTCGCCACCTTTTATTAACCACAATTACTTTTTTGATTCACCTTTCCATATACAACTCTCATAAAAATAAAGGCTGTTGATGAAATAAAGAAGGAAATACTATCATCACTTACGTAAAGAACCAGAAAAAAATGCCCAACTCGAAGCTTGACTACAATGTGTTTTCAGGACTCGCGGCTAGGCTGTTGCTACGTGATTATAGAAGCATCATCATCACTATCAGCCGCTACTCGTCGACTTCTTCACAGATAAATGATAGAAACGAGAGACGGTGATATTCCCGATACCGATAACATAAAACTTTACTTTACATCACTAATCTTCCCTTATTAATTCCTTTTACCCATTTGAAAACCTCAATCATATCCCCTCTTGCCCTCCTCTCTAGGGAGTGGAGATTAGTAATACGTTTTAATCTATCTTTGTAAGGTAGATTTCTCAGCCCCTGAATTATCTTGGTCATTATTCTCTGGATTGCCTCCAAGGAGCCTATATCCTTTCTATAATAAGGGGACCAAAATTGATATGCATAATCTAGGTGGGGTCTAACTAGCGCTAAATACAACCTCAGAATGACCTCAGAACTCCTGTTTGTCACACACCTACTAATAAATCCCAGTATCTTGTTGGCCCTATTTCTAGCTATAATACACTGTTCCCTGGGACGCAAGTCACTGTTTACTTGAACTCCTAAGTCCTTCACACTATATGACCTTTCTAAGGTAGTGTCATTTAATGTGTAGTCTACAGGCCTATTACCTTTATCTACGCTCATAATGCTACACTTGCTAACATTATACTGCATCAGCCAGATGCAGCTTAATATCAACAAGTGCAGCATTATGAGCGTAGTACATATATATATATATATATATATATATATATATATATATATATATATATATATATATATATATATACGTGATATGCAACACCACTGGTGTCCTAAGTATTATAATTATTAATCGGAAACACAATCAGATTACATTGCCTGGCGTCAGTTGAGTGTGTGTGTGTGTGTGTCTAGGGATGTGCACCTATCCGGTATACCGATATACCGCTATTTTCGGGGCAGTATTACAGGCATTAGAAGCCCTTCGGTATACCGGTATTTTTATTGATTTTTGCCGATTCGTCAGTCTGTCAGCCCATCAGCCCATCATAACACACTCACAACACAACACACTCACCTTCATCTCTATCCTTGTAAGTGACCATGTCCTAACACTTCTTTTACTGTACCTAACACGCTATAATTAACACTCTTGGATGTAAACAAATAATTACGGTGTTTTTTCCTCATTTGTTCGTTGTATTTTCCGTTTTTCTTTGTGTTATGGTTTGTTTAGGCTTTACTTTCGGTTTGAATAATTTTTATATATTCTATTCTATGGTTTATTTTGGTTTAATTTCATTAACATTGCTTTATTCTATTATTCGATTTTATGATTGACCTTAGAAATAAACATTTTTTCATGAAATAAATACGAATCAAATATAATAAATGTTTATGTAGGAAACGGATAAGCATTTCAAACAATTTTTTTAAGTGTATATAATTGCTTTCCTGTGTATAATAAAAATCTCAATTTTGGTTTTGTATATACGTGACCCAGCACGGCCGCCACCAACGGTACCTGTTGAAACTTGTTGATGTTATTTACGCTTAATAGGTAATGTTTTCTTTATATCCAACCACTATTAATGGTGGAGAATAATGTGTTACTGCTCCTCCATCCCTCAAAATGACATGTAGAGGAACAGGGAAGGTTTAAAACGAGGAGTCTACTTGCTTGTGTACAGAAAATAACGAGCAAATAGAAAGAATGTGGGCCAAGGAAGCAGAAATTTCCTTATTGGAACAAGGGAGGGAATACAGATATCTCTGGGACCACAAGGAACAACTGTATAACAAGCACATCTTGTTTGTTTACAACTTTCGGCCTCTGGCTAGCCGCTAGCGTCTAGTTGGTTGATCCCGCTCGTGTGTAGGCTTTTGCTGAAAATTGACGCTACACCGGGCTGACTGAAAACTAGCGACTAGCAAAACCAGTCGCTTATTGCACCGTGTGAAGGCGCCTTAAGTGTCTATTTCTGCAATACATTTTACCTCGCTATTTCTGACCGTATGAAGAGGTACATGTTGGCACCTCGCCTCACCTCAGCACCGAGTCATCAGGCAGGGACATGGCTGGTGGCCCTCCCCCCCCCAAAAAAAAAAGAGCAGGGGCGAGGCAGGCCAGTGTCGGTGGTGCGGCCGTCCTTATGTGTTCCTATTGGAGCGTGTGTGAGTACGTCCTCGGCGGGAATTCAAGGGAAGCTGGATGAAGGTGAAGGCTTGCATCCGTTGAAAGCTCCCTTTCTACCTCTACCTCCTTTTCTACCTCCTACCTCCCTTTCTACCTCCTACCTTCCTTTCTACCTTGTGAAAGACATGGAAGAATTTTCTTTCCTAAGTGAGCAGTTTGGGTATGCTGGGTGAGGTTTTTGAATTTCATGGTCACCCAGCATGTCTATTTACTTAATTAATTATAATGTTGGAACGTGTGCTTACAACCAGACTCCTTCATCCCTTTACCGCTCCTCAAGCACTTCCTTGCATGCTGCAGGGATGGCTGGTGGGCAGTCAAGCGGTCGCTGTCGGCATGACTCTGGTGTGTGAGAGTCTGGCACTCCACACCCAGCGGCGCCTCGTCACCCGCTGGGGTCTACATGGCCTGATGGGCGTGTGCGGAGTGAGTCTGATGCTCCATTATGGATTCATGTGGGCATCGAACAGTGTTGGAATGGTGGTGGTGGCGCACGCTGGCCTGGGTGTGGCCATGGCCTTCCTGTGGGTGGCTGTGAAACACAACGCACTGCTACTCGCTACTGTCAGTGAGTGTCATTGAATGTGATATGTAATAAGAACACACACATATACACAGAGGAGATTTACACTCCTTACGATGAATACAATCCTGCACAAAATATAATCTAAGTGAGATATATTTTTGTCCCCGTGTGATTAATGTTTCCCCCATTCAGGTGATCAAGAGCGGGAGGCGTGGGCATCATGGTGGTGCTGGCGAATTGGCATGGGTGTCGGAGCAGCTGTGTGGGGTGTTGGGGTATCAGCGGCGGGTGACAGGGTGCGGCCCCTCCTCTTGTTGGCCACCCTTGCCACTGCCACCCTTGCTGCCTCCCTCTGCGTGACGGCTGTGTTCTCCAGGTGAGGTGCCTATTCCACTTTGCTTCTAAAGTTCCTTTTATTATTTTCTTGCGCATTAATCATTATAGTGACTGCTGCTGTGAGCGTGGTGGGAGGTTACTTCCTTTCATTACTACTACTACTACCACTATTTTCAGGCGCAATTCAAGAACCAAGCGGCGAGTCTACCACACGCTTGATCTAGACATAGCCAACGATGAGGTAGACGAAGAGAACGACGCTGCTGAGGATGACTGGCTGGTCAAAAGAGCTAAAAAGGAAGGTCTAACACTCTGACTTACTGCATCTTGAACTGGGAGCCACCATATTGGTACACGTTACAGCGTCTTAATTAAGTAAAGGCAGGATGAAAGCTGCCATAGTGATTTACTGTTATCCCGTGATTGCACCTCCTCACTTAGGCTAACATAGAATTTAAATACAGTCTTGATACACACCTTAAAACTTGTGTCTTACTCACTTATAGTATTGTCAACCAATCGTGAATGACTATTTAAGGTAGCAAGTGTGAATATCGGTAATAGCTGATTTGTGGTATTGGTATAACGACCTTAAACTACACGTGTCATCATTAACACTCTCTCTCTCTCTCTCTCTCTCTCTCTCTCTCTCTCTCTCTCTCTCTCTCTCTCTCTCTCTCTCTCTCTCTCTCTCTCTCTCTCTCTCTCTCTCTCTCTCTCTCTCAAAACCCAGTCCTGATTGTTAGTGAACTTTTTTTTTTTCTTTTTAATACTGCCTTCATAAATCATCACAGCTTCCTGGTACACGGTAATGTGTACCAGAAACATTCATCTTTCTACCAGCCACCCTCCTTGTGCATTTCATTACTTTATTCTTATTCCCATTTACTCTCACTCCTACACCCTCGTCCAAACTCTTCCACCAAGACACAATTCCTTCTCTGAACCTAGTCGAGTTTCTTTAAGAGCCGACTGCATACTGATCTGTGATTGGCCACAGCTGATACCTTGAAGGTTATAGAGTGAAATACAGTGTGTTATGAATTAATATAATATCAAACAATTCATAACATATATTATGAGAAAAAAAATATAAAATTTTCAGAATAGACTCTTGATCCCCAAACTTTGGTATGTGCCACATGCATCTAACAACCTTTCAAGGATGATAGTGACGTGACACAGATAGTTTTCCATAAATCTTCCAACTGTAAATGTGACAAACATTACAAGAAAGGTGTTTGAGAGAAATATCTTACCATAATCCAAGTATATTTCTAAATGTTCACACTCAACACTTAAAAACTACTATTACTTTTCAGTCAATATTCTATTTTTCTATGTAACTTCCTTATAAAGAAATACCTAAATGAAAAAAAATCAAACTCAATTTGATGTTACGCCTGTACTGGAAACTTAGCACAAATTGGCTATTCCTCAAATCATCAAAAGGGAAAAAGCCACTCCATCAAGAATTGCATAGGAAGCTGATTATAAGATAACTGGATGAAAAGAATAAAGAATGTAGAAACTAGTAATCAGCGATAATGAGGATTCTCTTTATGGTTATCACATTAATAATGTCTGAGGCTTACAATTGAGGACGCTAATCAATTTGATAATAAAGTTAAGTAAATAAAAATGTGGAGAAGAGGAGAGACTGAAATACTACAATTGATCACGTCAGATCCATAGGCTGTGAAGTATCAGGTTCTTCCTTAATTTCAGTTTTAATTGAAGGCTGATTGGGCGCTGAAACCACAACATATTTGGTAGTCTGGTGTGTGGCTGCCTGGGGAGCCACAGCGGCCTGAGAGAGGGATCCTGCAGCCAGACTGCCTGGGTTGACCGTGACTGTAGTGAGACCAGTAGTACACGGGGCTCCAGTGTTGACTACAGCTGTCTTCATCACTCCTCCTATGGTCTCACTGCTCACACTCTGTATGTAGGCAGGGAGGGGCACTTGTGTTACTCATTCAATACACCAACATTTAAGAATGACTGCTAAAACATTTGTGTGTATTTTTGACATTGCAAAAATGATGAAATGCTAAAGATAATTCTATCAATGAACGATAATAAGATATGATTGCTTCATAGGACTATTCCTGAGCAAACAAGGACAAAGATAAAAGATAATATATGTATAACATTAGTATTAGCTCAATTCACTGGAAACCTACCTGGCTTGGTGTGGGAGGTCTTGAGGTCATGATGATGACCTTCTGGCCAGGCTGCTGTGAACTGATGCCTGGGGTTGGGGGCTTGTTCACCACTACTGTCCGAGAACCAATACCACCTATTCCTGACATGCCTCCTGGAACATAGCATAATGATAATTTTTTTTCCTTATGATATGATATCCAAGTAATGTTTTGGAAGGAATGATGATTATGACACACACACAAGGATACATAGACTCCACTCACATAGCCCCTAGGCCCTTTATATACAACTGTATGCTATAAATGTTCATCATAAGGAAACTACAAACTTTTTAAAAAATAAACCATAATACTACATAATAATAAATGCTTACCTTGCTGAATGATGCGAGTGGTTGTTGGTGTGATGGCTCTGATGGGAGCTGTGAGTGTGGTAGCTGTAGATGGAGGAGCCTGGCGAGCCTTCACCACTGCCACCTGAAGCTGGGGACCCAAGTATCCATATTCAGCTTTGTAGTCATTCACTGTGTCGGGAGGGTTGCGGAGTGTCTTGAGAACTGGTGCCACGGTTTTCTGTGTAAGAAAATTAATATAACTCATACACATGATAGATAAAATATGACTATCAATCACTTGCACACAATGAATATTCTAATGAACTTTAAATAGATTTGAAGTGCACAATAATGTTACTGACAAATAAGAAGTCTGCTACTGGTGATACACTTACAGTACCTGCAAAAAGTATAGATCACATGTCCCTTGTACTACTTGGAAAGAATGCTGTGAAGTATTACTGATTGACACCATAATATTGTAGGTGATGCATGGCATCATACAACAGGAAGCTCAGCCGATCCTTGGAAACAGACCAGGTGGCAGATACTTGCCTCAGTACTGGTGCAGCTGGATGGCGAATGGTTATATAACTTAACAAGCCTTGATCCCCTATTCTTATTATTCTGCTTTGATTCTGTCCTAACATATCCTGATAGGTTCCACCCGCCACACTACTGAAGATTAATTTTGGCCATGAAGGCTGAAGAACTCTACACAAAAGTAATTGCTATAAAGGTGTATTGTTCTTGGTGAAAACACCATCAGATGCCAGATTGTCAATGCCTACACCCTTCCACCCAACTTTATTCCACCTCTGAAACCTGTGTCTGGCAGGTCTAGGAAGACATCTAGAGACATGGATATGCTTCTGAAATATCAATCACTTAAAAAATAAGGTATAACAAACAAAATTTTTCAAGAAAATCAAAGAAACAGGTTTCCTAAATGGAGCTTTGGCAACTAATATGTCCAATTATTTCTTTTGCAGAAACTCTTTAGTGATACAGACCAAAAAACGATCCTTACCCTCATAAGCGAGGTAGGTAAGGTAAGGTAAAGTGGGGGCACACGCTGTAGCTGCGCGTAGCTGTGAGCGGAAATTAATCCGTTGCCCTGGGACACAGAGCCACTGTGACATCCCACTTTCCAGTTTACCTTCCCCAGGTTTCCCTAGGTACTCATTTATCGACCAACCCGTTTGGGAGAATGAACGGCTGGGTGAGCTGTGCGCCAACTGCCTTCGTCCGGGATCGAACTCAGGCCAGCGGATTCGTAGTCAGACGTGCTAACCACTGCACCACTGAGGCGCTAGGTAGGACATATCAAAATATGTTAGAACAAAAAACTAAACCATCGGGGGTACAACATGAAAGGAGACAAGCCTAATTGTTTATACCTGGCTAAGGATTCAAGCCACAGACTTCACAACTGTGCTCAAAGGTTTTCACTTCAGCATAATACATTAATCAATACAATGTAAAAAAAAACACAGACACCTTTCTTACCAGCAACAAACCCTTAATGTGGGAGGCAGCATTTTTGTCATAGGCATTCATTCCTTCCATGCACTGTTCAATCTTGTCACTAAGGGCTTTTAACTTGGGCATCACAAACACCTTAGTAACTTCTGGTCCAAGTTCTGACAATCCTGAAATGATAACAGAAACAATAGTAGCAACACATCTACACTTTCAAAGCAGCCACAGTCTATCCATCAATATACCCGGCTAATATTCCTTTAAAAGGGCGTAGCCAAGAGAAAACGTTTAGGGTTTGGGGAAACATTAATCTGCCCTGCCCCTCTGTGACCTGTCTTTTCATAGGAGAGAGAACAGGAGGATAAGGGCTTGCAAGATGCTCCATTCCCTTATGGTGACTTTTTACTAGCCGCAGGGAATAAGGTGGTAGTATTCCTGCAGCCCCCACCACAAGGATAAGCCATGACAGGTGTTAGATGTAAGCACATGTCACTGTAATGCATCTTACCAGCAACAGCTCCATACACTGATGAGAGTGGTGTTCGTTCTGTGTTAAGGCACTTAGAAAACACCCGAGTGATGCGAGTCTGGAGACCATTAGTGGTGGTGTTGTAGTTCTTGCAAATCTGTGAAATGAGACGAGCGGCAAAGTCCCGAAGAGCCCAGTGGTTGTCCATGTCTGGCTTCATGCACAGCTGTCTGCTCACAATGCAAGTCATTACAGAAGGAACTAATTCATGAAGCTGAAAAAAAAAAATAGTTCCATCATTACAGAGTGAAAACGTGTAAATTTCCATTGCTGAAAAAACAATTGTGTAAAGTCAATGATGTTAGACAATACAAAATAAATCGCAAACATGTAAAACTACCACCATGGAAAGCAGGAAAGTATTGAAATAATCCTGACATCATGGAAGGCTTTAAAATAATCCTGAATTCATGATTAAAAAAAATCTAATTGACAAAAAAGTCCCTCAAAGATCAAATGACAAATAAAAAAATCACATGTACTATTTTCCATTAACAACCAGAGAATGGGAAGGAAGATAAGCCTGAGCAGCATCCACTTCTCTATTCACTACTACAAAAAATTCAGAAAATGGGGCAAACTATAACAAATGTTGGAAAAAAAATTACAATATCATTACACAAGGAACAACTCACTACTACAGAGAACACATACAAAGTTACCAGATACAACTTACGTATTTTTCAAGATAGAGTGTTTGATTATCTAAGAGAGCTTTAGCCATCCTCATCAAGTATATGAGAAGGGCCAGGTTCTTCTGGACAACATTAACTCTTATTCCCTCTGCAATGAAAGTACAGAGGCGCGGCACCATCTGATGCAACCCTGGATCAAAGGCCAAACTGTGCAGCGCTTCCTGAAAAATCACAACCATTATAACACAAAAATGTAACCTTTCCATCCAACTCAATTCAAAAAACAAAAAACACAACACTTTTCAACGACTACAATATATAGCGCATGAAAAAATTTATATACAAGGTAATTAAACTTTATATTCCCTATCATAAGAGTGAATTCAATATGGTTACCCCTCTTTTAGGTTCATCTGATCCAACACAGGCTTCGGTGATTTCCTTGTAGTAGAGTTGTTGTTCTGAAGACAGCTCATGTGTGGCTAACTGCTTCACCTTGACAGTCTCAATGCTCTTCATACCACGCCTGGGGAAACATGATAAACAAGTTCTATTATTATGAATTATTAAGAGAACAGAACAAAATAGAAGTACAAGAGGGCATAAAAGTAGAAAATAGAAGTAGAAAAGGGCATAACACACTCCTCTCTTCACACTTCTCATAATAATTGTGTTGTATATCTGTGACAAACTCTGAGCTCAAATTCTGATTCTGATCAATAATGTGTAGGGCACCAGTTCTGGTGCACATCACGCATATAAATGCAGTAATTACTGAGGCCTATCTACAGCTACAGCTGATAAGGGTGATAAGGTGAGTGGAAGTGTCTATATGCGCGACCATCGCATGCATAAAGAGAAAAGTCTATTTACACGACTGTTGTGCAAATAGCTATTCCATATGGCAGTGTGTATATGCACGACCGTCATGCACATAGGTTCTCCTCAGCTATTCACATGACCGTCGTGTACTTACTTTTTCATTGGCTATTCACACTAGTCGTGCAGTGTAATTCTAATCGGTTATTCCCTCGACTGTCATGTTAGTTTACATTATCCGTTGTTTCATCCCTGGTAAGGTTTGCCACGAAGTAATTTAACACTCGGAACATTTTGGCAACTTCCACAAAGCATAGGTGTTGTTACTGGAGGAGGGGGGGGGGAGTAATTTTTTGGGGTTGGTCAGAAATTTTTGGGTGGCAGTTAACCTCACCACCCCCCAGTAATTCCAGTAACAACACCTGTGCTTTGTGGAAGTTGCCAAAATGTTCTGAGGGTTAAATTACTCTGAGCCGAACCTTACCAGGGACGAAACAACGAACGGATAATGTAAACTAACATGACGATCGTGTGAATAGCCGTTTAGAATTAAATTACACGACAGTTGTGCGAAAAGACTTTCCTCATTATGCACACGACGGTGGTGTATATATCATGGGCCAAGGTGAGTACAGAAAGACTACTACAACTACAACACAAGGATTCATACCCATGGATGTGCTTCTGGTCCTTGTGGTCTTGCTGGGCAGTCAACTTAGCAGCAGGATCCACTGAGTCCTTCTTCTGCAAGTCCTTGGTGATGGGTGGAGGGTTTTCAGGAATTGTTGGTTGCACACCGTCAATGGCCAGCCAATGTGCTGCACAAAATGAGATTGCAACACAAATATAATTCAGACTCATATATAAACTTAGATATATACTCATGTCATATTTTCGTCATAGAGGTGAGCATACGTACGTTTTAGGGTCATCTGAAGTGGTAGTCGTGGAGTCTGTGAAGTTACCATTTCATTGATCTCCACCTCCTTATCCTCCAGGAAGTGGAGTTCTCTTCCTCCACCTGAGGCAAACCTGAAGGGGATGTGTTCAACAGACTGCAGGCCATACAGGGGCTGTAAGGAGGCAAGGGGGAGTTACTTACTTAGAAAATGTTCCCTACAAATATAATGACATGCTTACTTAATGTACAATTGTTGAACATTCAGTTAGAGAGCCAGCAATAACTTACTTCAATATTTTTCATTTTCAGAACATTGTCAAAGTCGCATGATGAAAACCGTTTCCTCTTTCCATGATGCATGTACTTCATCCCATCCTGAAAGAAAACAAATGGATTGAGTATTGGTAAATCTGCAGAGCAACGCCTCCAAGCCGATCAGAATAATTTTTGTTCCACTACACAGGATACTTACTTTATTCAACATTTGCGAAGGTTTTAGTGAGCGGTGGCCTAAATTAAACTGACCCAGGGAACTAGACACCCTTAACCCTTAACCCTTAACTCCATACCGGCCCAGGTGGAACTAATGATTAGAGACGCCAGGGTGGGAAGCAGCAGTGGACCACCACGACTGTGAGGCATAGACCTCTAAACAACACCAAGTAAACCAAGTAAACTAACCATTAACCTAGCCAGACCTCTCAAACGACACAACCCACCGGGATCCCCAAACCTTACCTAACCTAACGAAGCGACCGCTCACTAAAAACCTTCACAGATGTTCAAGATAGACAACTAAGACAATAATGCCTCATTTATATACTTGAGAGAGAGAGAGAGAGAGAGAGAGAGAGAGAGAGAGAGAGAGAGAGAGAGAGAGAGAGAGAGAGAGAGAGAGAGAGAGAGGTAATAATCTTGCACACACACCTGCACAAGTAATCTGAGTCTAAATGTTGCTTCATCGGCAATCTCCTTAGCCACATCATCCCCAATGGAAGCGATGCCTATACTCTCGGCAATGACCTTAGTGGACTCAGGCGGGAAGGAGGGCGGCACCTGACTGTCTTCCATCATAGTTTTCGTTCTGACTTGACTTGAGTTGTTTGTTGATGCTTGTCTAGGTAAGCGTAGCGGATAGTGTTACCTTTGTATTGAGTTAAGCTTAACTATAAAGTATATTATATTAAACTAAAATGGATTAACTTAAACTAGTTTGTATCTATACTTTGGAAAACTTAAAACTTGAATTGTTATTATATTTAGCGAATTTTGCTACTTGATGCGTAAGTGGATGGATGGTTCGCTACAGGATATGAAGAGTGGATCAATAAAAGTGGATAAATATAAGAGTAAATATACTAGGGTGGATGAATAAAAGTGGAGAAATATAAAAGGAGTGGATAGATGAAAACAAGTAGCATATTATTTCTTCGCTGTATATAAGAACAGCGCTTTGGTAGTACATCTTTTCTAACCTTCAAAAATAGTAGCCACATACATTCTAATACATATTTATGTTCTCCATATACGAAAATGTAAAGAAATACAGATATAACAATACTGATTGGTATTAAAATCAAATACAAAAAATATATCTTTTCCAACTGAACCCAAAAAAGCTAAATTACTATTTTTTTTAATACATACTCATATCTTACATATAAATAACGTATGAAAAAAATTTTTAAAACATAATTATTTAACATGATATTGATAAAATACATAAAATAATAAACAAATTAAAAGAGGTACACCCTCACCCAAGTCCTTTTCGTAAACAAACCTTGCGAGGGAGAAGACAAGGCGAGGACGTATCATTTAAGGTGAATTTTCTTACAGAAACTAACACTAAATACACATTTTCAACACTGCTACCAATGAACCAATCACTCTTACGTATGTTTAGGTCTATGATGTGACTTTAATGCGGATGATGTTCGTGATAACTTGTGATTATTGTGAACATGTTCCCTGAATGGCCATTTGTTTTCTTTTCAGAACCATGGTGAAGAAGGTGAACAGGGCAGGAAGGTGAGTGTCTATTTTAAGGTGAATTTAAATCACAGTGGAAGTATCTCCTTATAGTTTTAATTAACAAATTTGCATTGGAGGGATTTTATGCACCAATGGTACTGTATTTTTGAAGGTTTAATTGTGCGGTCGACTTTATGAAACCCACGATGCTTGTAAATTTGCTTCACTACTGCTCGGACGATATCGATATGAATATGAAGTTCTACATACTATACATTGTAATCAAATGATCTGTGAAGGTTTCAGGGGGTGCTCCTCCTCATAAGCAAATATAGAACATACATGGTAATCCGGAGAAGAATCTAAGGGGGAAAACCTAACCTTTGGATAATTAAATATAAAAAGCTTGGATATTATTTTACATCTTCAATTGAATGCTCTAGAGAATTCAGAGTTGTATTTTCACAGCAGATGCATTCTGAGAAGGTTTTCTTGGTTACATTTCCGTCGCAAATTCATAGTTGGCAGTGCTTACAGGTACGGCAGCCGTACGAGTAGAGGATGACAACGAGTACTTACAGGTACGGCTACCGTACCTGTAAGCTGTGCCATATTTATATCAATATCGTTTGAGCAGTAGTTCTGCAGATTTACCAGCATCGTGGGTTTTGTAAAGTAGACTGCACACTTAAACCTTGGCAGATGTTCAGTACAGTAAGTATCCTGTTTCCAAACAGACAAATATTAAGGATCTTGTGGTTTTCTCAATCAAACCACTCCCAAAGTGAAGCATTAAAATTGATCAGTTAGTATGTTCAGCACAAGGATTGATGCTAACATCATTAAAACATTGTCTTGAAAAAATTTATTTTCTTATGACTAAATTGTCTGTAGGTAGTATTTATATGTATTCCTGGAAATGATTGACTGTAATTAGCTATGTTATGTTTAGGATTGACTTTCAAGGTTTGTGTATGTTATTTTTCAGGCTTTATGCCAAGGCAGTGTTTACTGGCTACAAGCGTGGTCTGCGAGCACAGCATGAGACCACAGCCCTTTTGAAGGTGGATGGTGCCAAAAATAAGGACGATGGCAAATACTACGTCGGGAAACGCTGTGCCTATGTCTACAAGGTTAGTGAATCTAATAATGGTATAGAAATTATGTATCTAGCTTAGTTTTCAAGAATATGACGTTAGAGTTGAAATAATCTTAGTGTTTCATCAAAAGAGCATACGTACTTATAATTCATGTGACTTCATTGCCTCCTGAAAACTGTGCTTTGGTGCTAAGGAAGAAAATCCCTGTATAGGTAAATTGACTTGCCAAAAATTCTACTTTGTACATATGACCTGTAGTGTTTTAAATTGTAATGCTCTTTGCATATATTTTGAGCAATTTTTAAAACTATTCCTTTTAAGTTTTGTGTTGTCTGTTGATCTATATGGAAATAATTTTACGCCGTTTGTTCATAGAAACATTTTTTCAACCATTCATTTTTCTTCTTTGATTTCCGAGACTATGATGATTTAGTAGATGCTGTGATCATTCTATGTTTACATTTCTAGAGCCACTAATTATACATTTGGCATAGATAATTATACAATTAAATGTACCATTAATGAATGATATGAAGTTTATTTTTGTGTTTTAGACTTTGTTATTCTTATTAATATCCATATGTTTACATGTCTGCTTTATGGGAATTTTGCAGTGTAAAAACAAGACTCCCTGCCCTCTTGGTGGGAAATCTAAACTGCGTGTGATCTGGGGCAAGGTAACACGCATCCACGGGAACTCTGGGGCTCTGCGCGCTAAGTTTGCCAGATCACTCCCTGCTTATGCCATGGGAAGGAGAGTGAGGATTGTGAGTATTAGTTTAAGTCATGTTGCTAAGAGGTTACTAATCCCTGTTTGTTTCATGGGCAGGAGGGAGGATGGTGAATATTGGTTCAGGAATAATGTCATCAGTGATTTATTTGGATCTTGAATTTAAATGAACCACAATTATATTTATTTGATCATGTCAGGAACAAAAGCTTTTTAATGTGTAATCATATGTATATAATATATTATTATTATTATTATGTAGTAGTAGTAGCCTGAATTGTATTTATACTGTAAGTAGTCTACCAATTTAAATGTACTTATTACTTGCCTGCATGATAAATTAATTGTTTATTGAATGTCTGGCTTGGTAATGAGGATATGAGGATATTATTATTTCTGAACTTAGTATTGATTATCTTATGTAGTCATATAGTACACTCATACTTCAGTTTTACGGATCTCCCTTTAACGGATATCAGAAGCAACGGACAAAATCTGCAGCAGCCGACTCACTTTGTTTACATGAATATAATCACACGTGTACCTTATTACTCCATGGAATTACTGTATTATTGTGTATATTTACAGTGTACAAATATATTATAGTGTATATTTACAGTGTACAGGTATATTATAGTGTATATTTACAGTGTATGGGTATTTTACACTCAGATTGGATAGTGTGCTTCATTGAATGTACATTACTATATTATTCCTCTTTCTTTGATAATGTAATTGTTGATATTAGCCAATACAGACTTAGTGTCAGTAACTATGGACAATCGGCATTATCGGACCGATGTTTCCCCCTTTTGTCCATTAAAACGAGGTATGAGTGTATATGTATTTGTGAGAAACTGAGCTTGGTAAGTTCAATTATCAAATTATGTTGGGCAGGTGTTCTGAATGTTAACCAGTTGTGAGAATTGAATAGTTGTATGGATTGCTGGATGAACCTGCTGTTTTGTGGTATTACTGCTATAATTTTGGTTCTACAATTTACCTATAAGTAGAGAAGGAAGAAGAGCACCTCAACTTCCTGGCCAGGTAGTCAATACCTAAGTTGTGTATTTAGTTATGGTTTAGGCAGCAGCCACAGCTGACATGCACACACCTCTCAACCTGCTATCCGTATAATTTTCATTACTAAGGCATAAATGTCTTTCAACAGCACTTGCTGTAAGGCTTTTTGACTACAAGACACAACTGGATTTATTTTGACCTCAAATTAGAATGAGATCAAAACACCTCATCCATGGTATTGGCTGTGCACTGGAGAGATAAATGGTGATAAGGGAACAACTTGTGTTCAAAACATCCTTGTGTGTTTCAGTTCAATTTAGGGCAGAAAATGTCTTGACACACACATGTCACTTCTGGGTTCCCTTAGCTGTGTGTTATTGTGTTGCCTATCAGTTTAGGGTTAACCACTAGCTCAATAACCAATAAAAATGTTCCATCATCATGGAACATTTTTGCTGTAGAATATCATTCTTAGCAAGTTTTTTTTTTTTTTTTGCCATTTTTCCTGTTTATAGAGAGGTGAGATAGATCCAACCCCATTGAAGCAACTGCATTGAGCATGAAATCAATACACCCATTTTTCAATTGTTTAATACTACTTATTCATTTTTTCAGATGATGTACCCCTCTAGAGTGTGAGCAGTAAAAAGCTAAGATAGTCATGTGTCTTCTTTTCCAAAATGAAACTAGTCTTAACACTATGATTACCACTATAACCAGGGTTAGGTCCAAGTACATATACTTGTACTTGGACTTAAGTACAGATTTTCATGTACTTGTACTTGGAGTTTAAAATGTTACATGTACATGTACATGTACATGTACTTGTACTTGTACTTGTACTTAGACCCAAAGTACTTGAAAAATACCTAGTTTTGTCGCTGTTATTGCAACGTTTTTGTGTTCCGTTAATTAATATATCTGGTCATGGGGTACAGAAAACTGAGTTTTCTACAATTTTAATTATTAAAAGTAATATAACTTCTTCTCTCGTCAATAATTGTGTAATTTCATCATTATTTCTGCTATTGTTAACATAGTTATATATCTATTTATCAGGCACATTTACTTAGTTTCCTATGGAGCGATAATAATCCTCATATTCTTTCTGTTTACGTGGGTGTCGTTTCCGGATGGAACGAGGCATCAGAAACTATAGATAGATAAGAACATAAGAAAATAAGGAGGTTGTGAAAGGCCAGTTGACCTACACAAGGCAGCTCCTGTGCACCTAACCCTTACCATTTACCAGATCGATAGATATATACATACCTGGCTACTATCACCCTAGGCCTAAAGGGAGGTAGCCAAGACGAGGCATGCCAGTGTTCATGAAGATATTACTCTTTCCTCTTTTTGTTCATCTTTTATGAACCACTGGGATTACGGTGGTATAATTCTTGTAACCCCCACCACAAGGGGGCTAATAATATGAATGGTTTTTTTTTTCTCTCTCTCTCTCTCTCTCTCTCTCTCTCTCTCTCTCTCTCTCTCTTTTTCTCTTTCTCTTTCTTTTTTACACGTTGAAGCATTATTTCCTTTATGTGAAGTAGGATAAAAAAGACATTACCATTTTTTCTGAAGGTTATACTTTGATATTGACACTTTAAATAGGATCAAAATTCATCTGCAGATTTTGCTAATAGAATACAACTCCTTTCCCCTAATTCGAGTAGCACTAGTGGATGCAAGCGACACGTGCACTTCATATACTGTTTGACTGTCTCTTGTGTCCAACTTTGCCCACCTTGAAAAAGTTACCAATGACCTTAGATACAGCTGAAGACACAGTACTCTTGGAAGAGCCTTGAGAACTCCCATGGGGAAAGCTTCTTATTAACTGTAAGGCACGAGCCTCCTTCAGAAGTGAGTGGAAGGCCAAGTGAACCCCAACCACTGACTCTGCTGCCGACACTTCATAGAACTGGCAGCTGAACTCGAGGGAGAGCGCCTCTCCCTCATCGGTCCACACACGTCTGAAACAGTGAGAGACACATTAATACACACTTCATGTACACTTAAATTTTATAAGGAATGAGCCTGTAATTGTTAAATGAAAACAATGGAATTCCTACCTGATGTGTTCTAAGTCTCGCTTGTTGCCCAGAAGAAGAGTTGTATGTCTCCGCAAGGGGCTGGCAGGTGAACAGCTTTCTGTTGGTGCATCGCAGTCTTGGTTACCAAAGGCAGGAAGGAGTCTGTTGTAGGAGTGATGGAGGCTTGGCCCATTAGTATACCCTTCATGAATACACTCACACTTTTGTATTTCCTCACTTGAATCCAAGTTACTTTGATAACTTAGAGGAGCTCGTCCTACTTCATCAGGAGACCATGTTGTACCTTGACTGTAATCAAACCTAGGATGCTCTGGCACTAAGATATCTTTAGAATCATAATAAACATGACTAGGAATAAATGAGCTTTTAGCGTATTTACTATCGTAGTTATCTAGGGTTGTATTATACGGTAGTGTAGTGTGAATATTATGACAATGACAATGACTGTGCTGCCTGTCCCCACTTGTACTACGTTGGAAACCGTAGCAGGGAAGGTGACTGGCGACCGACCGGTGGCCCCGATGGCACACACGAGTCACAGCTCCCGGACCCCCATGAGAGGAGACTGGGAGGGACGACTTAAGAAAGTAGCCCCGGCCAGTAGGTGGTGAGTCAGCTTCATAACACAAGTATGCGTCGTGGTTTGTTGGGTTGAGGTTGTGAAGTGACTGTGCAGATCGGGATGCAACACTATTAATAGGTAACATCGACTGAAATATTTCTTTGCCGGTACTAAAAGCACAGTCAATGTTCATTGTCTTATGACTGGTAGAACAAGTAGGAACGTTTCTTGCACATCTATGGGGCATGTTCGGGTGTGCAGCGTAATCACTAGTTTTACAGGAACATAATTGTGGAGAGAAGTTGGTGGATAAGTGAGGATTTGTGTGGAGACAAGAATGAAGGATATGCAGGAGTTGTCTGGCGTGGATAAAGGAAGTCCTGCTGGTGATGTCGTAAACAACCACAAAGGCATGGGCCCAGGACAGGTGGTTCAGTATCTGGTAAGGAGTCTGGAAAGATAGGATCATGTTAGACTCACCCTTTGGACCTGTACAGTGTTGCATGGAATATGGTACTTTTAGATTGTAAGTGCAACATGTGAGAAACGGTTACAAAGCCGTGCGTAAAGAGTAACTTGCTTGCATGGTGGTAACGTCTAGCAGTTGGAGGCAGGCGGGTGCATGGTCTACTGTGGTGTCGTGCTGGTACATCATTTCTGTACAAAGGAAAGAAAAAAAGATTATATTAAAGCCTTGTAGTTGTGAGTATAGTTCCTGTTTGTGAGCAGTTGTAGGTGAAGGCTGCGAAAATTGGAAACTCATAATTTTTATTCAGTCATTAATTTTCATAACCTATTAGCGTGGCTAGGCTGCATTTGTTGTATATGGTGTTTTTATACATAAAAACTTCTGTTAGGCTGGTGAAACACTTGCGGCAAGAGTAAATGATTTTTACCTGAGTCTGAACTGTATTCCCCGATGTAGCGGCGAGTCAGAAACCGCACGCTGATGGCTGAGAAAAGAAAAGAATAATTGAAAAAGTTAGCCCTCCATTAGGAAAGCAATGCAAATAGATGTTACAATCGTCACCAGATGCCTAGCTTTTGTTTACTATCGAAACACGTGTGAATGGTCTTTAGTCATGAATAACATCAAACTCCTAAATGAAGGTTTGAAGAAAAATCGTGTTAGAGAGGTACCGTCACTTCCATATTTTAAACGGAGTACACACTTGCGAACCGAACACCATATTGTAAAGAAAGCTGTGTTACGCGACGACAAAGATGCGCATAACCGTGTGGAAATATTGAATTCGTACCGAAACTTGTTGAACCCCGACGCGTAACATATGTTCACTTGGGTGTTACGCAGTGACATTACGAGGTTCCGTCCACACTGGCGTTTTTGTTACACGACGGAGTTATGTTACGATGTTCTGTTCGCGTACGTATACCCTGTTTAAGACAGCGCCATAAGCTTTGTTTCATGAAAAATATTATTCAGGTTTGTGACGCAGTACACCACACAATGCAGCATTACCTTGATAGACCATAGCGCCACACTAGTCTGTTGTCAGGCTCAAGAATATGAGGTGGATGTCCTCGGGTAGTGAGTCGTGCCGTGATCCCCAACCCCAGACTCCCCCATCATCCCCAAACAACCTCCATCATCTACCCAATCTTGTAGCTTCATCCACAATTCTTGTTTAACCACCACACATTCCCCTCCCCATGTGTGTGTGTGTGTATATATATATATATATATATATATATATATATATATATATATATATATATATATATATATATATATTTATTAATTTATAGACAGGTGAATGAGGCGAGAAAAAAAATGGATATGAAATCACCTTGCTACTAATCAGATACAAGCAATATATAAGTGGTAATTTATTTCAGACATTGTAAATTATGTAGTGGCAATGTGTAGGTGAGTTACCGCGCCTAACGTCACACGACAGGCCCGCCGCCTGCAGGGACGTGATGCAGTGCGCACTGGAACACATGGTTACAAGTGTAAGTCCGTCGCTGTGGCATCGAGGTAAATAAGGTTCAAGAGGATGATTGCTGTCAGGCGAGGGGACGAGTTGTCTCCTGTTGGGGTTTGCGTCCAGCAGTCAGTCAGTCACAACACTCCCTCCCACTCGTGACCTCCACGCTGTCTATGGCCCTGACACACCCTGCCTTTCCTTCTTATCTCTTGATTGCAACCAGTTTACGATACGTTTTCAGAATCAGCTACCATGTGTTTGGAAGCTAAATCTGTGTCACAATTTACCATCTTTCCCGTATTTATCAGAAATCCGAAAAGTAGGGAAGTGTCACCTGTCGTCGTTGTCGTGGGCTGCGCTGAGAGCCTGCTTCACGGAGACCCTTTGTTTGCATTTTTCCGAGCGTGACCGTCACACCTCACCCCAGATACCTCGCTGCCTCTAAAATGGTGGTTCTCTCTAGACCTGAACACACACACACACACACACACACACACAATGTCCGTCTTTCTCTCTCTCTCTCTCTCTCTCTCTCTCTCTCTCTCTCTCTCTCTCTCGCTCTCTCGCTCTCTCTCGCTCTCTCTCTCTCTCTCTATCTCTCTCTCTCTCTCTCTCTCTCTCTCTCTCTCTCTCTCTCTCTCTCTCTCTCTCTCTCTCTCTCTCTCTCTCTCTCTCTCTTGCGTGTTGAAAAATCATCATTCGTTTTCTAAAACCAAAAAGAAAACGGTGTGGAGTGTGGTAATTCCATGAAACTATTAATTTCACGTCATTTTTCTTGCGTATAGAGATAGATGAATTATTTTTCTTGTTGCATACCTTCTCGAGGCTGATGCAAACTGACTCACCTTCAAGCCTCACGATTAGCAAGCAACGGCAAAGGGATGAGGTTGACGCCCATCACTCACGGCTCGAGAGGATCGCATAACAGGAGAGCGGAAGTGATTTTCCTGAAATTTGATTGTATAACGACATTTTTTCCTGACAGCAAAAATTAACTAATATTGGGAAAGTCAAACGGCAATTACGAATTAGATATTAAAAAATTTGAATTATACAACATTGCCATAAATATGTTGCTTTCCCTGAGAGTGTAAACATGATATATCCTGCCTGTCAAGGGGACTGCAAGGTCAACCGTGACGAGTGTAGACATCCAGATTGACAGAACCACAGCCAAGGGTCAAGACTGGAGCAGGCAAGGCTGCTGGATAGGTGGCAAATAACAACACAAAGAACCAGTGAATATCCGCTCAATGAAAAATTATCAAGAGTTTAAGGTGAAGAATGGAACGTATGTGCTTGGGTACAGGCGAGTGTTGGTATGGGGACTACAATAAGGAGTAGGGGATGTGGGTGGGGAAAGAAGGGAGGATGGGGTTACCAAGCCACCCTGTCACCTCGATTGACCAAGCGCCCCCTCGAGGCTACCCTCATATAAATACCCCTTGCCTCACACAGCTACACTGGAGAGGTTCTTAATTCAGGCTGTGAGTATTTGTGCATTAGCTATGTCTATTGACTTAGCGAGCAACATGGGAAGTGTTGCCTGTGCGTGGTCGCTACTGGCAAGGACTGAGTTTTGCAGCCGTCAACTGGAAGACGAGTTGAACAGTCGTGTCCAGCCGACCTGCAAGTAAATACAAAATACAGCCTTGGCCTCCATGTGCCTTTATTGTGCTTACTCGGGATTTTAAATTTGTCATTGCACAAAATTCAAGGTGATGATTATGGAAGACAAAAATAACGTTGATGAAAACGAATTACATAAATAGATAAAGTAAATAGCAAATGACTCAACTTTAGAGAACACATAGATGCAGTCAAACAGACGACACTTAAGTGGTCCTCGGCTGTGTACACTTGTGACGGGAGCATAAGTTATTTTTTAAGATACAAGCGACCTACCGTCTTTGTGGGCCTGTCCATGGCATTTCAAACTTTGAACACAGTGGTCTTCCTCTGACCTCTTGCCTTAACCTCGTCCCTCCGAATGCCGTTCCAGTTTCACTTGCTCTTCCACGTCATTAACAAATTCAGGGATGGCATAGCACCTCGTCGTACACTTCCATGTGAGTGGTGCACGAAGGGTGCCACTGGGATCATGGAAAACCACTGAATATTGTACGTTACCTTCTTGCCTTTCACGGTTGAGCGGGCAGTTTTTGTCTCACATTCGGGGACTGTTATCTCACTTGCAACAACTGGATAAAGGAAATAGATGACGACACTTCGCCAAAGCTCATATAGTGGATATTAATAAACTAGTGTGAAAGAAACAGGAAGACAAACATAACTCGTGGTAAATACTACTCGGACGAGTGTACGTAGAGAAAGTGGCGGCCACCGAGCGGCGCCACTCGGTAAACACAGGGTGGCGGCCGCGAGCTGAACTGGAGGATGCCGCCAGAATATGACAAAAGGGGATTTATAATCTGGCCGAGTAGATGGCGAGGTGAACATTGTAGACGGCAGAAAATTAATATTACTAATCCATGTGCCAATCAAATGAGAGCTATAACAAAATACAGTCCTAGTTACTTTTTAAGAAGTTATTGTTGATATCCAGTAGATATCAGAGTATGTAGAACAGTTATAGAGCAATTTACTGTAACCAAGCGCAGATATAGTGTAAGTACTTAGATCACTGACGAATGGGAAATCTATTGATGAAAGACGAGCTGTTAATTCTCTATTTATCGAAAAGCTGTATTTTTTTTTTTCTTTTTCTTTACCGCCACCGAGGTGAAGCTGAATAGCGGCGACCAACGCGGAGCGACAAGGGATGCTGGGAGGTCCCATGTGCACTCTGACTTAATGAATATTATGATTATTTAAGGATACACTAATGTGTGTGTGTGTGTGTGTGTGTGTGTGTGTGTGTGTGTGTGTGTGTGTGTGTGTTAATTGTCTGTCCTAAGTACTGCAAAGATATATCTGCACGGGAACAGAACCATTCCTTCCTTACCCCCTTCCCGCTGTTCGCGTCTCTTTATACAGACTGTCTAGGGACATTACTTTCCCCGGAACTACAGTAAGGCACCAGCAGCGCGTACGTATCCACTGGAGCAAATACCGACAACCTCCTTTGGTTAACATGTCACGAAATGCTATAAGGTTGATTTAGGCTGTCGTGGTGCTGGAAAAGCACCCTCTCCAACGTGAGATCTGGGGGAGTGAAGAAAGTTTCATACGAGTAAAGTAAATCAGTGCTGAGAAAGTGGAAGAGGAAAGGTTCAGCGAGCCCTAAGCTGGAAGATGGATGAGCACGGCAGTGAAGGTTTGCTGTCCGTCTCCCCACCTTCGCATGGAGCCGCGTGTGACCAAGACCGCCGAGAGGGTGATGTGGCTAGGCAAACCCGGGAGTCTTGAAGCTTCGTGAATATGTCGTATAGAGGGGGGAGGTACAGGGAGGGGGGCTTGATCGCTTGATGGAAAAAAAAAGTGTCATTATTTCCTACAAACTTTGCTAGTATTATGTATTAGTATATATAAAAAGAACTTGAAGAGTATTAATAAAAAAAAGTATTTATACCAATAAACTACCAGCTGTGCTTCGCCGACTCTCCCTCCAAACTAGGCACGATCTTTACGGGTGGAAACAAACATTTCACATCCCGCTAGGAACAAGCATGAGCCCAGTGGGGAGCAAGTCCAGCGGCTGGCCACTCGTAGTTGGTTGGTGACGGCCGGGTTTGGTAAGGCTAAATATTGACTCATACATTTTCTACAGTTTTGTTGTCTCACTTTGGACTAATCTTTGTAACTCACAACATTGTGGGGAATCTTATTTTTGCCAAGATAGCATGATGACTTGGTTTACGCAAGGAGCATGTGTGGCAAAAAATATTACAGGTGACAAAATTTGTGATGTCTTACATCATCACCGATTAAGCTGAAATGACGGACGGGGACGGTGGCTCTGTGGTACAGTGCTCGGCTCGTGACCTAAAGGATTGCGAGTACGATCTTAGCATACGGCAGCTTCTTGGTGAGAGGGTAGCGATCTCTCGTTAACCCTAGCATAACTATATGGTCTATAGTGTCCTAGTTCGGGGGATGATTTAATTACCTTTAATCTATTGCTGACGGGATAATCGCTTGTCCATCTATACTTTACCAATTAACTTGTCTTCTGATAGTAAGGCAGTCGTAATGAGGATGTCACTATATATATATATATATATATATATATATATATATATATATATATATATATATATATATATGAAGTGTGTGTGTGCGTGCGTACTCTTACTTCAAACTCGTTAACAGTTATGTTAGCGTCTTCGTTTGGAGATATCAAAGGCTAAAAAAAAAATTCAACTATTCCAAGACAGGAATGACTAATCCCAGCGTTGCCTTGCGAGACACACCTCATGCCGCCCACCTCACCTGACTTGCCGACTCCTTTGTCCCCAACGACGACGATGTTGGTAACACTGTCTGCAGGAAGGAGAAACCTGCTATTCTCCGTGAGGTTGCTGTTGGTGATGCTGCTGCTATTGCTGATGGTGGTGGTGGTTGTGGTAGTGATGTTATTACTAGTAATGTTGTCATTCTTGTTTTTACTAGACTTCTTGCTGCTGGTTCGCATTCTTAAGCTCCTGCTGAATACATTTCCTCGATGAAAAAGTTTTTTGAAACTTTTTGTGCTACTGTTACTGCTCGTTTGACTTTCATAACTACTGTTGCTACTGAGGCTGTTAGACTTGAGGTTGACACCTTTAGTCACGCTGCCGCCGGTGTCTGCCTTGCCATTGACGGTAAACTTCAGACAGGCAGTAGAGGAGGAGGAGGAGGAGGAGGAGGTGGTGGTGGTGGTGGGGAGGGCTTTACCGGCAAGACAATTGTTGCCAGGTCCGAGGCGGCGTTTTCTTATTTCATTTTTGGGGCCATAAGTAAACAACCTTTTTGCTGGTGTGTTGTTGGTTTTGACGCATGTACTGTCACTGTTATGGGCGCTGCTGGAGGCGAAGCTGTTTCCTGTACTGGAAGTGCTACCACTGCTGTTTGTGCTATTAAAACTGATGCTGTCGCCGCTGTTTGTAATAGAAGATTCGCTAGAGCTGGTGCTTGAGGACCTCCCGCGAGAAACACTGCCGTCACCGTCAGCTGCTGAATTTGAATTGTAACACTGGAGGCCGGCGCACATCCTTCTATTGGTGGGGTGGGGGAGGAGGCAGTGTCGGGTCCTTGGGTCGTCCTCCTGACCAGTCTCGTCAGCCATGGTCTGGAGGCACGCCCTGTACTGGTCCCGCTCGCGCTCGCCCCCAACCCGCTCCAGCCTCTCGCCACTCTGTTGGAACTTCACAGTCGTCGCCACCAGTTCAGTGTCCGTCGTCAGTGGCACTGAAGCAAGGAAACCTATCTTGAATTTCATCTTCATTGTGTTTGCGTTAAGCACATCGTTTTATAGAAACGACAAGAATCTCTCGTAAACCAAGCATCACGTGCTTTCTTTCTTCATGGGTTTAACATTTGCATTCTATGTTCCCTCTACATGCACTCATCTTATGACTACTTCATTTTGAATATATTGTCCAGCCTCGCCATCATGTTGTACCCATTTTTCTTCACACGAGACACTTTCTTTTTCGAGTTATTTAGATACAGCAAAGTTTGGCATAATCAAATTGATGTCTTATCAGATCAGCCACAGGCTGTTACAGGCCCGCACATCCTCTCAGACACTTGAGCGCAGAGCAACTGATGTGTGATAGGCCGACCTGCTCCCACAACCCTCATGACCTCTGGTGGGTTGCAACGCTTTCTTTCTAGTCTTGTAACTCGGAATCGAGTAAATGTACACCTGATGAAGGCGACTCCCCATTGTTCGATTAAAGTATATTATTTTTTTTCCTTTGTAAACTAAACCAGAAGGGAAAAGGAAATGAAGATAAAAGTTGAATCATAAGTGCCATGTTGATCAACCCGCCCACTAGGATTGAAGTTGCCAAGTGTTGGCGGAGAAGGAAACTCCCACCTGCCTTAATTTTCCCCCAACGCGCTGGATGCTGCCCACCCTTCAGCCGCACCTTTGCCCTTGGATTGCCGACAGGAAAGTGTTTCCGCATTTCCGCACATGACGATTTCCGCTGAAGTGGATAAAGAATTAATATGATTTAAAGGAATGCACAGAAAAAATTGTATATATGTTAATAGATATTTTATGGAGAAAGAGAGAGATAGTGATATATATATATATATATATATATATATATATATATATATATATATATATATGTGTGTGTGTGTGTGTGTGTGTGTGTGTGTGTGTGTGTGTGTGTGTATATAAATAAATAGATATATATAGAGATAGATAGATAGATGAATACGACGAAAGAGCTTCATACTGGGTGTTTACTCCGCCTTGCAAACTCTTTTTTCCACACGCTCCAAACTCTACGGTGCGCGCTATTAACAATTATTATATATTGCCGTGTGTGTCATTCATCAGGGTCTGCAGGATCACGCGCTGGACTTGTGCTCGCCAATTATTATTCTCTCCGAAATAGCTCAGAGCTCATAAACAGATCTATGGATACCTCTTACACATGAGATAAAGTGTGGAGAATGTATGCCTCCATGCTAGAGGCAATCACCTCTGCAAGCACAGATGGAGCTACGAGTATATCCCTAATATGGAAGCAGTAGTTATTTCATGGGTAATGAGAATACTGCAGCTTCAGGTCATCCCACTTAAAGAAGGTATATTGGCACATCAGCTTCGATGGGTCTAAGGGTGATGTCGGAAAGACACAACAGGATGCACAGATAAGGTTGGAAATACCCAACAGCAAGAAAGTTAAACTGAATAATCTGAAAATTAAGGTTTGAAAAAGTATAGACATAATGTTGGTCACTTCTCAAGACGGTCAGGAATCCGGGAAAAGCTAAAGCCGATGGTGACCATTGATATTTCTTGTAAGAAATGTCTTCTGGGAAAGATCAAAATGTGTTCCACTTTATTAGTTAAACAATAGAAGAATTTTACAAAGAGCTCAATGATACAGAGTGTATTTTCTGAAAGTAATAATTAGAATTCGGAAGGTTCTAAGACGTCGGCACGAGATCCAATTTTAGTGCGTACGTTCACACAGTGGTTAACTATGGATTGAAATTAAAAATAAAGTAGGAGGAACAGAAAAAAAAATGTGAGTCAAGATAGAGGAAAGGTGGTGTTCTTGAGCTATAGAAGTAGACTATAGTGAGCATAGTAGCTATAGTGAGTATTGCAAAAATTAATAGAGACTACCTTTGACGAATTATGTAGATTGTTAGCTACTGGCATCTACTACAGAGGATAATGATACACATATATTTCAAAGTCTGGTTTCGAAATACATTGAAAGTATAAAAGTGTGAGTACAAAAATATTTTTCCTAAGTTACAAAAAGCTTGATTCGATAAAGTTTGCATTAATAGCATCACTAAAGTATAACACACACACACACACACACACACACACACACACACACACACACACACACACACACACATATATATATATATATATATATATATATATATATATATATATATATATATATATATATATATATATATATATATATCTGATTTGAAAAAACTTATTTCATTGTTAATGTTGAGAATTTTGTTTTCAGCAAGATGACATCACCTTGATAGAACCCACACAATAATTACTAAGAGAGTGATACCGACGACACAGCCAAGACAAATTTGTCCTCCGGTGCTGTTGCTGCTTTTTCTGCGCGTCACCACACCATCGGAGTCCAAGTATTCTTCGCCAGCCTCTGCTGTGTCACAGGACCCACCGATGTCTCCGTCAAAATTGCAACCTCCACCTGTGTCTCCGCCCCCAGAGTCGCAGCCTCCACAGTCGCTCATTTCTACCTGCAGGATAGTCACTTTAACTAGTTTTCCAAGTCAAAGGGATGTCTGGCTGATCATCATGGCTAAAGACGTTTTACATTACAGTTACTGTTTCCAGCTTTTGAAAGTCTAAGTGTTGAGTATTTGTAACACATGGTTATAGATATCAAGGTGTGCCAGCTCAGAACACGAAACATTTCGTAGATTTGATATTTTACTGCTTATATATATATATATATATATATATATATATATATATATATATATATATATTCAATAAGGCAGCTGCTTTCAATAACTTGGAGGAAGGAGGAGCGATTCCTAGGTTGACTCCCTGACTCCCTCTCCCACCGCCAAGGACAAGACGAGCACGACTTACGCTACGTAGATCCTAGTCCCACACCTACACATAGCACAACACGTCTTTACCAATGTTAATATTTACAATAAACTGTAATTCATAGTAAATGCAATATGATAGTGAAGAAAAACTTGTTGCATAAATGTATTCCCACCATTAGAAAAGTATCAGTCCAATGTTATACTTTACAACTTGCTACCATAGTCAATAAATTTTACGAATTTTTGGCATGGTAAAATGAGATTAAATTTATTCAGTAATTAAGACTTGGTCGTTCTATGATCCAGTGTCCCGCGAGGGCCACGTATATACCACTACATGCAACACTATCAACTTACCCTGACTGACTACAGCGTGTGACTTGAATGGCACCGGTGACGGCTGTGGTCCGTGGAGGCTGGAGCTCGACACCGTATAGTGTGTGCCTCTGAACGCCGCTACCTGGCGGTTGTCGCACACCTTAGGACACCACTTTGGATCCCTAGCAGTTTCTTCACCCAGTCAGTCCTCGCCTCACGGAGCTGTACTGAATGTTCCCCCCAAGTCGTTTCAAGGTCAAACTGAAAATGCCAGACGTCTTCGACAGTTCATATTATAATCCTTTATCCTTACCTTGCTAGTTTTCCCGTTTTTCTCTCCATTCTGGTAAGAACCAATGAATGTTTCAACTATCTCACATATTTTTTTTGTATATAGAGGTTCATACCCATTGTGCTGCATGGAAATTTTGTGTGGCAATTACATTTTTACGTAACGTATCTATGGATAATGTTAGACCACACCCTTTCTTTTCATACTTACATCTTAAATTATAGAATACATAATGTGGGTATTTCCAGTACAAAGTTGACAACAGCAAACTGAAAAAAGTGTCGCAGTAAAAATATTATCCTGTTGCTATAGAAAAAACGGAAAGAGGTCTTGTTTTGTGTTCGCATTTCAACGGTGACTTCCTTATTTTTATATGGTTGATAGGAAAAAATGTAGTGCTACATCACTTATTCCAAAGTCTTTGTTATCACAGCTACTTATATAGTTATTGAACTCATTGTAAGGTACTGCGTTGAAAGTGTGTTCAATTATGCCACTTGATTGTTGGACAAACGAAAGAAAGAAAAAAAAACCATTTGCAGTTTATTTTCAATGTGGAGTAAAATAGGTACTTAAATAACCCTCCAAATAGAATCATATCTGATACAGGCTTATCTTATGGTATGACAAGAAGTGTGAATCACACACAACGTGAGAAAATGTCATAATACTAATGACCAGGAAACTGCATGTTGACACGCACAGTTGACAGACAGAAGTTAAGAGAGTTCTAGCATGACTCAATGAACTCAATAGGGAAAAACAATCCTTCCTTGAATCATTAGTGACAGAATGAGACTGCTAAAACAGTGCCTATACCTATATTAGTCCCCCATTGACCACCTTCCTCCATTTTCTTTACTGTTTCACTCCTTACCCCTCCCCCTTTCCGCCGAGCCCAAAGGCCAGTGTGGCAAGAAAATCCTCCCTACCATTAGTCGCAGACTCACACACTGCGCATGCGCAGATGCTTTGTGGCCCACACTAAAGTAATAAATAAATTAAATAAACAATATATTTGCCTTAATATTAGACTTGAGAAGATGAGGCATGTGAGGAAACACAACATATATATTATCATAAAGAGGTACTATATATATATATATATATATATATATATATATATATATATATATATATATATATATATATATATATATATATATATATACTTGCGGAGGCCGCAAGTAGTACCTCCCCGGGAGGATCTCATCAGAGCGAGGTATGTACTTCTTCCGACACCGGTACCCTGTGACTTCTGGCTGCCACAGTGAGAAGAATTCCAGGTTTGGTAGCAGCTCACCACACTACACATTAACCACTGTTCTAATGGGGGCGAGGGGGCGTAGATCCACCTGCAGGATGGTGCTACCAACGCTTGTCCTCAGCCTCTACCTTTCTTTGCTCTTCCTCCACAGTAGCTCCCTGTTGTATTGTAGACACTACAACAGGGATGACACGCCCATGGGAGTGAAGTCTAACAAGGTCAAGGATAAATCAAATGAATGCAATATTGTATGATAATCGTTATTATTGCTTTGTATATTTATTTGATTATTCATTGATGCAAAGTGGAAAAGTTATCATTCAATAATTTGTCCGAGAACATAATATTATTAAGCATACGTATTAGAGATGATGTTTTTTTTATTGTTATGGAAATGTTTTGTTGTTAAGATAATGACTGTACACTAAGCCCAGTACATTAAGCCATGGCCTGCATGTGTTCCTAAAGTGTCATGGCTATGGCCTGTATGTGTCCCCGGAGGATGTCTTGGCCTGCACATGTCCCTTAATTGTATCCTGATCCTCCATGTGTTTCTACAGGGTGCCCTGGCCTGCACGTGTCCCTGGAGGGTGTCCTGGCCTGCACGTGTCTTTAAATTATGTTCTGGCCTGCATGTGTCTTTAAATGATGTCCTGGCCTGCACGTGTCCTTAAATGATGTCCTGGCCTGCACGTGTCCTTAAATGATGTCCTGGCCTGCACGTGGTCCTGGCCTGGTTTGGTGTACAAGTGGCCTCACACGATGGTTAGCCTTGACACCAAGCCACGTGCCACCGCTGCCTTCCTCACAATAAGAGAGGTGGATGCTTGGGCCTTGTGCTCCATCCTTCACATCCCACACAGGGCAACTTCAAAGTCCTTTTACTTGGCCCTACATAAGCTTATCAGCTCTCCCTTGCCACATAGAGGACTTTGCTATCGTTGATATAATAAAACTATGCAAAACTGCAAATATTACAAGCAAACAGAAATGAGTATAGAGTGTGGATGATACTGCTTCCAAAAGTTAGTGAGAGTTGCTTCTGCAGTCATCATTTTGTTCATAGTTATTTGGACCAACTGGACGGTGTATTAATATTGAGGAGCTTAGTTCAATTTATCTATCAATCGATCTGTCCAGTTACATTCATATGAAGATCCCAAAGCACAAAGTCTTGGAATACTTCAACACACTACACAACAACCACTGTTCTTCTGGGGGCGAGAGGGCGTAGATCCGCTTGCCTGCTGATGTTGCCGACGCTTCTGTTTTCGGCCTCCACCTTTGCTCCAGACATTAACAGAATTCCCGCCACTTGAGCTCCAGCCACTATCACAATTATCACCACCACCACCGAAGCTCCAGCTGTTATTACAACTATCACCACCACTAAAACTAACTCCTCCTCCTCCACATCCGACATCACCACTACATCCACAGTCACTCATTACTATCTGCAAAAGAAAATAAATATAGTATGAATATCCTACTAATTCACATGAACACGCAAGGGTTATGTCCACAAACATGGCCATCTTAGGTTTGATATTCCGAGTATGTAAATGATTGAGAAAAACTAACTTACCTAAATGGTTTTTGTATCCACGAAATATGAGTTACAAGACGAAGTTGTGTTTCCTGAACAGGTACAGCTAGCTCTGCACTGCACCTTTGGCTACACAATTATATACTACGTTCTCCCTGACGTCACACGGAAATCTTGGCTTGCCTGTGAATCCCCTGTATCTAATCAGTTCAGTTAGGAGTGTTTATGACATCACAACACATCCGGAAGAGAGTCATATATTTCCTACAATTTTTACGGCAGGAAATGGAACTTTCCACATTATTTCCACTGCTCTTGGACAGGAAATGCGTTAAGCTGCAGGTAGTGTCAGACACCTCGTGGACAATTACGTAGTACGTTGACAAACAAGGACAGTATTGTTGTAACTATATTCTACACCTATTTCACTTCCTGTACACGTAGGGAACTTTGAAACTTGTATTATCATGATTATTTTTATTATCATTAGTATTATCATTATAGTTATTATTATTATTATTACTATTATTATTATCATTATTATTGTTATTATTATTGTTATTATTATTATTATCATTATTGTTATCATCATCATTGTAATGCATCCTAGCTCCTTTTTTTTTTAACCTACATGCTGTAGCACCAAACAAAAAAGCAAATGATAAAAACGAAACAAGGAAAAATTAATAACAACAGCTGAAAAAAATGTTAGAACGTGCTATTATGATTTTTGTTTCGCAGTAAAACTTTGCCAGTGTAAGGTTTCCTAGCCTTCCACCCTTACCTTTTAAGAATCTTTATCGAATTTCATGAAATTTGGAAACACTATTCATATTAATTTTGTCGCAGGACTGAAAAAAAGTAAAAAGAATGATGCCAAACATTGAAGTTGATAGATAGATCAATAGATATATAGATGGATGGAAAATTTCTCAGCATGTGTGTTCGTTTGAAGTTGTCTCTGCTGTTATGAAGATTCCACATCCGGTGATCGTGGGACTAGTCTGTTCTTAATCGGTACAGTCGAACACAGTGACATACATTCAATCTACGCACCTTCTTGGGCTGCCAACTAACTTTTTTTTTATCATCTCTGTGCAGAACTAAAAACAATACCGATTATACAAGCTGCAGGAAACATGAGCTGGGAATAGGAAAAGTAAAAGGGTATTTAGTGGACTGGCTTTCATCCTTAACATCATGTGACTCAACAGGCGTCACTCCGTCAGGAAGAGTTGTCAGATTAATTGGATGGAAAATAACGTCTGTGTCCAACGCGCACTTTCTTATGAAAAAAATGCATTAAGCTGAAAAGTCTTAGTCTGCTTGGTGTTTAGTACTTAAAACATACTTGCTGTGGGAGGCCAAAATATGCATTCAATGAAAACATTAAAGGTAGAGAATAAAATGACAAAAGACAACAAAATATTGGAAGTGAGAATTGAAAATACTAACAAGATGTAAAGAATAAACAACGGGAAGCGATAATTGTCAGTGGCTAATGCTGCTTGCCCTGTCTCTGTGGTTTTAAACACCACACGCTGACCCAACGCAGGGTTCTCAAGCTAGGATAAGCGAAGATTGTGCGTGCACCAGTATTTTTAAGGGATATAGTTTTATGTAATGCTGAGTCATGAAGTGATGCTAATACGAGTATGAGTACTTCTTTGTAGCAATATCTATGTTGTGCAGGTGTGCAGAGCGTTATGAGTTCCGCCTCTTCCAAAACTAAGTACACGTGTTGATGACGGGAGGAGCGGACGACAAGGTTTTCAAGTAGCAGAAGCCAATATATGGTTTATTAGTTATTCACTTAGTTGTCATCTTCATAAATGTTTTAATATTTTGTTCTACCTCTATAGATTCTATCAAATTAGTTCAGATCTGACTCTTTTCACCCAGTCAGTCTCTACCACTATGTAACAAACTATTTTTGTATAGCTTATATTTTCACTTGTGTTAAAAAGAATTGGTTTCACTCTAAGCACACTAAAGAGTGCAATGCATGAATGATGTCAGTGTTGGGACGGACGAAGTTCATCCCTTGAGGGAAGCAGCAGGTCCAGTGAAGATGCACAGTGGGCTGAAGGTTTCATCACACATTTCGTCAGACCAGTAGTAGAAGTGTTCGTAGGTCATTGCAGAACACCTGTGGGACAAATTATATTAATGCGTCATGCATTGCTTTGAAAACTTCAAACTCAATAAGCCAAGTCTCTTCCATCCTTATTTTATCTCTTCTTTAGTATCTGATTGCAGGAGTTGCACTAGGAAGTGACTAACCAGCCCGCTTGTCTATTCTTCGGAGACATCACAGAGTGATAACAGCGGGCACCAGGCAGAGCTGAGGGTGGATCCGAGTAGGGGTCGGTATGTGGTGGGCCTCGCCTCACACACGAGGCTTCGTGTCTGAAAGTGGGAAAGGTCTTGAGGCCAATGTATTGTGCTGATTTGTCATGAACGCTTTACAGTGCAAATATGTCACTCACCATGACGTTAAGGCTATGGTGTATTATCTCTATACATAGTGTAACTTTAGGGTTAATTATAAAAACTCGTCAATGTGTATAAATTCAGGCAATTAATATGATATTAAAACGATAATGAAAAAAAAAGTTGCGCTCTGCAGGAAAAACTTACTTCGTCGCCCAGAAGGGAGCTCCCAGTGGCATAGCAGAGTCGTCTGTCGGCCACGACCATGCATTTGTATCAAGATCGTAGCGTCCACCAATCCAGTAGTCAGAGGTCAACTCTGTAATAAAGGCTCCCAGTAAGAAGAAACGCTGTCAAACATTAAATAGGACATACTTCCACTTCACTATATATAAGTGAGAGGCATTTCAAATACCTTCACACCCTTCACAGCGTGCACTTATGCCTTCAATCTACACTACGATTTCTTCATAGTATTTTCTGGTGACTATTGTGTTTACTTTATCATAATCTCAAATATCAGCACGAATGTTCCAAATCAACATTGCAAAGTAGTCTTGTAATGATAAGCAAACGTATATGAAAATAAACTCTATCAATACAAAAATTGTTAAAACTTTAGAATTAACTTACTTTCTTCTTTCATGTAATCCATCAACCGCCCGTAAGATTCAAAATCCTTGATGTGCCACAAGTCACCGTAGATGCTGATGCAGAACTGTCGAGCCTCAGCCCATGGCACCTAATAACGAGAACAAAATCGCTTACATAGACATCGCGAATCAAAGTGGTGATCCTCATATCAAGGTGATTGCTTATCTATAAACTCTCACAAAAGTCATTAGACAGTTTAGTTACACCTACACAGAAACATTCACAGAGGTGCTCCCTCAATACTGAAGTCTTCCACAGACGAGTAGAGCAAACCAGAGAACGAATGTAAAGCAAAAGAGCGGAAGTAGATCTTAACCTTGGCAGGTGAGAAGAAAGAGAGGCAATCATTCCCGACGCGTGTGTACAGCATGGGGCAGTCCGGCAGCTTGTAGTTCAAAGTGGAGTTGACAGCCGAGTTTAACAAGGCGACCACCTCACTGCCTGTGGATGATCATAAAATGGAAGGTGCTCTTAAAGCCTTCGCTCTTGTAGTGTATTGTATTGTATTGTACTGTGTTGTATTGTATTGTATTGTTACGTAAGAAAGGAAATACCCAATCACTCTGAAGGAGCATCAGCCTTACTCTCTCTGGTTTACAGTGGTGTTGTGCATCACTTCTGGTATGTCGAGGCGATGTAATTGTTTCTCTCTGACTTCAAGTGTTCACACTTTAAAAGAGTGTTCCATTATTTGTGATAGTTGTAGAGCGTGCACACACACACACACACACACACACACACACACACACACACACACACACACACACAGTCTCTGACTTTTAAGGGTAAAAGCTCCATTAAACTTACTCATGTTCATGCCAGTCTGTGCCATGCCCAGTTTCGGCTGAAGAACAAACTGTGGGAAAAAGTAATAGAGTATTAATGAGGACAAGACAGAAGGATAACATCCTGAACACTCACCTCCTAACAGCAGCCTCGCCCGTGTTCAGATGGATGCTAATATAGTTAAATGTACCTTTCCTTAGGCTCAGGTAAATGTTTTGGTATTGCGAGACAAGTTGAGCTTTGGCGAAAAGAAAAGTTTCGCATGAGTCACCCACTGACACTTAGGCTTCAGTCACCTCAATGAAACATCTTTCTGTTCCTCCTTATCTTCAAGCGGAAACCTAATTCGGGAATGGCAAATGCAGGTAGTGCGTGAAATACAACGCTATACACAGACTACCTGCACTCAAGGGACTCGTACTACAAAGGAATTAAACAACTAAAAAAAGAAAAAGTTAATTCATCTTTTCCATAAGATATCTATCAAACAAATCTGGGAAGTGATGTGATATTTACCTAACAAAAATTTTCTTTTTTTTATGTTTTCAGGTTAAAGTTGATACTTTCTTGTTGCTGAAGCTTCAAACAAACAAACGGAGATACAAAAAAAATAAAAAGATTAAGCTCCCTTGAACCTATCTGTGTGTGTGTGTGTGTGTGTGTGTGTGTGTGTGTGTGTGTGTGTGTATGCACTGTGTACACACTACTTAAGCGTACAGAATCACGTTCAGCTACCATACCTTACAAATCCCTGGGTTTGGTAGAAGATTGGTTCGAACGTTGTCTAGACACATATAATATGTTGTCCGACATCCATTATAGTAGATAATACTGGTAGAATCACGGCGGCAATTCTCGCTCTTCGAAGGCCATAACTGTAATGATAATTATGTATATGTGTTGAATTATAATTATGTAATACTTTGTTTGTAATCAGGTACCATTTTATCGTCATGGCACACCTCTCTGTACACAATACACTTACGCTACACATTCTACTGTCCTCGTCCGAACCGTCTAAACAGTCTTTCTGCGTGTTACAAAGACTGTTTCTGGAGATACATTGCTCGCCACTCCTGCACTCGATTTGATCGTCTCGTCGACATTTTCCTTCTGTAAGTTCCAAGGTTAAACCAGTGAATATCAACATTCGTAGGACAAGAAACTGTATTGTGATCCGTTAAAACTCTTTAAAATGTTTAAGCAGTATTTGCATATAAAATAAAATTTCTTAGGATTGTATAAGTACATTGGACAAGGAATTTTTTTAAGCTAGACAAAGCTGCTTAATTAAACATTTTCCTTGTCCTAAGTACAGTCCTAGGCGACATAATGATTGCCGACCAACAATTAACATTAGCGCTGATATCAGCACTGTACTTTGACAGCGCAACGTCCTTAATGACTACAATGATTATGCGGTAATGTTAAAAAATCAATTTTCTCGTTGATCCCAAGTATACTTTCACAACATAGGATGGTTTGCATTATAGAAATATATCATGAAAACGGAAAAACATTTGTAGCTTTATTATTTAGTTTTCTTTTTGTGTGAATAAAGCTTTTCCGTACTGCAATTCCATTTTTTTACGTATAATTATATCTTCATAATTTTGCTATCAAGAATTAGTTCATAAATAAGTAAATAAAATCACAGTCCCTCATTATCTTGTGTGGAGTGCATCGTGTTGCGTACGTGCAAGGCACATATAGTTACAATCAACCTTGGGTACGTACTTACAGCTGAAGCTCGAGAGTCTCCCACTCACCTGAAGAGTGAAGTAGAGCGAGGACCAAGACAAAGACGAGACACACTTGTGGCCAGCGAAATGAAGTCACCATGATGAAGGTTGAGTTGACCTGCAATGGACGCACCACTAGTTAACAATAAAGTGTGTGTGTGTGTGTGTGTGTGTGTGTGTGTGTGTGTGTGTGTGTGTGTGTGTGTGTGTCATGAGGATCACGCGCTGGACTCGTGATCGCCAGCCATTACCTTCCCGGAGAGACTTTACAGCTTTCATACACATATACACACATACACACACCCCATCCTCTTGTTCAAGGAGGACAGTAACTGCTTGGTCATCAGTGAAACTTTGCACCTTGAGCGAGGCGCGAACCCGAGCCTGTCCAATGACAAACCAAGACGTCACCACTGAGTTACCAAGCAGTGTGTGTGTGTGTGTGTGTGTGTGTGTGTCGGGGTGGGGGTGGGGGTGTGGGTGTGGGTGTGGGTGTGGGTGTGGGTGTGTGTGTCTGTGTGTGTGTGTGTGTGTGTGTGTGTGTGTGTGTGTGTGTGTGTGTGTGTGTGTGTGTGTGTGTGTCCCTAACCCTACCAGTAGTGTAAGAATGATATTCATGATAGCCATTAGTTAGCCCCATTGTTGCAGTAGGTGGTGGCCATGGAAGCAGACCGCCGGCGGCATACAAGGATAGGGAACTATCATGTTTCTTAGTCGTCAGAGGGACGAGAATGGTGGCAAAAACACACAGTCAAATAATCAACCTTTTCATGTAATAATATATATGAATAAGGTGAATGTTTTGTAATTTATTTGAATGTTTATGAAGCAATTACTTGATAAACAAAAGGAGCAAGACAGACCCACCTAAGTGTTTGTCCAGAGAAGTTTCAAGGACTCAATGGTGTCACCTCCTCCACACAGAAGCTGCAAAGGCAGATGGACCTCCGAGTGGCTTGGCGGCTGGTCGGGTTCTGAGGTGGATGGCAGACTCGCAGAGGAAGGGGACTGGTGGATGATGGGACGTGAGTCAGCATGCAGATAATGACTTACACGATTCTTACACGTATTTATCATTAATGAACCATTCATAATGAAGGGCCAAAGAAGATGCATCAATATCGCTTTAGAAATAGCATACTTCAGTACCTTTTCATTCATCCCAGCAAATACTGTGATTATGCAGTCCCATTATAGCCTAAAAATGTTTTGAGTTGCTCAAACTTGCTGCAACCCAAAGATGACAATTCATGCCATGGCAACGCGTGACGTCAGAGGAGGCGGGAGCCGTGCATTTGGCCGTGCCTTCCCGGCCTTCCCGGCCTGCTCGGGAATGGAGGAAAACAGTGAGCTACATTGTAAGACGGAAACACTAATATACAACTGTTTCCGAGGGTTTATACGGAGTCTGCATTCGTATCTAAGTGTATGTCATGGACTATGATTTTGGTCAACATTCATAACTAACTCATAAGTCACTTATCAATAGATACTTTGTGGGACTAGCAAAGCAGGACCGCGGGAACCCTGGCTCAGTAATACACGGCTATATGTATGATATCCATGCGGTTACAGTTCTGACACACACACACACACACACACACACACACACACACACACACACACACACACACACACACACACACACACACACACACACACACAGAGGCGGTGGCGCAATGGTCAGTGTACGTTACTGGTGGTCCTACGTTCAAGTTCCGCCAGTGACGCTGTTCTTTTGTCTGTCGACGAGTTGACAGCCTATCTCCGATTGTGACTATGGGGAAACGGAGCTTAGGGGAGCGGCATGGACCTTTAAGAGGTGCCATTATAATGGATCGGCATAGGTTGGATCTCACCACCAGCGTCCATCAAGAAAGCCTAAAAATTGGGGTTGGGGTTGCAGGGGATGAGATATGCATGTGTCAAGTGCTCATCACTTGATATCAGAAATGTCTTTTTTTCTTAAACAAATCAAGATAGTTTCCCTCGTTCTATTACGCAATGTGTGAGACGCCTTTTCATACGTCAACATTTAGGAATGCAGTAAAGTCAAGATTATTATTTGCAAAAGAAAAGATATAACTGAAATCATAAGAACTTGACCAACATAAAAGTGAACTTAACACTAACTTGGTAAGCAGTAGTGGATAGTAATGGCCAAGACAAGCTACCTCTTAATGTTTTACAGTGTTAGTAGCACATCAACTTCAAGTACTTAGATTCCCTCCCCGAAATATAGTTTTGAGTGTGCTTCTATCAACTGTCTGCACAGAGCTGATGTGAAAATGCCATGAAGTTCTGGATGCATGTTACATGTAGCTACATACAACATGCTACGTGTATTTAACCAACTCATGAACAAGAGGGAAAGAAAAGGAAAAGCAAAATGCAAGTGCAAGAGATGCTAAGGAGCACCTGCTGGTGGGAAACAAAATAAGCTAATGTGATGATGTTGGTCGCTGCCCACAGGATGTTGACAAAAGCTTCCTCTTACAAGGAACGAGACCAAGGAGGGTAAGCCACTTCTCTTATCCAAGGCTCACACTCACAACCAACCAATCACTGACGTTTGACGTCACAAAGTAGTTCATTCATAATACTGAGAAAAATTTTTTTTATTTGCTCCTTGACTACGTATGATGTGATCCTCTATCTATGGCACCAATATCAGTCTGCATCACACTTCACATCAAGGTTGTTGCCACCCACTCAACCTCACGCCGCCACACCACCTCATCCTGTTCTACGTGCCTAACACTGCTCCTCGGTGCCCACCATGTCGTTACTTTACGATTTTTCGTTATCACTTCCTGTTTAGCATCCTCTTGGCTTCCAACCGTCATGAAATAGAATTACTTCGACAGCACAAAGTTATTAATTTGTCTGTATAAACGGAGAGTAATATTAGTAACCATGGCTATCAGGCAAATAAATGGCAATAATTTACTCCCAAAACCTCATAGTTGACAGTAGAGTTGATAAATAATATATTTAACAGGTCACATTAACTAATTGAAATATCAAACTGATCAATTTGCCCAGCTGCCTGTACAGTATCTAACACAACATAATAGTTGATCACAAACGTCCTGAGGATGGTAACCAAACACTGGCACTGACCTCGTTAGTTTCTGGTACAATACTTGTACTACATACGCAGCTAAGTAGGCAGACGCAACTGCCACCGCCTCTCCGACGCTTACTCAGCATCTGCTGTGTCCGAGGATGATGACATGGCGGGATGGAGCCGTAGTATGTACTTACATGTCTGCCAGATAACCTCTGATGATGGAGGTTTTTCTTACCATAATTAAACTTTATTTTTGTATCTTCTGTGTTTGTAATTGCTGTATTAACCACGTACTTGGCCTCATTTACTGTATCTATAAACTTCCTCTTTGGCCTTCGTCGTCTTCTGCCTGATAGCCGGTAAAATTAAATACGCAACATCAAATGCACTCGCGAAAGGTGTAATTTAGCGATAACCGTGTCATCTGCCGGCGGCCTTCTCAACTAACAAGTATGCTCTCCCATTTAGTTGGTGAGAGGATCCAAGTCAGAGCCATGTGACGGCGAGATATTACACAAAACAGATGAGTAGCAATCAACGCCTCAATATAACTTCCTTCCGAGTTTCTGGTGTGATCGTTGGGCGGAAACTCTTGTTACCATTGTGTATCATCTGAGCTCTTTCGGGGAAGGTAAGGGCTGACGATCACGACTCTAGCGCGTGAGCTTCCAAACCATAGTGAATAACACACACACACACACACACACACACACACACACACACACACACACACACACACACACACACACACACACACACACACACATATATACTCTCCCTCTCTCTCTCTCACACACACACACACACACACACACACACACACACACACACACACACACACACACACACAGACATAGACAGTGAAAACAATATCATAGCGGTTATATAATCAATTTATTGATGATAATAATAATAACAATAATAGCAATAATCATTTTATTTCGCCCGAAGGCATAGGCAACATGAACAGACAAAGTATGAAAATAATGTACTAAACTGTTAAAAACAATAGTAATTATAGTGATAATGTTATAACAATGTCAGCATTCACGTGAAGTTTTGTAGTACATGCACTAGAGCGGGAATATTCTGATAATTCATCAAAATGCCTCTAACATACATTGAAACCACAGGCGTCACCCCAATGTCGCTTTCAACAGTCTTTTTAAACACTAATCGTCAAAAAGTTTACGAAGAGAGTGACTTCGACCCCAGGCCTAAATAGCTGTGTCATACTTGTTGCATGTATTTGTATGTTTCGTAAAAAGGTAAATGCAATGTATTTTATTGTTTTTTAATTAATTATGTTGTATTCAGCATCAATTGATATCAGTTACCTGTTTGCAAAAAGAAGGCATAGATTGGGACAATTTGGGAGAGAGTTGGCTACCGGCATTTTTTTCTGAGATGGAACGCACTATAGCTCACACGGCTAAAAAAGAAAATATCCATTAACACAAAAGCGTATTCAGGCAGTGAAGGCAAAGCAACTTTCGCTGAATGCAAGGCACCAAGCACGTTGTGACAAACTATTTTTGTATAGCTTATATTTTCACTTGTGTTAAAAAGAATTGGTTTCACTCTAAGCACACTAAAGAGTGCAATGCATGAATGATGTCAGTGTTGGGACGGACGAAGTTCATCCCTAGAGGGAAGCAGCAGGTCCAGTGAAGGTGCACAGTGGGCTGAAGGTTTCATCACACATTTCGTCAGACCAGTAGTAGAAGTGTTCGTAGGTCATTGCAGAACACCTGTGGGACAAATTATATTAATGCGTCATGCATTGCTTTGAAAACCTCAAACTCAATAAGCCAAGTCTCTTCCATCCTTATTTTATCTCTTCTTTAGTATCTGATTGCAGGAGTTGCACTAGGAAGTGACTAACCAGCCCGCTTGTCTATTCTTCGGAGACATCACAGAGTGATAACAGCGGGCACCAGGCAGAGCTGAGGGTGGATCCGAGTAGGGGTCGGTATGTGGTGGGCCTCGCCTCACACACGAGGCTTCGTGTCTGAAAGTGGGAAAGGTCTTGAGGCCAATGTATTGTGCTGATTTGTCATGAACGCTTTACAGTGCAAATATGTCACTCACCATGACGTTAAGGCTATGGTGTATTATCGCTATACATAGTGTAACTTTAGGGTTAATTATGAAAACTCGTCAATGTGTACAAATTCAGGCAATTAATATGACATTAAAACCATAACGAAAAAAAAAGTTGCGCTCTGCAGGAAAAACTTACTTCGTCGCCCAGAAGGGAGCTCCCAGTGGCATAGCAGAGTCGTCTGTCGGCCACGACCATGCATTTGTATCAAGATCGTAGCGTCCACCAATCCAGTAGTCAGAGGTCAACTCTGTAACAATCGACTTTTATCAAACATTGACAAGGTCACCTACGACAGGTAATTACATAATATTTTGTAAGAAAAATTAATTATACTTCACTTCATATATAGGTGACTTACTTTCTTCGTTCATGTACTCCAATAAACGACTATACGTTGCCAAATTCTTTGACTGCCACAAGTCACCGTAGATGCTGATGCAGAACTGTCGAGCCTCAGCCCATGACACCTAATAACGAGAACAAAATCGCTTACATAGACATCGCGAATCAAAGTGGTGATCCTCATATCAAGGTGATTGCTTACCTATAAACTCTCACAAAAGTCATTAGACAGTTTAGTTACACCTACACAGAAACATTCACAGAGGTGCTCCCTCAATACTGAAGTCTTCCACAGACGAGTAGAACAAATCAGAGAACGAGTGTAAAGCAAAAGAGCGGAAGTTGATCTTAACCTTGGCAGGTGAGAAGAAAGAGAGGCAATCATTCCCGACGCGTGTGTACAGCATGGGGCAGTCCGGCAGCTTGTAGTTCAAAGTGGAGTTGACAGCCGAGTTTAACAAGGCGACCACCTCACTGCCTGTGGATGATCATAAAATGGAAGGTGCTCTAAAAGCCTTCGCTCTTGTAGTGTATTGTATTGTATTGTACTGTGTTGTATTGTATTGTATTGTTACGTAAGAAAGGAAATACCCAATCACTCTGAAGGAGCATCAGCCTTACTCTCTCTGGTTTACAGTGGTGTTGTGCATCACTTCTGGTATGTCGAGGCGATGTAATTGTTTCTCTCTGACTTCAAGTGTTCACACTTTAAAAGAGTGTTCCATTATTTGTGATAGTTGTAGAGCGTGCACACACACACACACACACACACACACACACACACACACACACACACACACAGTCTCTGACTTTTAAGGGTAAAAGCTCCATTAAACTTACTCATGTTCATGCCAGTCTGTGCCATGCCCAGTTTCGGCTGAAGAACAAACTGTGGAAAAAAGTAATAGAGTATTAATGAGGACAAGACAGAAGGATAACATCCTGAACACTCACCTCCTAACAGCAGCCTCGCCCGTGTTCAGATGGATGCTAATATAGTTAAATGTACCTTTCCTTAGGCTCAGGTAAATGTTTTGGTATTGCGAGACAAGTTGAGCTTTGGCGAAAAGAAAAGTTTCGCATGAGTCACCCACTGACACTTAGGCTTCAGTCACCTCAATGAAACATCTTTCTGTTCCTCCTTATCTTCAAGCGGAAACCTAATTCGGGAATGGCAAATGCAGGTAGTGCGTGAAATACAACGCTATACACAGACTACCTGCACTCAAGGGACTCGTACTACAAAGGAATTAAACAACTAAAAAAAGAAAAAGTTAATTCATCTTTTCCATAAGATATCTATCAAACAAATCTGGGAAGTGATGTGATATTTACCTAACAAAAATTTTCTTTTTTTTATGTTTTCAGGTTAAAGTTGATACTTTCTTGTTGCTGAAGCTTCAAACAAACAAACGGAGATACAAAAAAAATAAAAAGATTAAGCTCCCTTGAACCTATCTGTGTGTGTGTGTGTGTGTGTGTGTGTGTGTGTGTGTGTGTATGCACTGTGTACACACTACTTAAGCGTACAGAATCACGTTCAGCTACCATACCTTACAAATCCCTGGGTTTGGTAGAAGATTGGTTCGAACGTTGTCTAGACACATATAATATGTTGTCCGACATCCATTATAGTAGATAATACTGGTAGAATCACGGCGGCAATTCTCGCTCTTCGAAGGCCATAACTGTAATGATAATTATGTATATGTGTTGAATTATAATTATGTAATACTTTGTTTGTAATCAGGTACCATTTTATCGTCATGGCACACCTCTCTGTACACAATACACTTACGCTACACATTCTACTGTCCTCGTCCGAACCGTCTAAACAGTCTTTCTGCGTGTTACAAAGACTGTTTCTGGAGATACATTGCTCGCCACTCCTGCACTCGATTTGATCGTCTCGTCGACATTTTCCTTCTGTAAGTTCCAAGGTTAAACCAGTGAATATCAACATTCGTAGGACAAGAAACTGTATTGTGATCCGTTAAAACTCTTTAAAATGTTTAAGCAGTATTTGCATATAAAATAAAATTTCTTAGGATTGTATAAGTACATTGGACAAGGAATTTTTTTAAGCTAGACAAAGCTGCTTAATTAAACATTTTCCTTGTCCTAAGTACAGTCCTAGGCGACATAATGATTGCCGACCAACAATTAACATTAGCGCTGATATCAGCACTGTACTTTGACAGCGCAACGTCCTTAATGACTACAATGATTATGTGGTAATGTTAAAAAATCAATTTTCTCGTTGATCCCAAGTATATTTTCACAACATAGGATGGTTTGCATTATAGAAATATATCATGAAAACGGAAAAACATTTGTAGCTTTATTATTTAGTTTTCTTTTTGTGTGAATAAAGCTTTTCCGTACTGCAATTCCATTTTTTTACGTATAATTATATCTTCATAATTTTGCTATCAAGAATTAGTTCATAAATAAGTAAATAAAATCACAGTCCCTCATTATCTTGTGTGGAGTGCATCGTGTTGCGTACGTGCAAGGCACATATAGTTACAATCAACCTTGGGTACGTACTTACAGCTGAAGCTCGAGAGTCTCCCACTCACCTGAAGAGTGAAGTAGAGCGAGGACCAAGACAAAGACGAGACACACTTGTGGCCAGCGAAATGAAGTCACCATGATGAAGGTTGAGTTGACCTGCAATGGACGCACCACTAGTTAACAATAAAGTGTGTGTGTGTGTGTGTGTGTGTGTGTGTGTGTGTGTGTGTGTGTGTGTGTGTGTGTCATGAGGATCACGCGCTGGACTCGTGATCGCCAGCCATTACCTTCCCGGAGAGACTTTACAGCTTTCATACACATATACACACATACACACACCCCATCCTCTTGTTCAAGGAGGACAGTAACTGCTTGGTCATCAGTGAAACTTTGCACCTTGAGCGAGGCGCGAACCCGAGCCTGTCCAATGACAAACCAAGACGTCACCACTGAGTTACCAAGCAGTGTGTGTGTGTGTGTGTGTGTGTGTGTGTCGGGGTGGGGGTGGGGGTGTGGGTGTGGGTGTGGGTGTGGGTGTGGGTGTGTGTGTGTGTGTGTGTGTGTGTGTGTGTGTGTGTGTGTGTGTGTGTGTGTGTGTGTGTGTGTGTGTGTGTGTGTGTGTCCCTAACCCTACCAGTAGTGTAAGAATGATATTCATGATAGCCATTAGTTAGCCCCATTGTTGCAGTAGGTGGTGGCCATGGAAGCAGACCGCCGGCGGCATACAAGGATAGGGAACTATCATGTTTCTTAGTCGTCAGAGGGACGAGAATGGTGGCAAAAACACACAGTCAAATAATCAACCTTTTCATGTAATAATATATATGAATAAGGTGAATGTTTTGTAATTTATTTGAATGTTTATGAAGCAATTACTTGATAAACAAAAGGAGCAAGACAGACCCACCTAAGTGTTTGTCCAGAGAAGTTTCAAGGACTCAATGGTGTCACCTCCTCCACACAGAAGCTGCAAAGGCAGATGGACCTCCGAGTGGCTTGGCGGCTGGTCGGGTTCTGAGGTGGATGGCAGACTCGCAGAGGAAGGGGACTGGTGGATGATGGGACGTGAGTCAGCATGCAGATAATGACTTACACGATTCTTACACGTATTTATCATTAATGAACCATTCATAATGAAGGGCCAAAGAAGATGCATCAATATCGCTTTAGAAATAGCATACTTCAGTACCTTTTCATTCATCCCAGCAAATACTGTGATTATGCAGTCCCATTATAGCCTAAAAATGTTTTGAGTTGCTCAAACTTGCTGCAACCCAAAGATGACAATTCATGCCATGGCAACGCGTGACGTCAGAGGAGGCGGGAGCCGTGCATTTGGCCGTGCCTTCCCGGCCTTCCCGGCCTGCTCGGGAATGGAGGAAAACAGTGAGCTACATTGTAAGACGGAAACACTAATATACAACTGTTTCCGAGGGTTTATACGGAGTCTGCATTCGTATCTAAGTGTATGTCATGGACTATGATTTTGGTCAACATTCATAACTAACTCATAAGTCACTTATCAATAGATACTTTGTGGGACTAGCAAAGCAGGACCGCGGGAACCCTGGCTCAGTAATACACGGCTATATGTATGATATCCATGCGGTTACAGTTCTGATGTGCATGTGTCAAGTGCTCATCACTTGATATCAGAAATGTCTTTTTTTCTTAAACAAATCAAGATAGTTTCCCTCGTTCTATTACGCAATGTGTGAGACGCCTTTTCATACGTCAACATTTAGGAATGCAGTAAAGTCAAGATTATTATTTGCAAAAGAAAAGATATAACTGAAATCATAAGAACTTGACCAACATAAAAGTGAACTTAACACTAACTTGGTAAGCAGTAGTGGATAGTAATGGCCAAGACAAGCTACCTCTTAATGTTTTACAGTGTTAGTAGCACATCAACTTCAAGTACTTAGATTCCCTCCCCGAAATATGGTTTTGAGTGTGCTTCTATCAACTGTCTGCACAGAGCTGATGTGAAAATGCCATGAAGTTCTGGATGCATGTTACATGTAGCTACATACAACATGCTACGTGTATTTAACCAACTCATGAACAAGAGGGAAAGAAAAGGAAAAGCAAAATGCAAGTGCAAGAGATGCTAAGGAGCACCTGCTGGTGGGAAACAAAATAAGCTAATGTGATGATGTTGGTCACTGCTCACACGTAACAAAGAAGTTCATTTTTAGCGCAAAGAAAAAATATTGTCACATTCCATTATCTATTACAAGAGATCCTCTATTCCGCCACTATCAATCTGCATCACACTTCACATCAAGGTTGTTGCCACCCAATCAATCTCAAGCCGCCACACCACACCACCCAGATCCACATGCCTACTACGTCTCACCATATCCTCGGTGCCCACCACTTAGGTCTATATATTCTTTGAAGTCGCAGTATATTATTGAAGGAAATTCTGCAAAAAAATATATGATGCTGATTACTAATTCTTGTAAAAAAAAGGGTGATCTGGCAAACTAATAGAACGGGTGCTTTGATAACCATTCATGGCAATGAAATAAATTTAGTTGAAATATTTATATGTATGTTGAATCAAAAAATATCCTTACAAGACAGAAATGAAAATTACAAAGTTTGTAATAGTATTTTGAGTAATGAGACAGAATATTGCATTTAGTATCACGATAAAAAGAAAGTTTGAAGATTGCATTTAGAATCATAATTAAAAGTTCCACTGCCGCCGCCGCCCCGTCCTCCCCTGCCACCCCTTCCATCCCCCCCCCTCTCTCTCTCTCTCTCTCTCTCTCTCTCTCTCTCTCTCTCTCTCTCTCTCTCTCTCTCACGCGCACACACACACACACACACACACACACACGGTGCACGGTGAAGGTGAGCATTCCTGGCTACGTCAAGGTCATTTTCATTGCCATCCACAAGCCTCTTAGGGAACACAGTTCAAGGGAAAAGGGCACAAAACCGAGCTCATTTGTATATTAGCCTTTTGATTACACATTAAACATTATTTTTTTAGAATTTGTTTTGTATTTTCATATGCTTTTATACTCATTGTGTATTTACTTCCGAGGAATATGTGCCGCGCATGCAGCTTAACAAGATTGATGTGGCGATACAAGTGATGCGTGTGACCAATTTGTTGTGTGTGTCAGCATTCTACTTTACATTATTGTTCTTGATATACTGAGTAATGTGTTTATAGGAGGCATGGTGTTAATGTGGGGAGGGTTTACTACAAAAATTGATTTGACAAGATGTTGAAAACATTGATATTTTGTTAGACATTTAATTCATAACTGAATTTTTTGTCTTAATTTTTTTTTTTTTTTTTTTCTCGTGAATCTTAGTTCACGAATTGTATTACTTTTCTACACTTTTATCCCATGCAATACTTACAGTACATAGCTAACTAAGTACGTACTACGTGACTGCAAATTTATTGTTTGCCCTTAAAATATTTTCCTACAATCAATGTTAACCATTTTCTGTTGATGAACCTTAGCAGGAAAAACTCAAATAAAGTCTTGTATTTAATTTGAAAAGTGATGATATGAAAGAAACTTTTAAATTGGTATTAAACGGTATCATCATAACAATCAGGCAAATTGCGTAGTACACATTCATTCTAATCACGAAAGTTACTATACATATGCTATGCATTTAATGTATACCAAAGATAATGCTTTGAGTTTTTTTTTCTTTTTCTTCTTCTTCTTCTTCTTCTTCTTCTTCTTCTTCTTCTTCTTCTTCTTCTTCTTCTTCTTCTTCTTCTTCTTCTTCTTCTTCTTCTTCTTCTTCTTCTTCTTCTTCTTCTTCTTCTTCTTCTTTCTGCACTTTATATTGTATCAAAATGCGAGTTTATTTTCCAAATGGAGACAAGTTAGTCTATGTGCAAGCGAGTGGGTGATTTAGAAATGGAGGAAATTACAGTATATATATATATATATATATATATATATATATATATATATATATATATATATATATATATATATATATATATCTCTCTCTCTCTCTCTCTCTCTCTCTCTCTCTCTCTCTCTCTCCTCTCTCTCTCTCTCTCTCTCTCTCTCTCTCTCTCTCTCTCTCTCTCTCTCTCTCTCTCTCTCTCTCTCTCTCTCTCTCTCTCTCTCTCCACCCCCACCCCCCACACTCACTGCTTCATTATTGATCAGTCTCGACTTTCTGGCCAAGGAAACATTGTTGACGGGACGCTCGACCTCATGCACGCAGGACGGACCGCTTTGTTGAGTTGTATATAGTAATTACGGAAAGGGTTTTGTGATTCAGAATGGAAATCAAGGAGAGAGTTTATCTAATACTGTTACTGCGTCCTTTTTTTTCTCTCTTTTTTTTTGTTTTAACCATGAGACACTAGCGCTTCAACTTATGATACTTGCAGCATGTTATTATCCATGTTGATACTTTACATTCTCGACATGTGTGTGAAAATACCGCTGTTGATAATCTTGTTATTGTTCCCACGTATCGTTAACTGTAACATCGTACGTCCGCCTCTTGGATTTGGCGCCAAAATGTTCCAAACTTTAATCAATATGCCGCTTCAGCTCTCGGCCTCTCATTGCTATAGTTTCCAGCAAACATGGAACACACTGGCACTCTCGGTATATCAGTGTTGTTGGTTCGGTATGTCTGTGTTAAGATTTACAAACCTCACCAATTTGACAGTTCCATTAAACAAGAAGAATTTTTGCCACAGGAGGAATTATCTTACATCTCTAACACTTGCGCCTGGCGAGGGAAGACCAACTTACGCGCATTGCCTCGTGTATCAGTCCAGTTGTGACAAGTGCAGGGATAGGGAGGACGGAGGTATTCGGCGGAAGGTTTTTTAGTACGACACGAAGAGGAGAGTGTGACCTGTCGCTGCGTGAGGTGTCAATGCAGCTTCTGAAGAGCCGGTGAGTGTCAGGACAGTGAGGGGAGGCGTGGTGTGTGCTGCACGAAAAGAGACAGAATTGTGTTGGGCTGCGGGCCTGAGAGGCGACCAGCACGCACCCTCGTCCCGAGGTGATATTGTGTGTGTGTGTGTGTGTGTGTGTGTGTGTGTGTGTGTGTGTGTGTGTGTGTGTGTATACATATATGTATATATATATATATATATATATATATATATATATATATATATATGTATATACATATATACATATATATGATAAGGAGTCATGTATAGTAGGGATGATAAACTCCCGTAGACGGTAAGGAAGGTATGGATAGCGATAAATAAGCTCTCTACAAAGTATTGTGAATTGTTTATGCAGATGCATTCCACTTCAGTTTAGCATAGCTGCACAGTAACCTTTGTATGAATTGTTGTCGTATGAAATATGGTCATAGGTGGAAGGTATTGGGAAAATCCATGGCGACCACAAAGATAATAAAACCTTTCCTCGGCCGTGATAGCAACAGTGGTGCTGTGAATTACAACATTCATCACATGATGAGCCTTGCCCCCTCCATACAAGATCACACTCACCCCTCATACAGAAAAAAAATAAATAAATATAAACACACACACACACACACACACACACACACGCACACACACTCACACACACAAACACAAACACAAACTCACACACACACACACACACACGGCATCGGTAGGCACCTGGAAGCGTGAGGCATTACAAGTGAACTAATCAGACTCACCTCAACACGTTGTCGCCAGCAGTGCGTATGATGACATAATACTATTAATCAGACTCCGTATACTGTGTGGAAGGTGGTGGTGGAGAGGTAGAGTGGTTTTGGGAAGGTTGAAATAGAATTAATTAAGACGCTGAAGGAAAGTACGTTTAAAATCAGCGTGGTACAGTAAACTCTAGCTTTGAGGCCCGGATTCTGCACACCTCATGGACGCCTATATACTACAGGACGCAGTTGGTCTTCAGGAGGATGTGTTGTATTGGCTTGTCTCTCCCATGAAACACCTGCTGTCTGATGGCCCCATGGCAAGGCACGCTGGGAATCTGGGTTACAGCTACATTATGGGTTGCAATTATGGAACATTTGCTTGTAATTTTACTGTTTTATTTTCTCTCAGTCTTCTACTTATATTCTTGATTTCTGCTTTTTTTTCATTTTACATCGATATAACAATATATTCTTCCCTTCACCTGTCCTGTTGTTGTCCTTTGAACCGTCTAATGGATCATATAAAGAAGTGAAGTGAAAATGATAAGCGTAATTAAATACAAATACGAGGTCACCACGTAACTGCCACCACCATTAACAAACGTAGTAGTAGTAGTAGTAGTAGTAGTAGTAGTAGTAGTAGTTGTTGTTGTTATTACTGGTGATGTTGTTGTTGTTGTTGCTTCTACTGTTGTCAACGGAGGAGGACGAGGAGGAGGAGGAGAAGACGTGCCTAGGGATTTTCTTAACAGTCACCGTCGGTTTAAGGGAGGAAGGGGAGAAAGTAGGGTGCCAAGGAAAGGGGGGTGAAGAGAACGATCGATAATGTCGTGATGCGAGGCTGGTTCTCCATATGACTTAGAGAGAGAGAGAAAGAGAGAGAGAGAGAGAGAGAGAGAGAGAGAGAGAGAGAGAGAGAGAGAGAGAGAGAGAGAGAGAGAGAGAGAGAGAGAGAGGCAAAATGTGTAGATGGGCGAGGGAGAGGAAAAGAAAAATGGATAGCGTAGTCTAACATAATGGTGTATGAAACGACGGTAGAGAAAGAGGGTGATGGGGAAGATAGGACGGGAGGAGGGAAGAGCTGAGAGCTGGATAATCTATAGGCGTGGGGAGGAAGATGATATTTTTTTGGTAGGGTGCGAGAGGAAAGCACCACAGAGAGAGAGAGAGAGAGAGAGAGAGAGAGAGAGAGAGAGAGAGAGAGAGAGAGAGAGAGAGAGAATGGATCGGATTAATAGTAAAAAATCTAAAAATATATATCTGAAGGGAATAGAGAAAGTGTACATGAAACCCCTCCGCGCGCACACACACACACACACACACACACACACACACACACACACACACACACACACACACACACACACACACACACACATGGGGAAAGTAGAAGCAAGTTTAGTAGTGTAGCACGACTAAAGCGACAGAACAAGGACATTCAGGGTTAAGAAAGCACGCGAGAAGGAAGGGAACACACCACATCCAATTAGAGGGGATAGGTGGCCTGGGGGGTGGGGGGGGAAGGAAGGGATAAGGGAAGAGGAAGGGAAGGGGAAGGGAAGAAAACCATTTTACCTCCGACTGAAAACTTAACGTGGAAATGATCAAAAAAAGAAAAAAGAATCGCTCTTGCTGTTGACGGAAAACTTTTACGTACCGTACCTCCAACTGCTTCACAAGAAAAGAGAGAGAGAGAGAGAGAGAAGAAAAGAAGAGAAGACTCCCATAGTGTTTGTGGCGGAAAAAAGTCACGTCGCCGGCGGGTGGGTGCGGCATGGAGAGGAAGTTTTAGTCGATGGCGAAACTTTTCAACGGAAATTTGTCTTATTGGAGGAAGACTTAGGCGTTTCCCACCTCACCCTGTCTCCTCTACCCCCACCCACCGTAATACCATCCTAGCCAAGAAAGTAACAGATGACGCTAAAATGAATAAGGAGACGAAGAAAATGGATCAACCCTTAAGATTCCCTCCGTCTGTCCCTCTTTTTCGCCCTTTACTTACTCTACGTTTTCGTGTCTACACACTTATAGATTCCAACAGCAGGAGGAGCACGTGATCCCTCCTCAAACTCACAAGTATTAGCAGCTTTGAAAATTATGAGGATAGTAACAACGATAATAGTATTTATAATAATGATAATAGTAATAATAATAATAATAATAATAATAATAATAATAATAATAATAATAATAATAATAATAATAGTAATAATAATAATGAAAATAATAATGATAGTAATAATAATAATAATCACAAGTAGTTTTTATTTTATTATTTTCAGAATGGGGTTCTGTATATGATATTAGAATAAAATCTAACTCTGACTGGTTAAATTAGCACACAAGGACTATGTCAAAACGATTTCCTCTCATTATAGCAAACATAACATAGTTTCCGCATGGTATATCCATTAAATTGTTGGTCGTTAAGGAAAACTAATATTAAAAAAAAAAATTTGTTTTCCTCCACCTTATTAATTATCTCTTTTCGCCTCCTCCACCCTCGAAACTGGTCTCGACTCACTCAAGGTAAATAATTGACCACACGCTCTCCGTTCCACTGTAACTTGAGCTTAACCGAGACGAAAGCATTTGTTCAAGACTGCATTTGCTCATAAGTATACCACTTTTTTTTACTAACGCGCACTTTTTTTTTTTCCTGTCAGTTCCTTTCTCTTTCCAGAACAATTTGCTTTCATCTCATGCGGTCACAATTACAAAATTTATTTGCTTAATTCCCTTCTTCGTTCTTGGTCCACGGCATCAACGTTTCCCCTTCTACTTATTCCTGTCTGGTGATTTTACAGCCAACGTCAGGCCGATGCGATCCTTTCTGCTTTGTTGGTCCACTTCCCTTCCTTTCCATATAGGTACTATACCTCCTCCCTTCGTTCCCGCTCTCCCTGTCCCACATTCCCTCCCTGCAAGGTGCCTCTTCCACCCCCAGCTCCCGCCCATTCCTGCGTCCTCCTCCCTTACGTTTCACACCCACCAGCCGCCAACGATTTTCTTCTTCCTTGAACGTCTCCAGATCCCCTCAATTCACGCCTAACTTCTGACTGCCGCAGAGAGCATTAAGTCTTTTCTCCTGTCCAGTGCCACCAACTCATCGCGGTCACAGTGAGACAGTGAGGTGTCCACCAAAGTTACCTTCCTGACGTTCGTTTCAAGCATGTCAACTGTTTCCATTTCGTTTCGTTGTGTTTCACGTTTACAGCACGAGAGAAGGATAACCTGTTCTCTCCCCGTGTTTCTTGTAGCGGCGTGAGTAGCAGGTGGTCAGTGGCCCGTGCGATGTGGTGTTTAAGCCTCCCATTCAGGGTCGCAAGGAAGAATGGAAGTACTCTTGTATACTGCCATTTTTAATCTCTTTCATAATAACCTGAGGGTCACCGACTGGTAGTGTTCGGAACTTAGACTGCGTTCAGCAGACCTGTTCAAATTTACTTTTTTTAAGCAGTTCGTTCACTTTCTTCCAGACAGCATTATCTCTGCTGGATCGGTTTCCAGTTCAGGATCTCCAGGCCTGTTGCCGTGGATATTACGGTCGTACTTATATGTAGTATATTTTTAGCTCATCTAAAGACTAGCCGTAGTATTATTAACATTTTCTTATCGAAGGAGAAGCTATAAAGTTCGTAAGATTCACTAGCGCTGATCCTACAGGCAACGTGAACAAATTGGTGTGTGCCGCTCCAGCCACCAGTATTCCAAGTAACCTTATTTACACGGCAAAGCTTAGTACACACTCACTGTCTCGGTATCATTGAGTTATATTATAAACATAATCATGATTTTCGCAGGTGTGAAATATTAAACAATGTGTATATATTTTTTGTTGTACCCAAGCGGAGTCTAACCAAAATAAAAACTTACCAAATAATTACACTTGCTACGTCCACTGGCAAGTCGAGCCCCGAGGGATGAGCCAAGGTTCCTGCGGCGCGGATATTGCCAGGCTTTCGAGTCCAGGACATTCTACAACATCGTGATTGTGGACGGGAAGGATGCAGGCTGACTTATGTGCACACTAAAAACCTCGAGGCGAGCTTCTCTAACAAGTATTAAATTTCCTATAGTGAGAGTATGGGTTACAAAAGTGTGAAACATCATACAGGTCGTGTGGCCGAGGCTCGCCCAGTCCAGTCACGTCTTAAGATTGGATGAGAACCATTTGAATACCTTTTGTTATTTTCGTACCAAGAGGAAACACGACAAACAGAAAATATCAACCATTTTCTAATAATCTAAAGTGAAAGCAGCAATTTCTTTCAAAAGGGAAACTATTTTGGATGAGACAAGAGAAAGGATTTGTTTTAATGAATCTTCCTACGCCTGGCAGTTTCGCAACCTTGACTGGGAGGCGGTAGTAGTCGTGCAGGAACAGATACGCCGACTTCCCGGGACCTTAATTCAACTCGTTTCCACATTAATATCCAGTGTCTGATATGCCCCAATTAAGTGTCGTCTGGTGAATTGTAATGTGACGGTTCTCCTCTGTGTCCTAGAGGAGGTGGTAATGTGATTTATAGCGCGGTGATGCTGTGACAGGGAGAGTGTGAGGTGATGCTGCAGTGTTGGTGTCTGTGATTGGAATCTTGGCAGTCATGAGGCACCGAAGAATTAGAACTATGTGTTGCAAAGCCTGGAATGTTTGCGGGCGTCCGTAATCACGTCTTCTATAATGGGGGGAGAAAATAATGTGACAAGTGAAGAGTCTCATTGACCGTGTGGAAAGGCACAGGTAAGAAGGGGCGGTCAGGTGTTGTGGCCGTAGTTCCAGGTGTACAGGTGGGCTTACTGGCCTCCCTCGGTTTGCCTGATGATGTATCTCACAGACGTTGTATTAGTGTTATTTTTCTCATCACCAGCTATACAGGTACGTAATGTATTTAGAGTCCTGAGCTCGGCAACTACGAAACAATATGCAGGCGGGACACACACACACACACACACACACACACACACACACACACACACACACACACACACACACACACACACACTCACGCACGTCACTGGTCATTCTTAGCACAGTTACAATAGTTCTTGTGGCGGCGTGTGTCAGACTTCCTCGGATGTGCTGCTTAAGGCTTGGTTATAACGTTGCAGAGGAATATCACGTCCGTATACAACTTTAGTGAGTGGTAAACTTTTAGATACATCAAACCTGAACTGTTTACCTAGAGCTGAGTTAGACGGAGGCAGATGAGTTTTCACTGTCCAGTAACAGAGAGGTTGTACATAGTAGTACATTAGGAAGAGGAGAGAATGACCAATGGTTGTTATTAGCGATATCATTTTTTCTAGACTATAATTTTTTCACAAGTAGAAGCAGAGCGTAACCCTGCAAATTAGTATAACTTCAGTGGCGAAACAGCATGTATTGAGGCACCGTACTTACGAAAAAGAGGTCTTTTTGTAAGAGAGGAAATGAAACACGTGAAAGGAAAGAAAACCAAGAAGGAAGTGAAATGAATACAGAGAAGTATTAGGAATGTCCTGACACCGGAAGTAACGGTATGGCGTTGACCATCGGTGTGACTCAGTGTTGGAGGAATGTGTAGCTGTTGTACAAATAAAACAGAAATAATACAAACAATATATAATAAATAGATAAATAAGAATTTTTTCATGCAAAGTTTGAGGTACTGATTAACTTTAATAATTTTTGTAATACATGTGAATATCAAAACTTAATTAACTTTTTATTTTTTATTATACTCTATCATTTACTTTTATTTACTGATTTCTTTATGTATAAATTAATTTTATGTACTCAAATAATAATTTATTCAACTATTATTTCATCGGTGTTTTTTCTCTATTTATTTATTTTATTCTATTTATGATATGGAAGAAAATTATTCAGTGTGTTCATGGGTGTAAATTAATATTTGACATTATCAGCAATAGATAAAGGCGTTGGGTGAGGATAGGTGTGAGGGATGAGAGTGCAGTAGGAAGGTGGATTACAACATATCAGGTTGAGAGGAAACTGTAAGGCTGAGTAAAGACCAAAAGCTGGCAGTGACATCCGGCTTCTTTCAGGTTGGAGTGAGTCTCCAGGGCGAACCACGATGGGCAAGGATAAAAGATAATAAAAAACGGTATGCCCATCGGGCCCGCGGGGAGCATAGACGGTGGGGCTGCGTGTGATGAGGAGACCAACCCGCCAGCGGTGCCCGCCAGGCCGCCTCCACCTCCACCACCGCGACTCAACACCTGCATCCATGGCCGACCACTCAACGCCGCCGCCACCAGTGATCAGGACGGAGGAGGTAAGAATATGATTATCCTTGTTGATTCTGATGATCCGTCCCTTTGCGCGACTTTCTCGCTAGTCGGGGATGCTAAAACAAATGCTGCACGCATAAGTTACTCTTTATTCCCTCACATCATATTATGTCTCGTCCATGAATGATTTTGTGTGACAGAACCAAACATCAATTAGCAATGGGCTGTAGCACCAGTGTAGCGTATTCTTGCAGTGATCATCGTGTTCTGGGTGTCAGTGATTCACCCTAAGTGTTGCCAAGGTATTAAATTACCATTACAGCTGAGAGTCCGCGAGAAAAATAAAAAAAAAGTTTTACAAAGGAGTCATCGTTCCCTCTTATGGGCGGCCGTTTTCTGTTCGGTGTTCGTGAGTGTTTCCCTGATTTCCCCTGACACCGCCCCTCGCTAACAGGAAACCGCTGTGCAGCCTCTGATTGGCGGCTACTTCACCAACCCGGCACCTCCTGGCGTGTGTGTGTGTGTGTGTGTGTGTGTGTGTGTGTGTAATCGGAGAGTTCGCAGGAGAGTGCACTACCATCGTTACAGATCATCTAGAAAAGACAACTACTAACTATTCACTATCAAGTCCTAGGTTTACAAAGCCGTTGGTTTATAGTATAGTTTCTTTCGTTCCTGTTTTACAGTTTCCCCTCAGAAGATAGACAGCAGCTCGACCAGCCAAGCCAACCACACTAACCATACGTGTACCTTGTTATCTTTAAGTGTCATGATCTGATAGGAACAGGGATTCTGAAGTCCTTTTTGTTTGCATTTATTCAAGTGCATACGTAGAGAGCAAATGAGCGGTACTGCTAACCCCGCGGCCCCAGGAAGTAATTACATGTGCCAGTGTTTGGCGTTCCTGCTGGAATAATACCGGCCTCTGCTCCTGTTTACCCTAGCCGAGATCGTCCCTTTGGCCAGCGCAGTTATCCACACCATTAACTGCGTAGAATCATAGAAGTACAATTTTAAATTATCTCATAGAATGTAGTGCGTCTGTTTTAAATTGCTGTTGGGAAAGTTTTTATTCAGCTTTGTTTCTTGTTGCAGTGACTATTACAATGAAATATTATATTACTGCCACCAGGAGCCCTTATGCAAGTTTCTGCCTTTCCCTTGTGACATTCTACTAAGCCTAACCACGAGGCCTTACAACCAACCTATTCCCTATAGCCAGTCTGCGTTCCTCCATACACCTCATTCACCCACACCCTGTCCTCAGTCTCCACACTAAGCATCCTTACCACACTATCCCAAGGAAGAAAGCCATAACGACGCGGCCAATAAGTATTTATAGCCTGGCTCCACCCAGTTTTTTTCCCATGAATAAATTTCCAGGGTGGAGGAAGCTCGACCAGATAGGTACAGTCTGTCTTGTAGGGATATGTCTAGTTGGGTGGTTGGTTTGCTGGCTGCCTCGCCGGCTGATTGGCGAGTGTATTGACTGGCTGTGTGGCTGCTTGGCTGGTTTGTTGCTTGCTTGATTGGTTAGTTGGGTGGTTGGTGGGTTGTTTTTTATACTGTTTGTGTGGTGGACAGGCTGGCTTTTAGAGGTAGTGGACTTTTAAGATCACCTTTAACCCCCTGGTGATTTTCAAACGATGTTGAGAGTACGTGGCCGCGGTACGAGGGTCTCTCCAACGCGCCACTTTACTGTACTAGTTTGCCATCACCTGATGACGTGACTGCCTGGTGCAAGGAGGGAACGGCGCCTTCTTCATGCCAAGCACGTAGGCAAGGCCATCTGCACAGTCATCCTGGACGGTGATTTGATGTATCATGAAAGGAAGAGGTCGTATATATATGTATGTAAGCACTGAAGGTGCAGAAATCTGTAGCAGTATTTTCTATTTATGATATCAGACGTTACGGTAGAACTACCAGCGGGAATGTTCTGAATAGGCTGGTGAGGAGGTCATCTGCTCCCTTAGACGCAGTTTCAACGAGAACCAGCCTGCAGCTTTAGGTTCCTCCGTCGGCCAGGCTCTGTGTGTGCCAAGGAGGCGAGGCGAGAGCAACATTCGACATTTTAAAATTCTCCACAGACTTCAGTATAGTGAAACGATGTCAGATGAATAGAAAAATCTGAATTAAAAAGAAATCCGTAACCTGAGTTTTGTTAGCTCAGATTCTTCATGATGATGATATACTGCTTCCCTTAATTCCCTTCCCCACTCCATGCTCAAACTGTTCCCTGGCATTACACCACTTTCAGGAAACTTTTAACAGGTGTTTGCGATTCATTATTAAAGTTGCGGCGTCTTCGCTCCCTTGCCACAGCACGGAAACATTCAGAAATTTTCAGCTTAATGGCCTTAATGGGAACATAAACCCTGCACTTGAACAAAATGTCTCGGTGCACCTTCTCACACTGTGTCTGGAGCGAGGCTGGCCAGGTTGCAAGGCGTCTGGCTTCCGGCACCCTCTGAGTTGCCCTTTATTGTTCTTCGTGTCAAGGTGTCATTTATGTATTGTATGAGAGAGAGAGAGAGAGAGAGAGAGAGAGAGAGAGAGAGAGAGAGAGAGAGAGAGAGAGAGAGAGAGAGAGAGAGTTTTGTTTTGGAGGCAAAATCGTTATAGTTCCTAAAGTAAACTGATTCTCCCCTCTTGAAAGCACCGAAGTCATAGCTAGAAGGAAAATCGGAAAGCAGGCAGGCAATTGTTACTGGGGCGTGAACGGAAAGCTGAGAGGAACAAAGCGTTGCGAGCATGAACTGATTTTATTGGAGTTGAAAGCTATTAAGTTAAATGTGACAAGTACTGACCATAGCGATATATATATATATATATATATATATATATATATATATATATATATATATATATACATACATACACACATACACACGCGCGAGTAGGTAGATAGATAGATAGACACATTGAATACACAGGTAGATAGGTAAGTAGATAGATGAATGGAAATGCCAGTATTGTTTAATAGCCTGAGTTATTAATGCTTCGAGGGAGATCCAATTCAAGGTAAAGGCTGAGTCAGTTCTGAAAGAAACTAGATTTACGTGAGAGTGAGGGGAAGTGATGCTTCCAGAAATACACACGTTGTATCCTGAACGCCGCTCGGGGTGCCACTTAGGGCGATGACGCTACGCACTCAGCCCGATTGTAGGCCGTGAGGGGGGGGTGAGACTGCAGCTGATGTCATGGTGTCTGTGGAAGACATAGATCATCAATAGGGTGGTGTCTGTTCTCACACATCCCTTCCAGGACTGATGGAGGGGAGCCAGTCTCAAAGTACATATTTATTGTTTTATACTCTAATGAAGGAGGCAACAGGCACGGTTTGCATGTTACTTAACCATCACGCCACATCATGACTGTAGTTGTAGTAATGAAACCCTGTACTTAATCACATATTCGTGCTATTATTTTCTTGTTTCACTTCTACTAATAAGAATTAGACTGAATTCCCTGCCGCACGTTATATTTTTGATAAGGCGAATGACCCTTCCGTTGACTTCAGTACAAAAACAAATAGATAAGTAAATATATAGATAAACACTTAAATAGATGAATAGATAAATATAAATGTGTAGAAAAGAAGCGAGATGGGAACTGTGTGTGTGCAGCGAGGAGTGAGGAGGTGTTCGCCCCTCATGGTTACAAGGTGTTTGGAAGGTAAAGTATTCAGCGGAGTAAGAAACAACATCGGGAACGCAACAAGCAGTGCAAAAACGGGAAAAAAAAAAACATTACTCTATCATAAAGTCAAATGCCAATGAAAACCAACTTCATACACGCAGCACAGTGAAAGTTGCCGCTGTTGAATGTATAATAGCATACGTAAATAAATTTGTATTTGCTTTGCTCCACGGCGGCGCGCTTGCAAATATCATTAAGCTCGGCAATAATCATGTAATAACGCTAGAAATGAGCGTTCCCTCCTTACAACAGCAGTCACAGAGCAGGGAGGCGAAAGGCAGGATGGTGCTCGTCAGCCCTGCAGCCCTATACCCGTCTAGGTTCGGTCGCGCGGAAAATGAATTGATCACTCAGCTTGCTCCAGCCAAGTGTCTCGTCCACTCTTGACCATTTTCTTTTGTTTCTTTTTTCTTGGGTGGGGGTGAGGGAGTGATTTATTCTTAGCCATCATCCCCAGCCTCCCAAAGTTCCTTGAGGCGCGCGGCAGAGGCAAGGCGTCAGTGAGGGTGATGGAACTCTTATCGTTGGGCTGAGATTGAGATGAGACAACTCAACGAAGTCCTATAAAGTCTGTGTACGGAAAACGCGTATTGGTTGTCCTTCCTTCTAGTCGTTATGTTTTTTGTTATGATTTACAGTTTACAATCAAGAACTCCAGGGACGACATAGAAGTGTTTATACAGTGTGACAGAGGAGTGGAGGTAAGCAGAGGAAGATGTGCTGACAGAGGACATTGAGAGCCTTACGAGGGAATGAGGCAAGAAAACCACAATGGAAAATCAACACAAAGTCCAAAAGATAAAGGCGGTAGCGAGGAAACCTAGAAGCAATGTTACTTTGGGGGGCGTGGGGTGTGTGTAGAAGGCACGAGGGGCAGGCGAGGCGAGGGTTGAGTGATGATGAAGCCCAGATCGTCAGCGGGATAAATGCCTCAGACAAACGTAATCTTTCCCCTGCAGTGTTTATCGTTCCTGCCCTCCGCCCGCCTCCCGCCGCTGACGAGGCTCGCAGTTCTCTCGCCGTGAAGGTGATGTACGCGACACTACCGACTTTCATTCTAAGGGGGCCGGGATGGGGGGGAGGGGGGCAGGGGGTCGGTGCCTAAAGGGAATGTTGTTGGCTTTTATTTCCTAGGGTGATATTTCTTTTCTTTCCAGTGTTGTTGCTACATCCACACTCCAGAAAATTATGTTTAAAATCTATTTCGAGAGTGACTGAACTTCAACGTTTAGCGAGGTTTGGTCAGGGGTTTGGGGGAAGACCAAAAGACCCGTATAGTGACGTTGGTTTCCCCGCTGGGCCCGCAGTAATTGGAGAGGCCTGGTTCGAAAATCTTACTTTTGTGCTCCGAGAACGCCAGACCGAGCCCTTAACTCCGCCTGATTGATATTAGTTGCTCAAGTGCCCGGGAAGATTGCCAAAGATCAATACTCCAATCACAAGCGGAGAACCTTCAGGGGGTAGCTGGGGAGGAGGACGGAGAATCGGGGAAGCGAATGGGAAAGAGCAAGTGTGTGGAAGGTAAGAATTGGGGGATGGGCGGTACAGGAAAGAATAAGGAAATACAAAGAAATTGGTACAAGAAAGGTGAAGAAAGGTTGTGCGAGCAAGAAGAATGAGGAGCAGCTCGGCGAGAAGAAAGGAAGGTAAATGTTAACTATTATACTACATGCGTGCCTTCCTTCACGCTTCGTAGGAGGGTGGAGACAGGAGTGGCGTGAGGACGTACTATATTTTGTCGCTGAATCATTTCATGTACACTCACCAGCCGCTATGTAACTGTCCTGACTTTTTGACAGCAACTCATCCGATTTCAGAGTAAAGCATCAAAAATAGGTTTTACTGTGGGACAAAATATTCAGGCATGCAAGGGGCACACTCGGCGAGAGAAATATATACATCATCAGTTCTTCAGTTGTGATTGACATGTGAATTCCATCTCGTCACAATGTTCACTTGACAAAGTTTTGCAACAGCTGATTTTTTTCTATACAGCTCTTGGCCATAGTTGAAAAGCCTGACTTGTGCAGACAGACATTTGACCAATTGAGCTGTACATCCAGACGATCCAGGTTTGGTCGTTAAATGATTACTACTCGTACTCGTCAGTGATATTACTTGGAATGTGTAAATGTGATAACCTACCTACCTGATGTATATAGTAGTGGCCTTGTGTTCCAGTGAAGTAGGATAATACCTCCTCCTAGGCTCAGAAACTGAAGAATAATGATGAGCATCACGGATATGTATCATATGGAATATTTTCCCCTCGCCTAAAATAAACAAAATAGCAGCTCTCGGTGACCAGTGACGGCTGTAGTGGGTGTGATGATGCTGGCGGGCTGAGTGCTCCCTCTGCGCTGCGTCTCGACTGGCAATGGTCAGCTCCTGCTCCTGCAAGGTTCATTTGACAACCTGTCACTGTAGAGAAGCATCATTAAGAATCCAGTCGCTCATGCTGTCACGTTGGTTCATTGAGTAGTACTTCCTGCACGATAATTGAGTACATTTGTGAAATTATGTTTTTACTCATTTAAAGGAAGTATTGTAATGTAATTAGTGTACGAGTATTATCATAATTAATGATATTTGATACGTTTTAAATTGGCTTATTACAACACCTGTGAGAGTTCAGCAGCCCACCATGTAAGGGAGGAAGGGAGAGGCGAAGGGACGGAAAAAACAACCATTTACGTATGCTACGGCAGGTGGAGGCAGTGTCAGGTCTTATGGAGGCTCCTCAAATGTTGATTGCTGCTGTTCCTTGCGTCGGAACTACACTGCCTTGGGTCACCGTTATGCGGGGCTCGAGCTGTATGCGTGGAGGGCGGTGAGAGACTACGACAAAGGGAGGTTATTACACTTGATGGCGGTGGGGTGGCGAGCGAGGGGATCCCGCTGAATGGCATTGGTGGCGCCTGCTCGGAGCGGTGGTGGCGGCCGCTCTGATGTTGGTTGCGGTGGAGACTGCCCAGTAGGCCCAGCTGTGGCAGAAGCGGCGGGCGCACGAGCCTTCCGTGAGCCCACACATTCGGCCGTCACCTGCTGCTGGCCCTCTCTTGTGTGAGGGTGACGCGAACCGACTCAGAAACCAAGTCGTGTGCCAGCCCGGGGTGCGCCGCGTGACGGAACAGCGAGGAAGGTTTATCCAATGTCTCAGGTTTGAAAAGAAGCGCGATAGCTAGAAAAGTAAATACGTACTACCACGTGACCGCCGTAATTATTGTTTTGCCAGATGATGTGCTATAGCCGCAGTGACACAAAGCTGTCCAGAACGCTGGAATATCAATAAAATATTAAACATTGTCGACGTTCCTGAGAGTGGAAATATTTACTGTTTTTTGTGATTCCGAGTGTCCAGCGACTGAGATAATGTCGCGCTTCAAACACGTCCAACAGAAATTAACAACTGCAAACGAAACGTGTCTGATTTAATGAAGAGAACCATACTGGTGAGAATATTTTGGTGTCAACTTTCCTGCACCAGTGACTCGTTAACCCAAGAAAGCTTTCCCGCCCTTGAAGCTGCAAGTCGGTGCGGGAAACAGTAAGCAGTTGGAGAGTGATTCAAACAGGGCAGAAGAACGCGCCTCAGCACCTTCCCGACCATTGATAAGCTTGTCATGCCATCTGGGCCGCTCATTATTATTATTGATACATGTCGTAAATCATTATTACTCATCATGATGACTTATTATTATTATTATTATTATTATTATTATTATTATTGATAGTAGTAGTAGTAGTGGTGGTAGTAGTAGTGGTAGTAGTAGTAGTAGTAGTATACTTCTTATCGTTGTTAATTCTTTGTTATTTTTTGTTGTTATAATTATACTTATTATTCTTGTATTATTATTATTATTATTATTTATTTTTCTATTTCTATCCTTTACCCGTGGCGCCGGTAGGTTTGATGCAGGTCTTAAATGGTCAGCCTCCGCCCGTTAGTAGCGCGGGTTAGATTTTTTTTTTAAGTAACGCCTCGTTTCTTCAATAAGAAGCGCGAGCGGAAGCTCTTCGAGCATATATCTTTGCAGTCCCGTCGAGGATAGTGTTATGGTAGCATGTGGGTGATCTTAGGCCACTCGGCGGTATTACCAAAGAAAAGTGGCCAGCTCGTGCCAGGGCTCGAACTCGAGACTGGTATGCTGTTTTTTATCATCGCTATTGATAATAATTATATTAATGATAATAATGGTTACCATTATTATTATTATCATTATTATTTTTTGTGGTTATCATAATTTTTTTTCTGTGTATATTTGTGTGTGTGTAATCACTGTACAGTCTGCTGCTGGTCTCTCTCTCGTGTGTGTGTGTGTGTGTGTGTGTGTGTGTGTGTGTGTGTGTGTGTGTGTGTGTGTGTGTGTGTGTGTGGCCACGACCATGGAGTACACAGGAACGCTCTTGCCTCCAGTAAAAAGGAGGAAAAAGATGGGGAAAAAAGAAAAATGAGGCATCCATTCCAGCCATATGTAAGGGAAGGAGGAGGAGGAGGAAGAAGTAATGGGGAAAGAGGAGGAGGAAGGGAGAGAGGGAAAGAGAGAGTCACTCCATCCTGTATTGAATTGAAAGGAGGAGGGGAAGGAGGATGAAGATGGCAAAGAAAAGAAGAATGAGAAATAAAGAAAGAAAAAACGAAAAAAAAAACTGAAAGGAAGGAAGATATTAATAATGACGATAAGGAAGAACAAGAAGAAAAATTCCCGAAGAACAAGTAAAAGAAGAGAGGTATAGAGTAGTCCATCCCAGTGAGGAGGAGGAGGAGGAGGAGGAAGAGGCAGAACTGCTACATCAGGCAAAATGGAATGTTTGTGCAAGAGAGTCTGTGGCTCGAGTGGATGAGAGAGTTGGAGAAAGAGGTGGGTGAGTAGACTCTCTCTCTCTCTCTCTCTCTCTCTCTCTCTCTCTCTCTCTCTCTCTCTCTCTCTCTCTCTCTCTCTCTCTCTCTCTCTCTCTCTCTCTCCTCCGTCTTTAGTTCACTCCTTTTCTCTCCCTCCCTTGTTCTCCACTCTTTTCTTTATCCTCTTCGTATAAATGGGGTTTGAAATCGACTTTTCCCCCTTTTCCCCTCGTTTGTAAATAATGCTCTCTCTCTCTCTCTCTCTCTCTCTCTCTCTCTCTCTCTCTCTCTCTCTCTCTCTCTCTCTCTCTCTCTCTCTCTCTCTCTCTCTCTCTCTCTCTCTCTCTCTCTCTCTCTCTCTCTCTCTCTCTCTCTCTCCTCTACTTTACCTTTATTTATTCTCTCCTCCTCCTCCTCCTCCTCCTCCTCCTCCTCCTCCTCCTCCTCCTCCTCCTCCTCCTCCTCCTTCTCCTTCTATGAACTTCTCGTACTATAACAAAAACGTTGCTCCCTCCCTCCCTCCCTCCCCTACCAACACCTGAGTGAGGGGTTGGAGGGGGAAGGGCTGCTGGTAGCTCTTGTAAAGGTCACTCGAGTTGCAAATTGATTTAAAGGTCGGCAGACTGAGGGGCCAGAATGTTCCAGCGAAGCGCGTGGCGCTACCTCCTCCTCCTCCTCCTCCTATTCCTTCTTCTCCTCCTCCTCTTTCTTCTCCTTGTACTCCTACTTCTCTTACTCCTCCTCCTCCTCCTCCTCCTCCTCCTTCTCTTTCTGCTCTTTAAAGTCCTCAAATGTTGTTGTTGTTTTTTTACTTCGTGTAATATTCTAGTGTTTATAGGACGTTTACATGAGAGAGAGAGAGAGAGAGAGAGAGAGAGAGAGAGAGAGAGAGAGAGAGAGAGAGAGAGAGAGAGAGAGAGAGAGTGAGTGAGAGTCAATCAATCAATCAGTCAGTCAGTCATTCAGTGGTAATCAGTAGAACAAAATACACTATAATGCCAGTATAACACACACGCAGTGCCACACTTCTGAGGGTGTAAGCGGTCCTCGTGGTGGTGTTGCAAGAGGCACGGCAGTGAACAACCCTCATGACACGTGGTAAAGGGAAGTAAGATTGTTTGGTAACGTCGAGCAACAATGGTTTGATCTGTTGACCTGTTGACCCTTGATTGATGTGTTCTTACAGCATCTTGATTGAGGCGGAGCTATTGACCTTGTGGCGTTCCTTGATATTCCACTTCGATTCTTGGCACTACGTAACGCACTTCTGCTACCCGATGTAACACTGATCGATCGTGCTGGCTTGTGTAATCGTTGGTGTCGGCCTCGTGTGTGTGTGTGTGTGTGTGTGTGTGTGTGTGTGTGTGTGTGTGTGTGTGTCGTCTGCCTCACCCTAGTACTGCTATTTCTTCTCTTAGATAATAACTTCTGGACCGGTTACAGAACTTCACTCTTGGAAATTTATATATATACACTCAGTCCACCGTTTATCTTTTAATTACAAAAAATAGGTCATCTTACTCACTTATTGCGCCATTTTTTCAACTTACTCATCATTTCCTCGGAACTAATCACAAAACAAGCGCGGAGAGAAACCTTACAACTCCATCCAAACCCTCTTGTCAGTTAGTGTCCCTCTCCTCACCACACCCAGAATTCACCTCTGATGCCGTCCATTGGCACTCCGCGGCATCTGGCTGTTCCCTGGCACTACGCAAACCCATCACAGACACTGGTATGACGTAACCTTTGACCGGACACTGACCTTTAGGCTCCACTGTGCTCCTTTCTGAGGGTGAATACTTTGGCTGTCTACTGTTAACCTAATCCCCTGAGCCGCCCTTCCTATATCCTCCCTGATCCTCCCTGAGTAGGCACGAGCTGCGCCCCCTGTGGCCTGTGGTACTCCATCTTCTTCCTGGCACTTAGGCTTCTCTCAGCCTCTCCGTTACCCTCGCCCTCACCCCCATCGACCCCAAGACACGCCCGTGGAGGCCCTCAGCTTCACTCCAGCGGGGCCTCTTGTCTTCCATGGAGCTCTCTCTGGTTCTCTTCTCTTCCCTACCTTACCCTTACCTTCTCTCTCTCTCTCTCTCTCTCTCTCTCTCTCTCTCTCTCTCTCTCTCTCTCTCTCTCTCTCTCTCTCTCTCTCTCTCTCTCTCTCTCTCTCTCTCTCTCCTGAAAGCACCATCCCTTAAAAAAAGACGTGCGTGTGTGTGTCCTTGCTTGCTTTTTCCTTTTATTTGAATTGCTCTCGAACAGTTCAATTTAGCAATATTGTTATGGTAATAATAATAATAATAATAATAATAGGAATATGATGATGATGATGATGAGGAGGAGGAGGAGGAGGAACACATAGGAAGAACAAACAGCAACAGACCTGCTGGCCCTTACGAGGCTGTTTGTGAGTACACTATCTAGTCTAGAGTGAAGGATACAGGATAGTAAGGGTGAAGGCTTCTCTCCCCAGCCATGGCTGGCAGGGAAAGGAAGGCCAACCAAGACCAGACTGTCACTACCACTACTGCTACCACTACTTCCTGGCAAGCGATGTCAGGCCACTAGCGACGTCTTTTGAATCGACATTTCGTAAGTTAGGTACATCAGGATGAACTTACTCAAAGTTTGCTACGTTAACGGATAGTATTTTAGTTGTGGATTGGCTTCTAAATATTTGTCAAGTCTATTTTTGAACGTAGTAATTGTTTTACTGTCGACGACATTGGCGGGCAGGGAGTTCCAAACGTTAACGATCCGATTGAAAAAGAAGTGCTTGGCTTTGTTTGATGTGAATCTTTTACCAGTAATCTTAAAAGAATGATGTCTTCTTGTTATATTTGATCAATCAAAAGTAATGTAATCTTCTGTATTGATATTATCGAATCCTTTGATTATCTTGAACATTTCAATGAAATCCCCTCGCATCCTTCGTTTCGGTGGTAATGGCAGGTTAAACATAACTTATTGCCAGTATTAACCCTTACACTGCCGAGGTCTTTTCTAAGTGTTCGATTTATAGATTTTTTTAAAAATTATGATTTTATTCAAATTTTTCTTATTAATGATAAAAATAAATATTAATGATAAAAATAAATATTAATGATAAAAATAAATAATAATGATAAAAATAAATAATAATGATAAAAATAAATATTAATGATAAAAATAAATATTAATGATAAAAATAAATATTAATGATAAAAATAAATATTAATGATAAAAATAAATATTAATGATAAAAATAAATATTAATGATAAAAATAAATATTAATGATAAAAATAAATATTAATGATAAAAATAAATATTAATGATAAAAATAAATATTAATGATAAAAATAAATATTAATGATAAAAATAAATAATAATGATAAAAATAAATATTAATGATAAAAAATAAATAATAATGATAAAAATAAATAATAATGATAAAAATAAATAATAATGATAAAAATAAATATTAATGATAAAAATAAATATTAATGATAAAAATAAATAATAATGATAAAAATAAATAATAATGATAAAAATAAATATTAATGATAAAAATAAATATTAATGATAAAAATAAATATTAATGATAAAAATAAATATTAATGATAAAAATAAATATTAATGATAAAAATAAATATTAATGATAAAAATAAATATTAATGATAAAAATAAATATTAATGATAAAAATAAATATTAATGATAAAAATAAATATTAAAAAAAGGAGGAGGAGGAAGAGGAAGAGGAGGAGAAGGGGTAAGAGGAGTAGTGAGGCACCATTACCAGCAACAATAATAGAAGCAGTAAAAACAATAATATTAATAATAATAATAATAATAATAACAACAACAGTAAAAACAACAACAACCGAAACAGCTACAGGTATGAACATGTTAAAAAAAAAAATATTTGTAAATCAAGAGTTTCATTCAATATCTGTCTTGTGTCTATGTTAACGCGATTTGAAAAGACGGACGGACAGACGGACGGAAGTCTTTTACGTGGAGAATGCTGGGTGGAAGGCAGGGGATGGAATAGAGTTACTGGTGTGGGAGGAAGGGTGATCTTTTTTCTTCATGTCTCTTTTCCTCGTTGCTATTTTTATTCCGATGATGTTTGGTTGAGCTTGTGTGTGGCTTTACCTGACAGACTGTATATAGCTAGCTACCTCCACTCATCATCAATTTGTTTCTTCATTAACTTCCCCTACCTGAGTGTTCCTGGTGCCTTAATTCCTAAAGGGGAGAGAGAGAGAGAGAGAGAGAGAGAGAGAGAGAGAGAGAGAGAGAGAGAGAGAGAGAGAGAGAGAGAGAGAGAGAGAGAGAGAGAGAGAGAGACAGACTGTTTCTCTATCCTTACCTTTCATGTCGTCTTTGCGTTGCGCGTTCTAGTAACTCAAAACGAGACAGTATTTCCGTGTAGGCTCTTTCATGGGCAACGTAGGAGGAGTGGGATGTGGAATAACACCTGGTTGGGTATGAGTGGGTATGGGTGGGGGTGAGCGTGGTTGGCGGGTGTGAGCGGGCATATAGGAGGGTGGGTGGGTGAGTAGGAGAGGTTAGTGTGTGAGTGAAGCTAAAGGGTATAGAAGGAGGGATGTGTAGCTTGAATAGATGTACTGATGAGAGAGATGCTTCCCTAGTATAGTGTTTCGTTAGGATGAGAGGAGTGTTGGCGTGAGAAGAGGAGAGGATAGTATACATGGTGAAGAAAGAATGGATAGGAGAGGAGAGAGGTAGAGAAAACACGAAGAGGATAGGCGTACACGTAGATGAGAGAGTGTAAGCGAAAGAGGCGCCATAGGGTGAAACTAGATGAAAAGGGAGAGGAAATGAAAGGTTAGTAGAGCGGCAGAGCGGCAGACAGGTAAGTATATAGACAGGTAGGCGCAGCAAGCAGGTTATTTCAGTGACGTTGAACTTTGTGGTGTTGATGCGACCTTCCTTCAGCAGGGCAGGGAGCAGACGTGTAATAATTCAGGAGGTATTGGTTCAGCGGGGAGGTGCACTCCGTCCTTACCTTCCCTCTCTTATCCTCCTCCTCCTCCTCCTCCTCCTCCTCCTCCTCCTCCTCCTCCTCCTCCTCCTGTTCCTCCTCCTCCTAGTAAGCGGGCGTCCCTTTCCCTGTTCTCCTCTCGGGCTTAGTGTTCCCTCCGCTCCGAGCATCCGCCGGGCTTAACAAAGGTAGCCTGTTGTAAGGTCTTCGTTCTTATTTACTTCTCATCAGCTATCTCCGTGTTCCTCCTTTCCTCTCCTTTATCTTCCTCCTCCTCCTACTCTTCCGCCTCCTCCTCCTCCTCTTCCTCCTCCTCCTCCTCCTCCTCCTCCTCCTCCTCCTCCTCCTCCTCCTCCTCCTCTTCCTCCTCCATCTCCCCTTAAACCTGGTAGTCTCTCTCTTTATACATTCTCGGTATTAAAGTTTGGGCCATCTAGTGTTGCGTGTTCAAAGAGGCAAACAAAGATGCGTAAGAACCCTGGGAGGCGCATAGCACAACAAGCACAAGTGAAAGGCTAACAGGGGCGTGATGTAAGGATCGAGGGTGAGGGTTAAGGGGTAAGGGGAGGTGCTGGAAGGCGCATAACACAAGGCAACACGACCCTGTATAGTGGAGATGACCGGAGTAAACATTTCCCCCGGGCGAGGGACCGTTTCTGTTTTTCGCACTGGGAGTAAATATTATTTTTGGCTCGCATATAACTCAACCGAAGTGCGTTTGTGCCGGAATAACTGAGAGATGTTAAAACAGATTCATCCTTTTTCGCTCTTTTTTTTATATTTTTTTTTATATATTTTTTTTATATTTTTCCTTTCATGTGTGAAGAATAGCCATTGGATATCTATATGTGTGTATGTATGTGCGTGTGTGTGTGTGTGTGTGTGTGTGTGTGTGTGTGTGTGTGTGTGCGTGTATCTGTGTGTGTGAATTATTTGGAGTGTAATTTCGTATGTATTTTTACACCGCCGCTAAATATTTACACACATAATTACAGGAGCGGCGCATTGCATCTCCCTGCCGGCGGTAATTTGCTGCAGAATTTCCAGCCGTGTAATTGCAGGACACATGAGGCTGCTGTGAATATTACCAAATCGTAAACTGTGCAGCCACGAAGCCTTACGATGCAGACGGCTAAAGTAGCACCAAGTAGTTACACACACACCACCATGCTATGCGATGCTGTATTTGGTTACGCTGAAGTGTATTAAATGTGCAATGTCTACTGTATTAGGTTACTTTATAGTGTATCAAGTTATGTTAAGTTACGCTTCAGTGTGTTGAGTTTCGTGTTAGTGTGTCGAGTTACGCTTTAGTGTGTCGAGTTTTAGTCACCGAGTTAAGTTATGCCGCAGAGTATGAATAATATGCAGTATTGTATCACGACACGCACGCTAATATTGTATCAGGTTACGCTACATTGCATTGTGTGTGTGAGTGTGTGTGTGTGGGGGGGGGGCGGTGTCATCGTCACACACAAAGGTATATTCGATGTTTAATAATTTTGAAAGCAATTGATAAAAAGTATATTGGATTTTTCCCATTTGACAAATGAAAATCCTGTTAGACAGACTTATTGCATGAGCTATATCTGAATCAGAAAACAAGTCGAATGTTATTACTACGAGGCAGCTCATTCCGGTGTCAGTGAAGCGAAGATCATCTTTAAAGGAGAAAGTGTGCAGACAACCATATTTTCTTAACGTAACCGAGCTCTGCTCCCCGTCCTCTCCTCTCCTTCCGTCCTCCCTCCGACCCTGATCTTCAAATTCCTCTCCGTCCTCGCCCGTGACGAGTGTTTCAAGAGACAGGTCACTCCCCCTTCCGCCCTTGGGTTAGGTCAGGTCAGCTTGAGAGGCAGCAGCATCACTGTTTTCGGATACTGAATAAATATTTAACCTTCATCATGTTTACAGTTTTGAGCCGCGGTTCGTCTTCATCGTTGACTAGAAAGAGAATTACTGAGGAAGGTGAGGTCTGGACAGGACCCTTCCACTTGTAAAAAAGGTGATTAAATAATCCCCCGAAATAGGTAGCTATATATCATATAGTTCTGCTAGAGTTAACGCGAGAGCGCTATCCCTCTCACTAAGAAGCTTCCGTGAGCCAGGATCGAACTCGGAACCTCTACGCCACGAGCCAAGCATTGTACCACAGAGCCACCTGGTTCCCTTCCACTTGTAGCCCCCACGTACCCAGCCTACGGTGCCCCCACGCCCACCACTGGCACACTCTCCCTCCCTTGCATGTTTACATCACGCCCACACAGTGTGTGCCCAGACGCAACCCGGCTTGCTTCCCCCCCACACCATCCTTTTCTTTCAGACCCTTTCTCAGCCTCTCACTCTTACGTAGATATTCCCTCTCAGATCCTTGTCCCCTCAACCACTCATTCTTCGATCCCCATCCTCTATGCCCCATCAATCCCTCGCTTGTCTCCCCCCCCCCTCCCCCACCACACCCTTCACGCCGATGACAGTGTCCGTTGGCGATGGTATTGCTTTCCAATAGAGAGATGATTGTCGGTGGAAAATGTGGGAAACTTCAGTGTCCAATGACGATGGAATTTCAATGGCTTACGTGTATGTCGTTATTGGTTGTGTTTCACGAGACGTTGGGAACGACACGGAGCATCTGGAACACTGTTGAGGGAGACAAATGCCCACTAGGGACGTCGAGTGAAAGAGGGAGCATTTAGAACGTGGCTGAGGAAGATCAATGGCCCGTAGTGCACATACCTGTGGCTGCAGGAAGGAAGAACATTCCGAATATCGTTGAGAAAGACTAATGCTCCACAGGGATTAAGGTGAATGGAGGGAGCATCCGAAACCGTTTCAGAGAGACAGATGCTACGTGTTACATCACCGCCAGTCAAAGGAAGGAGAATTTAGAGCTCGCTCGATGCACACCAACATTCGTAATGCCTTAGACGGAAAGAGTAAGATATTGAAACACCATTTTTAAGAGATTCAATTCTGCAAGATGGTCCCGCGGTGTCCTAATGTAAAAGATGAGCTGCAGCGTCAGGGTGGTTGTGGTCAGGACGGAGGCATACATCGGGGTCGGGCTGAGGACGTCCTTCTATAAGATACTTCGTAGTCCGTGTGATCATCAGCGTCACCGTCGACAGTTGGTTGCGTGCGAGGGTGTGTGAGGTTGAGTGTGGTGCTGCAGGGAGGCAAAGTGATGATGGTGGTGCTTGGGACAGTTAAGATGTGCTTATGTTTAGTGTGTGTGTGTGTGTGTGTGTGTGTGTGTGTGGTTGGACGTGGGTGAAGGACAGTGTATGTAAAGTAATGTAGCGGTAATGATGGTGCTGTAATGCTCTGCTTTGTTAATTAAAGCAGCAGGTGTTCCCTACTCTCATTACCACCTGCCGGCATCCTCCTGGCAAATTGAATTGAAAACCAACACATATTTCTTTATTAGTCGTACGTATACAAGAGTGAAGGCTTGCATTACCTACACCCATTTTTCCCGCCCCAATGAGAACACTCAGAGTCAGCAGATTCAGGCACCTCGGGGAATAGACTTACCTCTAACTCATTAATTAGGAGAGCCACCGCGTCGTGTAGACCCAACCACCTCACTTGAACAAATATGCGTAGAGCCTGCAAGCTGTGGATCTTCCTGAGACCACAGTGCGTTAACCGAGGCTGTGTTTAACGTGTGCAAGGGGTTATACCCTTTAGGAGGGGATTACGCGTAGGCGAGCCAAATGCCGCAGTCTGTGAAAGGTCGAGCCAAAAGTTTTGTTCTCACATAGATGTTCAAGTGCATAGGAAGGCTTTGACGGCCCTGGTGCTGGCTTGAAGGGGTGTGTGTGTGTGTGTGTGTGTGTGTGTGTGTGTGTGTGTGTGTGTGTGCGTATGTGTGTGTGTGTGTGTGTGTGTGTGTGTGTGTGTGTGTGTGTGTGTGTGTGTGTGTGTCACCCCTGCATACGAGCCACTGTGAATCACTATCCACCATTTTTCGTTTCGTTTGTGTCATCAAGCTGAGTTCTGATCGTCTTCATTCCCTGATAGGATTCTGGCTTCAGGCTCCGTGTCTGCTGTTCCTTCCTCGACGCCCTGATGGCTTTCAGACCCGTCGCTGGAAGTCCTTTAGGCGGCGTAAAAGACCGATCGCTTTCCCTCTTCAGCGGGGGTTCAAAGCCGCCACTGCATCTGTGGTAGTTTGTGTGGGACGGAAAAGTTTCCTTTGTTGGTGTTGCGTGTTGAGTGTGGCGGGATGACGGCATCTCCCCACCGCTGCCCCTTCTCTTCTCTCTAAAAGTGTGCATCGCGGTCATCAGGAGAGGAGGGACTGTGGAATGGGGTTGGGGCAGCTTACCGCCACCGGCTTCCTTAACTGGGCAAAACATTTTACGCATTCTTTTCCATTTACATAACCATTTAGTTCGCACGAATATATTCTCCTAAAAACGGACCGTAAATAGAAAACAAAAATAATCACGTTTGAAAGTTAGGAAATTTATTTATTGAAAAACGAAATATGCCAGTTTTCCTCTCACATTCCAGGCCCTGATGAAAATGTAGCAATGTTACGTTTTAATTATACTGAAATTAAAAATGTAGACGAAAGGAACCAATGATTGATTGGAGACAAATGACACTCGTCTGATAAAGTTGAACTTGAGAGTAACTTTATGCAGTCTCACGCTGCTCGAGCGCGTCATAAAGTTAGCAAGACACCTTCGCCCAGCACTGGACCCAACGCGTGGCTGCAGTGCTGGAGTACTGCATGAGCCGCGGGTGTCCGTCATGAGTGCCACAGTGAGGGGCTCCGGCTCACCATGAACCTGAGCCGCCGGACGCCCCTGTGCTCGCTGGCCGAGGACAGGGAAGAGACTGTATATATGCTGGACGAGGACCCGCCTGACGACGAACAAGGTACAGGCACAGTCTTGGTGTATCTGTGACTAGTTGAACAACAGTTGGTTTCAGCTGTCTCTGAAAGGTGCAAGGTGTGTTAAGTTAAAAGGGGAAAAAAAGTGATCAACATGTAAATGCAAGGATATCCTTAATTGTTTCTTTGAGTAACTGAACTTTACAGAAACACTTCCTTCTCTTCGCAATCTCTTCTCATTTTCCTCCCTCCTCTCTTCGTTTCCTTTGTCACCTTCTCAATAGCGAGTGTCTGTCCTTTCACCGTGGCGTTTCGTCCTCCCCAGATCGATCCCGGCCCTGGTGGAAGAGCTGGAATCGGAAATACGTGTTGTTGTGTGGAACCTGCGGGGCTTCGGCCGTCCTGCTGGGCACCTTCTACCTCATTATCTACTTCGTGCTCAGGTCCTACACGTCGTCGCTTCAATACTTCGAGACTATACCCACCTACGTGCCCGCCTCCGTGGTGAGTAAATACCAAGCACAGGTTTGCATTTACCATTTATTACACACAAAAAAATATAAAAGAGAGAGAGAGAGAGAGAGAGAGAGAGAGAGAGAGAGAGAGAGAGAGAGAGAGAGAGAGAGAGAGAGTAGGAAGGGAAAATACTTGTGCACTTTTTTTTCTCTCTTTCATTTTGTGTGTTGGTTTTTTTTTTTGGGGGGCAGCGTGGCTATCTCCATTGATTCATGTATGCTTGGATGTCTGTGTGTATGCAAGACATGTACTATGTATGTACTACGCTTGTATGTATGAATGAATTACTAGACAGACAGACAGAGAGAGAGAGAGAGAGAGAGAGAGAGAGAGAGAGAGAGAGAGAGATGGAGGACTTAAAGTTATAATTGTCTACCACATTAGGTTGTCTGGTCATGTTGGTTATCATGGGCAGTAAGCAGTTGAGTGTCAAAATAAATTAACACTCGCGGATCAAAACTCTTTTATGTTTTATGCCAACCCACACACACACACACACACACACACACACACACACACACACACACACACACACACACACACACACACACACACACACGAACAAACAAACCAACGGGGAAAAAAAAAAATGAGGGAGAGAAGAGAGAAATGAAAAAGGGTGGCCTGTCTAAACAAAACATTTCATAGCAGTGAACTTTATTATTTCGGTGGGTCCCTAACACCTGTCCATTTCCCGCTTCAGGTAAGGGTATGTAGCACTCCACCCCTTCCCTCCTCCACTCCCTGTAGCACTCCACCCCTTCACTCCTCCACTCCCTGTTGCACTCCAGTTTCCCTCCCCCCCACTTTCCTCCTTCACGCCAGCCTCCCTCCTTTCCCCTCCCCCTTGCACTCCCTACCGTACTCTAGTCTCCCTCCACCACGCCCTACCTCCCGCCACGTGTCCTAAAGCCGCCCTCTCCGCCCACTCGGTGTTCTGTGCCGCGTGGGGTGAGGTGCGGCGCCGCGGGGGACTTGCAATGTGTTATCAGGTGACAGAGTGGAGGCATCCTTGCTCTGGGGGATCATATACTACTATACATTCTTCCTTCCTTCCTTCTTTCTATAGGATGAGAAAATAGATAATCCTGTTTCTCTCTCTCTCTCTCTCTCTCTCTCTCTCTCTCTCTCTCTCTCTCTCTCTCTCTCTCTCTCTCTCTCTCTCTCTCTCTCTGGTTGGCTGGTCGGCTGGTTGGCTTGCTCGCTAATTAACGGCAACCCATCATCGAAAAGGTCCCTCTTTCCCATAATGCAATACAGCCATCAAACAGGAAATCACTCTGTAGATAGATTGTTTTTTTACTCTTTTTTTTCGAGGTGTTTGTTCGATAATTACCGTCCGTCCAGGTAGGTAAGTAGGTAGATAGGTAGGTAGGTAGGTAGGTATCATGGGTGACATCGTGATACAGAGGAAGTATTACTGACTGACGATGTTTTTATGTTTACTTGCTGTGTGCGACGTGGTGTGAACGCGAACACGACTGACTAGACTGACTGACGAGTTGTGTGTGTGTGTGTGTGTGTAGGTGGCTCCATCCATGCATGAACGCTGACTTCCGCACACAGGAGCTGACTTGAGTACCTACCAGCAGGACAGTCAGTGTGTTGTTGCTGACTTGTTGCTGATTAGTTGTTTTTTTCACTCCTGTCTGGTAGTATAAAAGGGTGTGTCAACTTACCTCTGTGTGTGTGTGTGTGTGTGTGTGTGTGTGTGTGTGTGTGTGTGTGTGTGTGTGTGTGTGTGTGTGCACCTATATAGGTTTGTTGTTCCCAAGTCCAATTCTGCAACATTTTACCAAAGCATTCAATCAGTCAGTCAATTAAATAGTTACTGGAGGCCTTAACTCACGTGCCGAGCCCCCCCCCTCCCCCCCTTCCACCCCCCCACCATCCACCTTCCACCCAGCCCTCGATCCTCCCCCTTTTCCACCATTTTTCCCCTTCCATCCCCTCCCTCACTCCCTCTCCGCCACCACCACCACTTATCTCCCCTCCTCTGCACTTGTCCGTACTCAATATTCTCCCCTCCTCCTGTTTGTCTGTCTGTCTGTCTTGCTGTCCACCTGTCTACTATTTTGTCCGCCTTTCATTTGTTTGTACTTGTGTTTATCGGTGTGTGGGTCTGTATTTTTTTGTTTTACTTACGTTTATGCTGTTGCTGTTGTTATCACGTGAAAGAGGACGAAGAGGAGGTGGTGAGGTGCGTTGGAAAAAATATATCATTGGATAGTTACTCCTCATCTTTCCTCTCCCTTTTCTCTCCCTCTCTCCCTCCTCCTCCTCCTCCTCCTCCTCCTCCATAAGTGATATGTGTTCTGCGCCTGTGCAGCACAACACACTCCATCTGCCGCCCATTCCTTTCGCTCCTCCTTTTCTCTCTCCTTTTCCTCTCCTCTCCCCCCCACCCGCACCCCTCTGTCCCTTCTCTCTCCTGTCCTCCTCGATCACACTCACTGGCACCTTTTTTCAGTTTACTTCCCACAATTCACAATTATTTTTTTCTTCTTCTTTCCAAGCGGAGAAGAAGGGTTGAAAAAACTGTTGGTTAATATCATGAGCTGAAATAATGAGATGGAGAAGGAGGAGGAGGAGGAGGAGGTGGAGAAAGAGGAGGAGGTGGAGGAAGAGTTATTATCATCCAGTTCCTACAATGATAACGAAACTTCAGGAACACTTTACCACAGACTAGAATATAATCATACTCTTTATTACTTTCCTATTGCATAATATTAACTCACTTTATTACTCTATTATTTTTATTGACTTGTTCATTTGTTGCAGTTGATCCTGACGGGCCTGTTGGTGCTGTGCTTCGTGAGGCGAAAGAACAGATACTCCTACTTGGTAAGTCTCTCTCTCTCTCTCTCTCTCTCTCTCTCTCTCTCTCTCTCTCTCTCTCTCTCTCTCTCTCTCTCTCTCTCTCTCTCTGGCTGGAAAAGAAGAAAATGGGTAAAACAAAGGGAAAAGAAGAAGTGATGTCGCCAGTGAACAAGCAATATGAACTCGTAGTTCTTGTTTGTGTGTTTCATATCGAGGGAAACCGAGGTGATAGATCGCCATCGGAGCCTTAATACCCGTGACACTCAGCTGTTGGGAGGGAAAGGGGAAGGGAAAAGGGGAAAAGCTGGCGAAGAGGAGGAAAAGGAGTAGGAGGAAAAGATATTGAAGGGGAAAGATGTCGAAGAGGTGGAGAAGGAAGAAAAGCAGAATAAAAGGTGTAAGTTTGGGTGCCTCCTCCTCCTCCTCCTCCTCTCTGTTTCTTTCCCTGTATCTTCATGTCTCCCTCCCTCCTTATATCGTCTTGTTTTCCCCTCCTCTCTCTCTCTCTCTCTCTCTCTCTCTCTCTCTCTCTCTCTCTCTCTCTCTCTCTCTCTCTCTCTCTCTCTCTCTCTCTCTCTCTCTGTTTCTATGGAATCATCTGGGTAGAAAGAGGTAATACCAATAATGATTTAAAGCTAACCAAAAATAACTACTGATGCTGAAATGCCACCAAAATAAAAGCCAATTAGATAGTTGTTATAATTGGAAAAAAAAACATGACCATTTAAGGGTAACGAAAGTATAGCATACGATGAAATTTAATATATGTATGTATCCCTTACTGACACCCCAGCCTCCTAGTTTTGTTCTCTCTTTTTTTCTTTTTTTTTTTCTTTCTTTGTATCTGCCACTGTTTCCCTCCCGTCTATTATCCTTCTGCTCCCTGTCTCTCTCCCTCCCTTCGATTTGTTCAGCTTCCAGCCAAACCGTTCTACTTTTACGCTTCACTCCACTCTTTTTGCTCTTTTCTCTCCCTTCCTTTCCCCTCCCTTCTTTACCAGTCCTCTCCCTCGCTCCTTCCCTCCCTTCTCTCCCTAATCCTTCTCCATTCCCTCCCTAACTTCTCTCGCTCCCCGTTCATCTTCTTTTCTCTTCTACTTTCCTTTCTTTTTTTCCCCTCTTCTCCTTATTGTTGCTTCCATTTTATCTACCTTTTATTTACCGTTCCCTTCCCTTTTTCTCTTTTCCTCCCATTCCTCACAGTTCTACCTCTCCAGTTCTCTCTCACCACCCCCTCCTTTTTCTCTCTCTCTCTCTCTCTCTCTCTCTCTCTCTCTCTCTCTCTCTCTCTCTCTCTCTCTCTCTCTCTCTCTCTCTCTCTCTCTCTCTCTCTCTCTCTCTCTCTCTCTCTCTCTCTCTCTCTCTCTCTCTCTCTCTCTCTCTCTCTCTCTCTCTCTCTCTCATAGTTCGCCAAAGAGGGAGAGAAAAAGGAAGAGAGGAAAAGATCAGAAGTAAAGTTTCCACAGGTTAAAATACGAAGCGATCATTGAAGCTAAGTTCAAATCAAGTTCAGTGAGGGCTGTAAAACTAATGCTTATTGGTTTGTGTGTATGTCTAGTCGCTGCGAATACTCTCTCTCTCTCTCTCTCTCTCTCTCTCTCTCTCTCTCTCTCTCTCTCTCTCTCTCTCTCTCTCTCTCTCTCTCTCTCTCTCTCTCTCTCTCTCGTGCTCAAAGGCCGTGTTTCATTGCCTCGGTGTGTGTGTGTGTGTGTGTGTGTGTGTGTGTGTGTGTGTGTGTGTGTGTATTAAAGCTGTGGTTATTGTGAGGTTAAAATTCTTAGTTATGGAGGATATTAGGATGAGTGGTGGGAAAGGTAGCATGTGATGTGGCGTTTGTTGTGGTGCTGCGTGGTGTGTGTGTGTGTGTGTGTGTGTGTGTGTGTGTGTGTGTGTGTGTGTGTGTGTGTGTGTGTTGTTAAAAGTGTGTGGCATGGCTTGTGTGGTGCAGTATGGCGTGTTGCTATGTTGTTTGGCTAGCGTGATCACCGCTCCTTCCCCCTGCAGATCAAGGTGAGCGGGTGTCTGTGTCTGGTGTGTGCCGTGCTGTGTGTCGTCGTCACCGTCACCACCACAGTCCTCCACATGAACCGCCTACAAACTCTTCAGGAGTGCGAGTTCTTCCCGCACTCTCAGTCGTGTACGTGCACCCCCTACACCGGCGTGCACGACCCCACCCAGGATGGTACGTACCTCCCGCCACAGGGGACGATGGCTGGGCTCATATGTTTACGTACACACGCATTACACACACGAGAAATGTTGGCGTGGCTCGCAAGGGAGTGTCGCCTGCGCCCCCCCCGCCGCCCCCCCGTCCCCTCATTAGTGCAAGCCCAGGTCTCGTCTGGCGCACAATATGGAAATTGTACTGGACGGCCGCTGAATTAATTACCTCAATGTACCATTCTAAAAAGTATATTTTGATCATTACATAAAAATCGTTATATTTTTGTCATACGAAATTAGTTGTTGCGGTAATCAAATTGAGAACAGGAACATTTGTATCCTTGCAGCCCTGCGTCGGCAGCGAGGTGTGGAATACTAATTCCAAGGCTTCAAACAAAGAGACGAGAGTTTATTATTGCCTGAGGGCTGCGGCGTAATGGTGCCAGCGAGGCTCCAGGGCCCAAGCTGCCCCAGGCAAGGCACCCCGAGGCCTAGGCGGACGAGAGTGCGCCACCGCCTTTGATGGAAAGCATGAACGGTGCTGCCACCTGAATGATCATATTTACATATTAATTACCTATTTGTTTAATATTTGCATACCATCAAATCAATCCTTATTATAGATGTATAACTGAGAGATTCATACGATTTGACAGAATATTTGACACACAGGACGTTAACTGTCTTTGTAGGGGATTTGGGATATTGGGGGCATCAAATTATTACCGAATATGTATTTCCACCGATAGTCTGTGAGTCATGTCTTGCTGAAATAAAATGGTGCAGCAGCAATGGTAGAGGCCAGCTATCAGTGTCGTTACGCTCAATGGACGCACTCTGTTCTCAGTGTCACGGTGGACTTGATAGCCTCATAGTTTTGGGTTGATGCAGCTTATCACACCCTTCTAACGAGAGGTGTGTTTATGTGTGTGTGTATGTGTGTGTGTGTGTGTGTGTGTGTGTGTGTGTGTGTGTGTGTGTATGTGTGTGATGTTTTACACACACAAACGATTATGATCAATTTCTTATGGCTTAAGCTCATGACTTTGTTGATATCCCTTGCTATCTACACTATCAACACTACTTACCCTGGTCCATTTACCCGTTCACAGTACGCTACGAGTTCTCATTGGTTAACGTGGGAGCCAGCTGTGACGTCATCCATGGACCGCTGTACTCCTGCCTGCGTGCCCTCTTCGGCCTCTCCGTCATCGGCATCCTGGTGTCCATCTTCTCGTGCATGTTAGTGTACCAACTGCTAAGGTGAGTCGCCGCGGTGCCTACTCGTGTGGTTGTTGGGGGATTAAAGGTGTGGTATGTTTGGGAAGCATTAAGTAGTGACGCTGTAGGGCATCTGGGTCTGTGAGCGTGTAAGAATAGTGTGAAGGTGTAAAGAGTAAGGGGATTGCGATCTTATTTTGTATTTTGAGCAGAATCAGTGAACGTTCCTTTGGGTAACCTCATATTTTTTACTGTTTCTGTGTTATGCCTCTTCCTCCTCCTTTTCTTTGTCGAGTAAAGTAATATTTTCCTTCATACTCACCTTCTTTTTAGTATCTCGGTAACGCGTGTGTTTTCCTCTCTCTGCTTTTTTGCTTCTCCTCTGGTTTTTCTCTAAAGCTCCACCTTTCCGTCTCTTGCCCATCTGTCGCACGGTCTCATTGCCTCGCTGTCACCTCTTGCCTCTTATGTCGCCTTTTGTCCCCTTAGTAAGTCGCCTTCTCTTTACGTTGTACTCATATGCTTTTCAGATGTTCAGCCTCGTGCGTGCTTGTGTTAACTCTTTATATATTTGCGTGCTTCTCTAAACACACACATGCACACACACACACACACACACACACACACACACACACACACACACACACACTCACACTCAAGAAGAGGAAAGAAAAACCCCGCTACATCCACCCATAATAATGCAAGAAAGACTCGAGTGTTAACCAAGAGGAAAATAAATGAGTTCGATGTCTTGTCATGTGGGTGAGAAGTTTTCAGCAGATGGTTTGCTCTTTGATCCGGGGATTAGCACTATTCTGGCAGAGCAGGTGCTCCCTCCCTCCATCCTTCCTTCCCTCCCTCCCCCCCTCCCTCTCAGCAGCAGCGAAGGAAGAGTCGTGGTGAAAGATTTTTTCTCTACTTGGGTCTTAATACACCTGCGCGCCTTTTAAAGTTGAAAAGTGTGTGTGTGTGTGTGTGCCTGGGGGGAGCGTTTAGAGAGAGAGAGAGAGAGAGAGAGAGAGAGAGAGAGAGAGAGAGAGAGAGAGAGAGAGAGAGAGAGAGAGAGAGAGAGAAAGATTGGGGGGGGGACTTGAGAGTGCACTTGAGAGAACACAGGACAGGGCTCATTAGGGCAGTACATTAATTAGGCTGCCGATGGATGGAAGACCTTCTCGTCTGGTCCTGAGGCCGAGGCTGTGACAGGAGGCAACACTCTCCCTGCGACGCCGAGAGGGTGAGGAAGAGTACGAGGGATTTATATGAATAGTGACGCGGAGACGAAAATAAAAAGTAAACAAATTTATTCACAGAGGGAGTAAGGGTGGGGGGGTGGGGAGGGGGGTGAGAGCAGAGGCTTGCAAGGGAGGAAAGAGAGAAAATCCGTGGAAGGGAAGAGTAAGGGGTAAGAGGGTGAGAGATTTATGAAAATCAAATATTGAATTTCCTATCTGATAAATGAGATCGTCGCTTTGTTTCGATTCATTGGAAGTGAGGAGGAGTGGAGGCAGGGGAGGAGGAGGAGTAAGTGTGGGGTGGGGTGACATTTTGAAAGAACTCAGACAGCAAGGTCGATGGTGGTTGACAGAGGAAGGGGAGTAGAAAAAAGCAAGGATGCGAGGGAGGTACTGCTGGAAACATCGAAGACAATACAGAGAGAGAGAGAGAGAGAGAGAGAGAGAGAGAGAGAGAGAGAGAGAGAGAGAGAGAGAGAGAGAGAGAGAGAGAGAGAGAGAGAGAGAGGAAGTAGTCAAGGAGGTGTATCGGAGTCAATCAGACAGGTTAATTAAAGGTTGGGGCTCCGTGATTCGCTTGTACATATTCGTACGCACAAAATAGAGAGGAGAGAGAGAGAGAGAGGAGAGAGAGAGAGAGAGAGAGAGAGAGAGAGAGAGAGAGAGACACACAGGCACTGATTGGTAAACCTGTGCCGATCTTGTTTCTGTTTGGCGGACTCATAATTAGCGGGAATCTTGTGGACGAATTACATAAGATCTACAATATGATAAGGTTGGTTGATTGGCGCATTCATGGATGGCGGAATTCTAATAGGCATGAAACACAACTTGGCTGCGGATCGATGGCGACAGAGGGCGTACAGACTCATAGGAAAGACAAATACGAAGAGGAGAGAAGAATGGAGACACGGGCATGGAAGTGGAGAGGGGAGGAAGGCATAGAAAAAGAAAATGGAGTAAGTGCATTGAAAGACACGAGGAATGAGGGAAAAATAGGATAAATATGAATAGAGAGAACGGGAGTCTCGTCGTAAGCGTAACCATCAGTGGTGGAAGGAAAGGGAGATAAACATTTTATGAGAGAGCGTAAGCTGGTTAGAGAGAGAGAGAGAGAGAGAGAGAGAGAGAGAGAGAGAGAGAGAGAGAGAGAGAGAGAGAGAGAGAGAGAGAGAGAGAGAGAGAGAGAGAGGGGGAGAGGCAATATCAGCTCAGCTCATTCCCCTCACACCGGCTGCTTCAGAGGGAGGGGACCCTATGGCGGGGGTCTCAAGGGAGTGTCTCGATAGAAGAGGAGGAAGAGGGGGAGAGGGGTAGAGCCCAGCAGCGGAGGGTACGTGTGTGTTGGGGTGAGGGGAGATTGTGTTAAGAAAAATAACGAGAGAGAGAGAGAGAGAGAGAGAGAGAGAGAGAGAGAGAGAGAGAGAGAGAGAGAGAGAGAGAGAGAGAGAGAGAGAGAGAGAGAGTTGGGAGCTTATTACACTTCCCATGTCGTTTGTAATGGAATATTTCGCACAATCGACGAGTATATGTAGGTACAGTTGCCTGCACTCCCACCTTTAACAGTGTCACGCCCAGCTGTTCCATCTTGACTATTGAAAAATGTAATATGCTGAAACATAATATTCTTGCTGAACGGAACACTATTGAAGGGTACGTTTCCAACATCCTTGTAGAGATGGTTCCTATTCACACACAACGGGTCTGTTGATCAATGTTGGAATGGTGGTGATTGTATATGTGTATGTATGTATATATGTATGTATGTATGCTATGCCCTACTGAAACCAAATTCATTCCTCTACTTTTCATATCCGAATTGATATCGTATTGAAAATTGTTTTAAGTTCATCGTTTTAAAGTTGTTTTTTTATTTTTTATTTTTTTGTTCATGATTGAGTCACCTTTTGTTTGAGTAATCATCTCTGGATGGAAGCAGATCAAGTTACGTCATCCTCCCTTGTTTCCTGCTTGCCGAAGGTGGTGACTTAGTAACTACTGAGCGCTGAACATTTTCTTATTTCGTCTGTTTGTTTTATTTTGAGTGGAATTGACCAAAGTCTTACCGTATATGGCAAGCGGGATTTATGATGTTTTAAAACTATATCGTCATTGACTCATAATCTTGTTAAGCAAAGTACTTTCTTACTAACTGTAGCACTGTGTGAACTAACTCTCTTTACATTCTCGCTTCACCATTCCCAAACGTTAAGAAGTCTGTTGATTTAAACATGAATATTTTAGTATGTTGCTTATCGATTTTTTATTTTATTCCATTATCATGTGTGTGTGTGTGTGTGTGTGTGTGTGTGCGTGCTTGGCAGTAGGGAAAGGGGGAGAGGTTTGCATTAATAAATTTCGCTAACTGCTTTACACACACCACCCCACTCCACCGCTACGACCGAGAGAGAGAGAGAGAGAGAGAGAGAGAGAGAGAGAGAGAGAGAGAGAGAGAGAGAGAGAGAGAGAGAGAGAGAGAGAGAGAGAGAGACGGGGGGACCTCAAATGATCCCAAGAACTCTTTATCCACCCGCTTTTTTCTTCTTTTTTTTCATTGAAATTTTTAAACCCGTGAAGGAGGCACGGAATGTGTACCAGACCTATAGGAATGAAGGAATGAGATTCAATTCTACGGACTTTTAATTTTTTTTCCACTTGCTCTTTTTCCTCACTACTTTCCTCTGTTTCATTCCTCTTATTTATCTTTTTTTTATCTTTCTCTCTTTCTATTCCTTTTTTTTTATTTTATAAGGGGAAAGAGTAAGTAGCTTGGCCATAGATAGATAACTAGATAGATAGACATAAAGAGAGAGAGAGAGAGAGAGAGAGAGAGAGAGAGAGAGAGAGAGAGAGAGAGAGAGAGAGAGAGAGAGAGAGAGAGAGAGAGAGAGAGAGAGAGAGATTCGTAGCAGATGAGAGGTGGGGAGGTGAAGTAACAATAGGTGGAAGTGAGTAAAGAAAGGGAGAAAGGAAGCTAAGAGGAGTACAGTGAAGAGGGAGAGGTTGGAAAGAGAAAATGGAAACTCTATAAAGTAAATGTCTTCAGGGATTTTTTTTTTTGTGTGTGAGAGAGAGAGAGAGAGAGAGAGAGAGAGAGAGAGAGAGAGAGAGAGAGAGAGAGAGAGAGAGAGAGAGAGAGAGAGAGAGAGAGAGAGAGACTCAAATAAGCAGAGGTCTAGGTCAGAGGTAACGGCTGACACTCCGTTGTGGGTGGAGCAGAGGGACAGTCAGAGTCACAGAGCTATGTCCTGGACTGGAGCCTTTTTGTGTGTGTGTAGAGGGTTTGTGTAGGAGTAAGAATCCTCCGTGTTTGCTCAGGTGGCGAGTGTCTCGTCTCTTGCGTCGCCTAAATCGTCTTTCCGGGGATGCTAGTCTGGTTTAATAGGTGTCAGAAGCTCCACGTTTGTTAGATGTTTTTTTTTTTCCATAAATGCGCTACTAAAGTTAATTTTTTAGTCTTTGATGCAATCATAAAACGTATATCTTAAGAAAATTAGTTTATTTGAGACATCATAATTTTTCTTTTCTTCTCTGTGTGCCACTTACCATCAGCCACGAGAAGAAAAAGATGTATTGGGAGCAGCTGGAACACCGTCGACGATTGTTATACAGACGCGCTCCAGCCCCGAATGCATGTTCGTGTTGCGACGATTACGGCTTCGTCCCACCCTCTGAACTGTATCCATGGGCGCCGTGGGACACTCTGGATGATAGGTAAGCGATGTTGTATGGCATATACCTGTAGTACGGTAAACACTTCAAGGGGAACTTTTGTTTCATTATAGATTAATTCTATTTGCAATACATATTGACCTTACTGAGCATTTTGATCACATAATCATCCAACATACGACTACCTAAACTCTCCACGTCCAGATACTGGGCTGGCGGGCACTTGTACACTCCTGGTGCCGAGGACTCCTCCAATGCTTCGCGCTCCGTCCTCCTGGGAACGACCTCCACACCCCAGGGCCAAGGGCCACTTTGGCTCCCCTGGGGTGGCGCCTGGGGGGCCCACAGTGGAGCTACACCACAACAACACCAACAGCACCACCAACAACAGGCCACTACACCAGGAGATCCTAATGCAATCGCAACAGCTGTCGGATCGACGGAGAACAATCCAAAGTAAGCAAGTTTGCAGAGTTGCAACAATATGTGTGTGTGTGTGTGTGTGTGTATTTACCTAGTTGTAGTATACAGGGCCTGAGCTAGACTCGTGTGGTCCTGTCTCCGTATCTACATTGATCCAATTTTTCTTTCAGTTTGTGCACACTATTCACTTCAATAACTTCTTCTTTCAAACTGTTCCATGCGTCTATACTTCTATGTGGAAAGCTATATTTCTGTGTTATTCAAGCATCTTCCCTTTTTTAATTTCCTCTTGTGGCCTCTTGTGTAAGCAGCTTCTTCCCTTGATAGTATATTCTTATCTGTTTTATCCATTCCATTTAACAGTTTGTATACTGCTATCAGGTCACCTCTTTCCCTTCTTTCCTCAAGTGTTGGCAAATTAATTTCTTCCAGCCTCTCCTCTGGAACCATTTTCGTTGCAATTCGTTGTATTCTTTCTATTTTCTTTATATGTTTTTTCTTATGTGGAGAACATACAATCGCAGCATATTCCATTTTTGGTCTAATCATTGTAGTGATAATCTTCTTCATCATTTCTTTATCCATATAGTGAAAGGCCACTCTTATACTTCTTAACATATTGTATGTTTCTCCAAATATCTTATTTATGTGCTTCTCTGGAGATAGATTATCCTGCATTACTATTCCCAAGTCTTTCTCTTTATCTACTGTGTGTGTGTGTGCCTGTGTGTGTACATAGTTTTGCTCCTTTATGGTGGAAAAAAATATTATATCTATAAAATAGCTTTGGTGCCCCAATAATGGGGTTTCCCCCTTCCCCATTTTTACACACTTTGTACCACTATTGGTTTCTTCTGAAAAGTGAACGATATATTCACACAATTCTACAGAAACAAAGTTTCATAAGCAATTATATATCCAAAGTTCCTTTTAGTTAAAATGAAAATCAGATTGAGGGCCCTTTTTCTAAGGCTTATCTGATGATATTCTAAAATATGCCTGACTGCTATATTGTAGATGTTTATTTATATATATATATAAATTCCATATGCATGATTACTCAATGTTCATAGGACACTTATTTGTTCCTTACTGTACTTATTTGTTCCTTATTGTCCTGCAGCGAGGACACCAGAGCACAAGTAACGGGAGTGCTTCTCCGTCCCTTCCTCCCTCGAGGTTTGGAAAATCGCCTGGGCCTTCGTCGACAGCATCCACCGGGTCCCCAGAGTAGACGACCGCTGTCAGACCCTGGTGTGGTGCTGCAGTTGCCTCGCTACCCTCCTGCTTTTACTGAGGCCTACCTTCCTCCCATGGCTTACCAGGAAGCATTCCCTCGGTACATGTGGGGACCCCCACCACCCTACTCACAACCCACCTCTTCAGAGAACTTGGCCATGCAAATGTCACCTCACCATCACCCAAACTCTCCAACATCACCTCAGGGCTTACATGGCTTAATGACACAAGCGATGAGGTCCTCCCCGGCCCACCGTCCCGCCACTCTGGCTGACCTAATGCACGGCCCCGCTAGTCCCACCAGCAATACCCTGTCTTCCCCCAGCGATGACTCAGAGATTATGAGCTCCCCATCTCATCAAAACCAACGGGTGTCACGAGGGCGACACAAGGGCAGTCCTGGTGACCAGGGTGGCACCTTGGGAGGATCTAGTTCGCTCCCTTCTCGTCACCGTTCACGGAGACTACCCATAGGCCATGTCAAGTCGCTGGGAGATGTTAACGAGCACAAACATGACGAACCTTTGGAAGTGTTATTCTGTGATGGGAAAGACATTGCCCCACTGGATAAATTTCAGTCTCAAGTCGACGTGCCTCGTGACACGTACCGTAGCAAGCACATCAAGAGTATCAGTGACCCAAAGGTGGTGTACACAAGTGGCAAAAATGAGCAAGAATCCGAGCTGTACTTTGCTGACGTCTCATCGTGCATCTCAGTGAGGCAGGATGGAGACGAAATGCTGTATTACTCTGAACCCACCAGCTCGGCTAGCCAGAACACACCGTCACCCACTGATAAGGAGGCTCTGGATGCCTCTGTTAACCATACCTATGAACAAGTGCGTGAAAAAGATGATGACAGCTCCCACCATGCCTCTGATGATACTATGATTGTTCACACCTCATCCTCAGATCACAGTCTTGCTGCTGAGACAGAAAACACATACAGTGTGGTGTCACCTCTCACGGACATGTCAAGTACCTCCCCTATGATTACCGACACAGATGCTTATTCCTGCTACACGCCCACAACATCAGGACCCTCGCCCTCATCGCCTGGCCAGAGAGACAACACACCCTCTACACCCCAGACGACATACAACCACAACCTTTCACTTCATTCCATCCGACAACTCCACCCACTTCATCCTTTACACCCATTACACCACATCCATCACATACATCCAGGCGGCAGGGCTCACCTAAACGACAACGAGTCCATTCCACCGCATCTCAATGACTGTCCGGAGAGAGAACTCGAGACAGAACATTGCTATGAGACGCTACCAGGATGCACTGAGGATCCTGCTGCTTCCACAGGCTCCCCTACAGCGGCTTCAGAACCTCACCAAGAGGGTACAACGCATTCAGCAGATGCTTCAGACCTCAATGGGAATGTGACGTTGACTGAAGCCATCGTCCACATGGGTCCCTCGGTGATGGATGGTTCAGTGCCAGGCAGCCAGACCTCTCGGGCGTCAAGAGCCAACCTCTCCCTGCCTCTCCGTCGGGTTCTTTCCTCCTCCAACACTAACACTGAGGAGGTACCTGAAGACTCCCCAACTCCAGATTCTGAAATGGTGTCAGTGGACCAAAACCTCAGTTCGGGAGGGCGGCGGGGTGCTACAGGGGGTGGAGAACGCCTCTCTTATCACAGCTCAGAACCTAACACCCCCGCCGAAAGAAGAATACACTCGGTACAAGATCTTCTGTTTACACTTAAGTCTGTTAATGTCTAGGCGAGTGACAGCTGAACACTATATACAATCCTTTACAGCTCGGAACCCATCACTCCGAAAGAAGAATGCACCCGTGCACTGCTTACACTTCAATGTGTTAATGTTTAGGCGAGTGACAGCTGAACACTTTATACAGTCTATGCGGAGAGTACCTTGCAGTAGTCATCACAATACCTAATAATGCCGGTATTCAAAGTGATTCACTTCTGTGTGATTCCAAACAAGTCAGTGTTATTAGTATAAGAAGTTTCTCATAAACATTGTGTCACAGGCGAGGTGTGTGTGTGTGTGTGTGTGTGTATTGTGTGTGTGTGTGTCTGTATGTGTGTGTGTGTGTGTGTGTGTGGAATAAGTGAAAATTACTCTATGCAAATCCTTACGTTCTTAGTGAGTTCTAGGAGGACGATTCCATGTAGCATGACAGTGCATCGTGACTGGCGGAAACCCACCCACCTCAATTGCACCAGCACGTCCCCGGTACCAAAATCATGATGAATGAGGTGTGCTGGGTGCCACTGCTAAATTAGTTGAAGTGATGTGACAGTCCACAACACAAGCATCCACCTCCTACATCGTGACTGCCAACCCCTGCCACTAGCTAGGGCTGCGGAGGCGTCTCATAAGTGCAATCCTCTCCTGTCACAAAGATCCATTACCATTAATCTAAAGTTGAACATAAAAGATTCGAAGGTTGTCAGGAGAGAGTGACGTTTTCCTTTCTCAACCAACCTTTTTTTTCTGATGCTAACGCCACAAAACGGTGCTTCATCGGATTAACGGAGGGCTCCTCTGTTGCCTGGATCAATGCCAGCACCTTCCAAGCTTAGATGACACATTTATTTATATCATATGGAAATTCGACAATAGTCAATTCAACGATACTGTGACCACTGGCAATCCTGCTAGTCGACATTTATCTTCGCAAAGAGTACCTGCAAGACTTAGTGAGCGCAATTTCATCTATTGATTTCTTAAAAGTGCACAAACCCATGATGAGCCTCTGTGCGTGTGGTTCCGCCAGGTGTTCCTGACGTGCCTTCTTGATGCCGATCCCTTGAGCACTGGAGGGCAGGAACGCTGGTCTTTACCTCTTACTCGGTGGCTTCCTTTGATGAAGTGAAACAGTTCCTTCTGGCGACAAGGGGCGGCTTTCACGGACTCGCAGGGATTACTCTCCTTACTTTCCTTTCAATATATAATGATATGGGCACATTCTCGTTCGTAATAGACAGTTCATGATAGATATATAAGTTGATTTTCAAAGTACACCTGTGATACATACCGAGAGTCCTCACCACCAGTCCTCGAGGGCAACAGGTTGAGCAGCGCACCTCTGTGTGAGGTGAACGCAGCTCGTGCCTGATGGGTAGCTGCAATCTATCACACCAGTCTTCAATCGTTTTTCACTAGTTTGATATGCAAGCCGACGATCTCTGTGTTGGGAATCGATGTCCCATTATTATACCCCGCTTGCCCCGTGGGAGCGTCCCATCGCCATTGTCAATGGGCGGCGCTGATGGTAGTGCAATATGATTTTATGTTTTTATTTGTGTAACAATATAATTCAGCAATGTTAACTAAGGGCATTATTGTAAGCATTTATTTTGACGTAATATTCATGAAGGCAACGTTGTAGTCTTTCTTTGTGTTAGTGCATCACGCAAAGCTTATAGGAGTGTCTGTGGCAAGGTCCTGCGTAAATATACAAATGCATCCTTCCTCAAAATAAACTGAAGAAAATATTAAACTTACATTCAATAATCTTGCGTAAATGGGTGAGGAAATACCCCGCTGTTGGGCGGCACTAGTTCTTAAGGCTCACAACGCTCAGGTTGATGTTGTCCATATCTCACGTCAGTGTGCTGACGCTGTTCGTAAAATTTAAGTAAATGGTAGAAAGAATGAAAGTGAAAACGTATCCATGCAGCTGATTTTCATAACTGAATGAAATATTTTTTTACAGAACTCAAAACTGCTCACTATTTAAGCTACTTCAAAAACAGAAATTAACAGGATTTGAAAGTTTGTATGTTCCACGAAGCAACCTTTCTGTTTTGTCGTGAAGAAGTGTATACCCGTACGAGAAGAGTTGATAGCACAAACAAACATTGTTACATATCTTTTAAAACTTATGCTCAATGCACATGTGTGTGTAGCATTTTTCAAGATTATCATCAAGATTTACTCGTGTTCATCTAAGTATTTCTTTGCTTGTTTATTTGTTTATTTATCTATTCACTTATTTTATTGTTATTGTCATTATTAATATTTTTATTAATATTACTGTTATCGTTATTATTGTTGTTGTTATTATTTTTCACGTATTAACTTTTTGACTTATTTATGTATACATTCGTTTAGTCGTTTACCTGTTTCTTTATTTGTGCCTAATTTTATTGTTTATTTCTTTTCATATATATATTTTTTTTCTTATAATTACCTTTTGAGTCCCATAAAGCAGCAGACCACCACCCTGCCCCGCCCCCTACTAGGCCATTCAAAAGCATAACCGGCTGGCGACACCTGAGATGCTGAGTCTCATTACTGGGCCGAAAACGTGATGCAGAAATCACCCTCGTTGTACGTAGTCAGTTTTATTCACATGGTTTGCAAGAACTATTAAACTTTATGCCGACGGACTTAATAATTATAAAAACCTTGCTTCTTCATATCAAAGGTTGACAGGGGTTGAAGGGGATTAACATAACTACAGAAACAAGTATAGAGTGTCTTATGGCCTCCAGGACACTCGTTTTCCCCTTTACTTCAAAAAGAAGGCCAGAGTATGTTCAGGTGCTAACTCCTCTTGGCTGCCATCACCTCCCCTTCCTGGTAGTGTTAAATCCTTATATCAACAGTTAGTTGGAACCCTCTCACATCCTGTTTCTGGATGTTGCTCTAGATAATATTACGTGTTACAAATACCTGCAGTTAGTAGTGATTGAACGTATTTGATTAACAAACAACAACATGCATGCCTTACTTCACTTCTAGCACTTTGCCGGTGAATTACAACGTGGCTCTTTGGGTGTTGTTCTTGTCCATCAAACATTATAGTGGATAGCGTTCAGTGATGTTAAAGATAGGATGTTATGGCAAGTGCGATAGCTTTGTGCCCTCAAAAACTGATGTTGGTCTCCTATTGCATGCGTAAAGTGTCAAACTTACATAGCATACATAAAGAGTGGGATGTTTTTGTAAAATACATTACTTATTGGATATAGGTATTCATGAATCCCATTGCGTCGTACCGGGGAGGGAAGGGAGGAAGGACCCATACAACCCTGAATACTTTATCTAAGTTATCCATCGCGGTCTCGGATGAAGTCACCAACACCCACGTATTGCATCGATAGAATAAGCTTGAAATGAAACACTCCGTATGAGCTTAGAGCCTCAGTGTTCCACCCTCAGTGTGCGGCGGGAAGCAGGGTGTCCCATGTCTCCTCAAGTGCTCTTTCGTGCAAGATTTTGATACCACAACCAGAAGTCCGTGTGTGTGTGTGTTTGCTCGTGCGCATGTTCGAGTGTTTGTTTATATGGATGAGAGCAGAACATTTCCAAGGCTCTAACAATGGAACCGTTTGGAGAACTTTCTAGCGCTAACCCCGGTGTACTGACGTTACTAAAATGCTCCGTTTTAATCTAGTCTCGTTTTTTGCATGTCAATATCCGACTTTAAACAAAGGGAAAAGAAACAATACAAGACTCTGTGATTGAATTTCTTCTCTCATAAATACCATAAATTTTCTGTGTATTCCCAGTGTTCATTGAAATGTAAAATATGAATGAATTGTAATATTTGTGGTATGTATTTCTTTCTTAAGATATGTGTGTAGATTTTATTGTTATGCAACAGTTGCATAAATATCTGGTTGTTACTTTTTCCATGACCCCTTAAGTGCCATTCCGTTGTTACTTGTGTATGTTGTGTTGGATTAGTAAAGTCATTCAACATGTGTAATGTGTTATGATCACCTCAATGAATGTGTGTGAACGTGTGTGTGTGTGTGTGTCTGTTTTTTTGTTCAATCCTTCCTCTTCTGTTTACTGCCCTGCTGGGACAGGTAATACGCCTACTTCCAGCTTCAGACTGCGTAATTGGTTAAATAACGTAAGCTTTCTAAATATTATTTAACCTATCCTAAGACTTCTTTTAATGATGATGTACTGGATCCAAGTCACGCCACTGCTTGCTCAAACCCCTTTTTTATTTACATTTTGAGGCCCACCTATTTCGTCTTCCCACGCCCAAAAAACTCTACTTTTTTTCGTCAAGATAAGCCCTTGAAATATTGGCAACCCATTTCGCTCGCCTTTTTCGAAGCAATTTTGGGTGTTCTGGATCCTCCCGTGTGCTGACTTTAGGGAGACAAAATAAAGATACACCACTGTCCTTGGAACGACTGTTGCAATTAATTACTGCACAATAAGGCATTTTTAAGCAATTAATTTAGCTATATGCCATACACAGTAGTAATAATAATAATAATAATCACATTTGTCACTAAAAAAATATAAACCATTATTGTTATCTTTATCTATTAATTCCTCTATTTCAATGTATATTACCTTCCCTTCCTTCATTGTTGTATGAAGTTCCCTCACCACCACCACCAGAATGATGAATAAATAATATAATAATAATAATAATAATGAATATGAGGTGATGGTAAGGGTGTGGTATCAGTCATGAGTACACAAGAGTAAGGACGTGAGGTTAGGTTAGGCGCATTGTCAGACGTATCACTAAACAGGATCAAATATCATACACACTCGCTAATACTATATACTTTAATACTATACTACTATACTAATATCATACTAATACTATATGCATGATGTATGTGTACTTGCATACCAGTATGTTGGGCCACCCGGCCGGCACCGAGAGGGGCCGGTGGGGGGGAGTCAGTCCTAAGCGGGAATTAAACATGCAGCACCTGCTGAGTCCGCCACCATCACCTGTCACTCAGCTAGCAACAAGACAACTCCGACGGGCTCTACTGTAAGCCCGTGTGTCCCCTTCTGGGGACACGACAGACAAACACAACAACATGCCTCTATCCTGGCGCCCTTTATTTACAGACAATCGTAAGTAACATGCACCAACCATGGTATACTGCGCATTACATTATTACATATCAAGACGAATATTACAAGATAAAAAAATATATACTCCTTGACACAGATAAACCCCCGGGCAGGGTGGGTGACGTGACCCGCCGCGCACCACCTCCCTTCCTCCGCCGCCGTCCATCTTTGTCGTGGTTGTTGTCTGGCGGGTCACACGCACGCCGCTCAGACTGACACCTGCCACCTGCCCTGCCACCCTCACCCGTCTCACACCTACTCATCCACTACCACAATCTGGTTACATTTACCCGTAGCGCTGTTCTAGTACACTGAAATGGCTCTTATAATGCACAACAAGCAAGGTAAGGATCTTTTGATGTCTGGAAGCAGTAGTGGATGTGAATTCCTCGTTGTTGTTATTGCAGTTTATTCTCTGTTATTACATCAATTGTCATGTATTTTGGGGGTTCCTTACATCATTAGTTTATTGGTTTGTTATAGTATCGCTGTCTGGCATCCTCGAGATTATTATTTCTTATCTATGTAACTGTGTATTTTGTTATTGGAAATATTGAATTGGATCTGGATCCTAAGAATTTACTTAAAGAGGCCTAAAGCACCGAACTGTGTCAGGTTATGTGTAAGAGCGTCATTATTTCCTCCTATAACACAGTGTGGGAGTCTGATGTTGAGGGTTTGGTTATTGGACGTGGTAATTATGGGGTTATTTGGCGTATCCTTTGATTCAGAAATATCGAGATGCTACACAACGAAAATGTATCTTTATTTCATGCGTCAGTATCAATGCATGTCATTATTTCTTAACTGGTGTTTGATACGGCAGTTAGATTGTATGTGGCAGTTAGATTAGGTTAAAAAAAATATATATATGACTAATGGCATATAATAATTTAGTTTATGATGTTAGGAACCCAGGTTAAGATTCGTTATATAGTTATACCCATATCTTGCTACCTACCTTATGAAATACTTTATTTTATGTATCCACTAACCTTCAACCCTCTTGGAAAATTATTATTTCAGGCAAAACCATGCACAGTAAGTTATATTTATTAGTAGAATAGCAATAACTGTTTTATTCTAACAATTGTTAGTCTTCCAACTGCCAAGTAAGAATTTCCTAGTGGCCGAAAACAGTTTAGGGGTTTTCTAATCGGACCTAAAGCCACATAAACGTAATTGGCACCTGCGTGAGATTATTTTTTATCTTCAAACAGATCATTAATCGTTCATCTCTCTACCCACTCTTTACTGTTAGCCTAAAAATACCCTTTAATTTTTCACCCAAGCCAGGTTGTGGAGGTGGAGATATAAAATCAATAATTTGTACTTGCTAATATTATATTTACTTGTAGGAAAAACTTCTCAAATACAAAGATAAGATATTATTGCAAATACAAACATGAAACTTGTTATACTTCACTGTACTATTTGCAATTACAAGTACAGCTAGTATGTATTTGGGTCTTTTTTTTCACCAGGAACTGGAGAGATGGGAAAGATCTATTTAATTCCTCTACTTTGCAGTTTAATTATTAATACATATTGTCTTGTCTAGCAATATATATTTATTTGTAGTTTTATATCAAATTAACTTTGATGAAGTACTATAATATATAGGGTCCAACACAATACCACAATAAGCATGTAATTATAGATATCTTACACTTGCAACATATGGAAGCATAATTATAAAAACAAATGTGGGTGAGGCAATGTAAAGTTGATGATTAATTTCAGTAATAAAGATTGTATAACTGTACATTTTTTTTACATATTTTATGTAAGCAGATTAATTATTTCAGACATGATGATGATGGATGCAAGTTATTAGTCAGCATGTCAGTGTTTGTGACTGGGGTGGAATCAGACACTCCCCCTCAAACTCGCTGCAGGAAGAAGTATGAGACGAAATACAGGTGAGAAAAGAAAAGAAAAAGACGACTGATCTCAAACAGAGTAACGTATTTTGATCAATATAATGCACATTCATAGTACATGTATTACGCTGGATCCTCGTTATATATGGGTGATGTATTTGAGAAAGTTGAAGCTTTGTTTAATTGTATAATATGAATAACTGTGTAACTGGAGAGAATAAAGATGGGTACTGAGGGGTTCCTTAACTTGTTTTGTCTTTAATCTATTCACATTTTCATAACAATACGACTCAAAAGTAATACCACATGGGAACATTTCCATTATGTTCCACCAGTTTATGACTTCCACCTCCCTTGCATCACCACACACACCACCACTTAGTATTGCATATGGTACCATGTTCTCATAGACTTGATATTCACCGAGTGATTATATTTACAGCACCAAGTATGAGGATGAATACCAGTGGGTCAGCCCCTCTGCCAAGGGAGAAATCTATGCCCTGTGTCGCTGGTGCATGGTGGACATATGTATTAAGTCAGTGGGTGCAAAGGGACTGCGAGACCATGAGATAACAGGACGTCACAAACAAAAAGCGAGTAACCATCCTCCATCCCCTCAAATCCCAACACCAACACCACCTACAAGGACATCTTCACGGCTACCTCCACTACCGCCACCACCACCAGTGCCACAACCACCACCACCACCAGCATCATCAGTACCACCACCACCATCATCATCATCATCATCATCATCATCATCATCATCAACCACACAACTCACCAAGTATGTATGACATCTCAAAAGTCAGTATTTATATGTCCAAAAGGACTTTGATTATCTAGCCCTGTGTTGGGAAGCTGCTAGACACTATGCAATCTAGTGAGCTGCCATTAGTTAAACAAGCCTTTCAAAATTATATGGGAAAGTATTTTAACTGGAATTGGTCTCTCTTACTAACATAGACTTGAAGCTAATGAAGACTTGCAGATATGGAAACAATTGCTATATATGTAATTTTTTGATTCATGAAATAACTATTCATATCTGCTGAAGTACCAACAAAAATGACAAGGTGTATGTCAAGCAAAGTCTGCTAATGTCTTAGAAAATTCTATTTCAGTAAGTTTTAATAAATAAATGTTTACTTTTGTGGTTGTTTTAGTGCAGTGTATCCTGTCCTGGAGGTAGAGTGTGTGGTGGAACAGCACAGTGAAGAGCTGCCTGGTTCACCTCGCCCCATGACACCTCAGACTCCAAACACCCCACTCAGTCCTCAAGGGGAGGAACTGCCAGACCCACAGTCTGAACTGTTAAATTTTGGTGCTCAGCTGCCCACCTCTGCCTCCCATACTGTGGCACCTGCTGTACGTTCTGTCTCTTCACAGCCTAAGGTACTGACAGGTCTATTGACAGTTGGAATGTATGCTATAGAAATGGTTTTGGTATTGAATTTTGGTATTGATTTTAAGAGCAAGCTAGCGAAGAGCAAAAAGGATTTAGGGGCGGCAATAGGCTGTGAACCAGATATTTACACTTTAAATTATAGTAGATCAGTACTTAGGAAAGGGTAAAAAAGTATATGCACCCTTTATGGACTTTAGAAAAAAAAAGCATATGATAAGGATTGAAGCTCTCTGGAACATTTTTTTTTGCGTGTGTGTTGGACGGCAATTATTGGAAGAAATCTAGGCATTTTATAGGAAGGCTAGTGCATGTGTGAGAGTATATGGAGGGATTAATTAGTTTTTCTTTTGGATTAGGAGTGAGGCAGGGAAGTGTGATGTTGCCATGACTTTAATATTCTTGTTATGAGTGGTTATATAAGGGAATTGGAAATGTAGGTGCAAGACTGAAGAGGAATGGAGTGGGTTTGGCAGTGGTAGCTTGTCTGTTTACAGAAGACATTGTGTTGCTTGTAGATAATGAAGGGAACTTCAGAGAGTGGTGGAAAATTATTCCTTAAACTCTACTTCCATGGGCACGTTCCTGAGGAGGGATGTGCCCATAGAAATAAAGAGAGATTTAAGGAAGCTCCTTCCTGTTAACATTGACCAATGGTTCAGAAACTTGACAGAATATCAGCCTGGAATATAGATACATTTTTATGTGATTGTTATTTCATATACTTTGATCATATAAACACTATCACCTTTTAACATTTCCTCATGCATATATCATATTTGTGAGTGTGTGTGTGTGTGTGTGCACTTTTATATTCGGCCATTGAGTGTGCACTACTCATTTATGTAATTGCACATTCTGTTCCAGGTTGGAGAGTCGTTAGTCATAGAATATGATAACCCAGATACGTGTGGTGTGACTGTGCCTTTCTCATCCAAGACTACAAGTGGATCACCTGCCACAATAAAGAGGGAAGCTGAAGAAAAATATACAGTGAGCACAGATGACTTGACCTGCAATGTTTGTGGTCAAGAATATGCTCAGTGGACACAGCTAAAAAAACATTTGATGGATCACATTCTAATTGCTCAAAATTCTGCTGATGGTAAAGCAAAGGTTAGCAAATTTTATGCTGTTAGCTATATTTATTATTTTCATCTTATGTAATTCTAAGATTGGAATATTGCAGTGACTCTTATTTAAGTACTTGTTACTGCTTTGATCTCTCAGGCAGGTAGTCGGGGACGGAGAAGATCAGTCAGTAGCAGGATATCGAGCCGTCCATCACGCACCATTCACCAGACTGCACTGGACCATCAAAAACAGGTGAAATAAGGTTTATGAATAATTTTATGGTGTCGAAAATGGGTAAATACTTTTTTTTTGCAAGTATCTGAATTAAATAGGAATGTCTGTGGAGCAATGAAATATTATTGTGCATAGTGAATAGATAGCAATGATGAATGCATGAGTAATGGCGTGGCCTTGACGACCCTTGGAGGAGGTTCCCCGCATCTGGTGTGACCTTTGGATCATATCAGGTGAAGGGAGGGAGAGGGCATGAGTTAGATATGAAGTGACTGGGATAAACCTTAGGACCCTATTAGAGATATGATAACCAAATCATTTGAAATTAATAGACAGAGAGATTGAATAGCAATGAGAGGTTTGGAAAATAAGTATTGTGTCCATGGAATGAAGGGGGACCTAAAGTGGTCTTTCATTTTGAAGGAGTATCTGAAGGAAAGAAAGAAATAATTATAGATTGAAAGTTAATATTTGATTCATTGTGCATGTATATTAATTTTCTTTTTTTTACCAGGAAATCATTACAAATAAATTGAACACATCTACAAAATCACCAAGGCGACGAGGCAGACCTCGTGGCAGCAAAACCAAAAGTTATGCACCTGCTACTGCTGCTGCCGGCCTATGCACACCACCTCTTCTTCACAAGAGAAGTGTAGGCCAGCGCATAGAGCCTCAAATTAGTGCCCTTCAGGAGGCCTCGGTGGATGAGCCTGTGGGTATTGAGGAGGAAACATGTGAGGCACCTGGATTAAGTTCTGATGTTATTGTCAAGGAATTTCAAATAGAAATGGATGAAAGTGGAACAAGGTCAGTTTGCTATTAACTTTTATCTGTACAAGGTAGCTATATATATTTTTATGTATATAAAATAACCATGTAATTTTCTATGTATTAATTTTAGTGGAATCCAGCTGACCGATAGAGGCTAGATGGGTAATTTTGTAATACGAAAGAATCACGAAGAATGAAGCAAGAAATTTCATGTATAGCCTTTTTTTTTCTTTTACAGCGATGAAAATAATAGTGAAGCCGATGACTTGGAAGGCAGAGCCGAGGGATCAGGAAAGAGAAAACCTGGCCCATTGCAGTGCCGTGTATGTCGAGTTGTCTTCTACAACAGGTAATTTAAGTGTGACTATTTTGTTCTGTGAAAGTAAAAAATGGCAACTCTTAACCATAGAAATAGTACTGACTTCATCTCAGTTTGGTATTTTGCAGCATACTGGAGTGGGGCCAATTTGAAGTACAGTAATTGCACCCAGGGAGAGGTGGCAGGAAATTTTGAGCAATCTGAGCAATGGCATCACTGCTTAACTCCTTAGCCCCTATTTACTGAGAAAAGTTATTATAATGATAACATGATTTAGTTGTGAAAATATTTATTTAGAGACTGGAATTGCTATGAATAATATTCCTTCTTGTTCTCCTTTATGTATTATAGAGGTGAGTTGAGGGAGCACCAACGTTCCGAACACAACAATGGACGTCCATACCAATGTGACCACTGCCAAAAATTCTTCACCACAAAAAATCATATGGAGGTCCACATCCACCACAAACACAGCTATGGCCCTAACCCTTGCCAGTGCGCCATGTGTGGCAAAGTACTTTCCTCAAGGACAAATTTAAGGATTCATATGAGAATACACAAAGGTTTGTGACATGTGTACACACTAAAGCTATTTCTACAAATTTAGTTTGGTTTTTTCTCTAACAAATTAAATATATGAAGGAATATGCATCATTACAGTATTTAATTTTATTTATTTATTACTATATTCTCTGCAGACCATAGAAGGTGACCAATAGGGACTGAGTGAGGAGTCTGGGATGCCTCTCCTCTGTATTCTCTTATACGAAAAGACAAGGTGCAGAGGAGGAGGGAAGAATAATGTCTCTCTGAATCCTAATCATCTTGTCTTGGCTATCCCCTTTTATAAGGGGGATATAAGCTGGATATATAGATCTATCTATATACCTAGCTAACATTCTCTTGTCTTTTTGTGGTAGATAATACAGAGGAGGGGCTTACTAGGTCCCTCGTTCCGTCCCTTTTGGTCACCTTTTACGACTCACAGAATACAGTGATAGTATCCTTGCAGCCCTCACCACAGGGCAAATATAGATAGATAGATAGTATTATTGATTTCTATATATTCATAATTTTGAAATTACAGGTGTAATATTTTTTGTTCATAGTAGGTACATGTGTGAAATCAAAAGAGGACTGCCTTTGCGTTAACATAAACTCTTCTAGATTTTCACTTACAGTATGATCTGATTGCTAGTCACAGGATTTATGCAAATATTGTTTGCATTACTACATTATCCCCCTCCCACTAATAATAAAAATATTCTGCTTGGTGATTTGATATCAAACACGATAGATCATGAAGTTACATTAATTAGGACTACATCTTATAGCTTAATAAGACTTGCTGTAACTTACTATTTTGGATCTCAGTGCCAAAAAAATTCCTCATATTCCTGTATGATGTGAAAAGATGAAGGTTTAATGTTTAATTTCATTTATTTTTTTTTTTCAATTCCTCACAGGAGAACGGCCCTTTGAATGTCCTGTTTGCCAAAAGGCCTTCAGTCGCAAGGCTAACATGGAAATGCACCTTGTTTACCACACAGGTGAACGACGATTCACATGTGAAGTATGTGGTCAGTCGTTCTTTGCCATTAATGCTCTCAAGAGACATACAAAGTTACACACAGGTAAGGAGAGATATATGTATTTTACACTCATAAGCTGTGATGGTTTAACACAAACTGACCTGATATTGTAACATGCTGATCATTGTGTAATAAACCTATGAAAGGGGTAGAGATTGTGATCATAGGTATTAATCTAAATTATTTTCCCTACACCATAAAGGTCCACTTCTCATTCACTAAAATATATTTTGAGAATTCATTGATAGAGAATTATTCTGAGAATTGTTAGTATAGGCATGCATGAAATAATGTAAGCTTTATTTTTTTGTCAATTGTTTTTCTATAGGTGAAAGAGATTATGCATGTGAGATTTGTGGTGCTACCTATGTGACTGGGACTGATTTGCGCCGGCATCGCCTCAAGCACAATGAAGTGAAGCCTTACCCCTGTCATTTATGTGAAAAGCAATTCACACGATCTCATGATCTTAAGGTAAACTTTTCACAATGTCTTGATTCTTCCTTGTAACTTTTCATCAAGAATGAATGTATGTACAAAAACTGAAATGTGTCATTAACTTGACAGCTTGTTTGACTTTATTTTTACATATTTGTATATATTTTTATTACAATTAAATACAGATGTGTTATATTTACATTTATTTTTTTAGGTCCACCTGCGTTACCACAACAAAGAGTTACGTTACACATGTGATGTCTGTAACAAGCAGTTTGTAGAGTCTGGGAACTACAAACGGCACATGCGGCGACACACTGGCGAGAGGCCATACACCTGTGGGATTTGTCTGCTCACCTTCTCACAGGTAAATATGTCTCCATTTTTAAGTATATATGTAATTGATTTTTTACTCTGGAATTATCATAATGCTAAAAACAAGGAATTCAACCCAGGATGAATACATACAGCATCTGACTAGTGTTAAATGCAATGTAATGTAATGCTTCAACCATCACTAATTCTTTATTTGCTAGTTTACCTTTTTCTTGGTGAAATGGGCCAATAGTTGATATGATAACTTTTTATATTACGTATGTATATGTAAAATTCTTTGGGTTTGGATTTAGTTTATTTGCAATTTGTATTTCAAGATTTTTCTTACTTCATCTAATCTATTTTGGGGGGGGGATTCACGTCTAAGTTTTTTTTGTATTCTATCTTATAATTTTTGTTCTGTGATATTTGGCCATTCCACTACTTGGGTTTGTTGTTATTATGCAAACATCTTTCACAGTGGCAGGTGTAGATCAACTGGGCCCTGTCATAGAAGCGACGCCCTGCCCTCGGCTTCATTTGCATGACATCTTATGCACTGTGTTGGGCTGGATGCCCTTCTCTTCTCCTTTAGGGATCTAGGGGATAAGTGAGAGGAGTGTATGTGTATGGATGTATGGGAGTGTGTATGTGCGCCTTTTCTCAGCTTTAGGGAGATGTCAGCCTGGTAGATAGATATTTCAAGATTTAATACCTTACTGTAGTTACCGTATGCACTTTATTGTTGGAATATGTATTACTTTATAGGTTCATCATATGAAGACTCACATGCGAACAAGCCACAACGAAGAGACTGTTGGAGGAGAGGAAGGTCCCCAGGGAACCAGCAATGAGCGAGGGAGGCTGCCACCTCACCGCAACCCTAGAATTCCCATCAGACGAACACCAAAGCCTACTCAGATGCATCAAGCTCCAGTTGCTCCTCATAGTCACTCCCACCCTCACCCACACCTGGCACCTCACCCTCATGGAGTGGGAAATTCTAACAGTGGAGTTGTTGTACACTCAAGCCAGACAGTTTCACCCCCAATGGCTCACTCAGGGACTGTATCAGGAACAGTTGCACCTCACGCCACTCAGATATCCACCTCAGCTGGAGCTCATCACCCAACAGCAGTGTCTGGATTCCTCCATGGCTACAATTCGCACATATACAATCATAGTGTTGTACCACATTATCCTGCCCTGTTTGATATGTGTCAGCCCCAAAATGGAGTCAATCATCTTCCCATGCATTAGGTATGCATGAATTACATTTAGTACTTAGCATATATGACAAGCTACAGAAGGGGGACGGGAGAGTAAAGTCTTTTCTGAACCATAATGCCTTGTCTTGGCTACCCTCTTTTAATGGGGATTCAAGCTATGTATATAGATATGTAGATAGATTAAATGACCAAAACTAATGGTAAATGTAATTGTGAAGATAATGTGATCTAATCAACATGATGCACCTTAAGAACATATTCATATCTTGTAGATATATTTTATCAATACTATACCATTTTTCATGTACATGTATAGTTGTGATTGGAATATAACTCCAGTGTGTGCAGCTTGACTAGCTTAATAAAGCCGCAGATATGGTCTTATTGGCTGTGTATCTCACTCTAGGGTTAAATCTCTCCTGATCAGTTTCAGACACAAGCAATGCAGCTGAAATTTTTGTGCATCATTATATTTCACATTTACAGATCCTTCTAATTCAGTTTTGAAACTCGAAATACCTCAATCTTGACCTTTGTCACATACCTTACTCCTGAAGGTAGCACCTCATATGAACTGTGTAATGAATGAATGAGAATTAGCCCATTCATGATTGTTAAGACTAAATATCATACCAGAGTTAGCAGAATTTTACTTGTACTAGAATTACAATGGAATAATTAGCTAACAATATGCCCAGTTAAGGTGAAGCTTGTACTATGAGTTCCTTCAGTGTGGAAGCAGTCACTCTCGCCTTTACCTCGCTTCATCCAATGATATATTTCTGAGCTTGTTCACATATCCTTGTAAAGTAAAGGAAATTAACTTTGTGCATCATAGATGGAATTGTAATGTTGAGTACTGATTGGGTAATAGGTAGATGACTCATTATAGCAAGATGGACAGTATGCTGAGGAGAACAGAAAGGAGTCAAGTGACTTAAGTGTCAAGGGAGTGTCCCTCCAACATTTGTAGAGACACAGAACATTACCTTACGTACAGCTGAGTGGATATTCTTTTGAAACTATTAATACTCCACATGTTGTGACTTTTATATTAAATTAACCATTTAGTTGGCCTTTATCTAAGTTCTGTTACTATAAAGAGGCAGGTGATGGCAGCGAAGCTATAAGGGACAACAGGAAAGCATAGAGCATACACTGTGACCCAGTCAAACAAGCCATGCATCAAGGCCTTGTTATATCACTAAAATGGTACCATGTGATTTTTTCAACATTATATTAGGAGTGAAGAGTTATAAAACAGATAATCTATCAAATTTTTTGTATTCCCTGTAGGACAAGATAATATCTATCATGTATTAAAAATATGAAATGATAAATACATATAATACATCAGGTACTCTTACAGCCAATGGGCTTGTGTCAATGCTTGCCAATTCCAACATTGCATGCACTTATTGTCTAATAACCAACAACAATAACTCGCCTATTACCTTAATCTACGCTCACAATGCTACACTTGTTAACATTAAACTGTATCAGCCAGATGTAGCTTAATATCAACAAGTGCAGCATTATGATCGTAGTATATATATATATATATATATATATATATATATATATATATATATATATATATATATATATATATATATACGTGATATGCAACACCACTGGTGCCCTAAGTATTATAATTATTAATCGGAAACACAATCAGATTACATTGCCTGGCGTCAGCTGAATGTGTGTGTTTGTCTAGGGATGTGCACCTATCCGGCATACCGATATACCGGTATTTTCGGGGCGGTATTACAGGCATTAGAAGCCCTTCGGTATACCGGTATTTATATCGATTTTTGCCGATTCGTCAGCCTGTGAGCCCATCATCCCACCATAACACACTCATAACACAACACACCCTACCTTCATCTCTATCCTTGTAAGTCACCATGTCCTAACACTTCTTTTACTGTACCTAACACGCTATAATTAACACTCTTGGATGTAAACAAATAATTACGGTGTATTTTCCTCATTTGTTCGTTGAATTTTCCGTCTTTCTTTGTGTTATGGTATATTTAGGCTTTACTTTCGGTTTGAATAATTTTTATATATTCTATTCTATGGTTTATATTGGTTTAATTGCATTATTATTGCTTTATTCTATTATTCGATTTTATGATTGACCTTTAGAAATAAACATTTTTCATGAAATAAATACGAATCAAATATAATAAATGTTTATGTAGGAAACAGATAGGTATTTCAAACGATTTTTTTAAGTATATATAATTGCTCTCCTGTGTATAGTAAAAATCTCAATTTTGTTTTTATATATACGTGACCCAGCAGTCAACGCACGGCCACGTAGCCGTGTGAAGTGTCCATCCGGGATAGAGTGGCCCCGGCGGAGGTGCGCCTGCGCGAGATCACGGTACCTGTTGAAACTTTGTTGATGTTATTTATTAAGGCTATTTACGCTTAATAGGTAATGTTTTCTTTATATCCAACCACTATTAATGGTGAAGAATAACGTGTTACTGTTCCTCCATCCCTCAAAATGACATGTAGAGGAACAGGGAAGGTTTAAAACGAATATTATCACCAGGTTGAAGATCTTGGGCTTCACTCGGAATGCTTATGACGGCTGGTTTTCGTGTGTGTCATGTTAGGTTACCCTTCTTGTTTTGTACATTCTTCGCTCTAGATCATCGGCATCGCTGGATACATATGTGTATTTGCTTGTATGCATATGATGCGTGTACGTCTTACGGATGTGTACGTATAAACAGAATTGTAATAGCATCTATAGCACCACCACTATGCCCCTCGAGGCTCTGCCCACCACACCAGTGGCCAGCCGGCCGTTGCGTAGCGACTCCCGCAATGATTACTGGCTAAGGGAAAACAAAAATACGTATAAAAAAAATCCCGCTTGTTGCCAGACCCTGTAAAGAAGACAGTAGGAGATTGATTTGGAGTGTAAAAGTATAAGGTGTAGTAATGTTATGTGGGTAGTAGTAGAAGTTGCCTTTAGAGGGCAGGCTACAGCTGCTCTCTTGTGTAAATGAGACACTAAGGAAACCGGGAAGAGAGGACACGAGGAATCACTCAGTCGTTGCCTTGGGCGGCCACGTGCACCTTCATTTTCTAGGCAGTCAGGTCAGGTCACCATTTATACATACATCATGTATACGTAGGTACACCATTCATACGTATATAATTTACATGTACGTACATCTGGAGGCAATTCTGACAATGTATATGAGGGTGATACAGACTTAACCCCGAATTAGGTAACACATAATGAGAAGAGAAAAAAAATCAAACATGCATCGATCGAGGAAAAAAGCTTAAGAATGTAGAGTATCAATATAGATTTTTAAATCGGCGCCAAATCCTACAGGGAAATTATTAGCAAACGTATGCATGGCAGTGTTATAAAGTTACCAAAAGAAAATTATTGCAGCGATGGGGATGTTTAACAGAAGATCTCAAACATGTGTTGTACTCTTCAAAACGCATGTTAGTCGTTAGACAGACGCTGTAGAACGTGACCATGAATTAGGCCTAATTTTTAATCTAAGTGGACGTTCCCTATCAATTTGTTGGAAGCTTTTTATTTAGTGTCCACTTATTTTAATCCTCGATCGATCTGTACTATCCAAGGCCTTTATATTATTCCTAAGGCCTTGATAGTATTTATATTTGCTCTGGCTTTGAAGATATTTGCTGGATGTTGCAATAACATTGAAGAGATTATTACTGTATGCATTATCTCTTTATATCGAAATCTCAGAGATACTTAAGACGAATCTTAAATTTGCAGTACATATACTAGTTACGTTGAATTAATATTTTGTTCCTTTCTTCTTTATTTGAATTATGCTCCCAAATATTGAATTATACGGCAGCGCAGCACGGCCAGGCGGCGAGCGGTGAGCAAATGTCAACCACAGACCACAACATTCATTGGTAATATGTCAGTTTAAATTACACTTACTCAACAAATACACAGCCACAAACGACTGTGAAAAGTGGATAAACTCATACAGGTAAGTTATATGTGATGACACTCGATAATTGTTGTTATCTGCTTACTACCTTGTAACTTGCTGCTCTCAGACTTTCAATATTCGATAGTCACCAATGTTGTATACGTACCCATAGCTCGGTATATGCACACCAGTCTTATCTTAGTGATGCTTACCTTAATGATACTTACCTTTATGATGCTTACCTTAATGATAGGTAATAGGTTTAGGAGTTATTGTTCGTAGGATTGCCTCTTCCTTTTGAAATTAAAGTCGTAATGATAGCTTTGTAATTTTTCATAGTTGTACTCTTTACTACATACTCAAGTTTGTTGTTTGAAGCCCAAAAGTGGAAAAGTGAAAAGGAAGAATTGAAAATACGTAATGGTTAGTCAAAGAATGGCTTACCTTTCCTAACCTAACCTAACCTTTGAAATTTATGCCCACCCCACTGGACAGCCAACAACACCCGCTTTCACGCTGTTCACTTTCGATTTTTTAGAAATTAAATTTAACCTTTCCTAACCTAAAACACTGTGCATAACCTGGTAATTTACAGCCACTCGTGGTTGATATCTGAAAACATACGTTATTTGTGTTTTACAAGCTATCGTTTTGCAAAATATTAACCCACTGGAGGGCAATTTAATATCAGCCGTGCAGGTTAAACAGGGATCAGTACCCATTAAAAAACTTTCACAAATATGTTAAGGACAGTAAGTATGATATGTGTATCCAACATTTGGTTTGCCGTGTCTTGGCTAACCCCTTTGTGAGGATGACAGCCTGGTATATAGATAGATAGATTATTATTATTATTATTATCCCTGAGAATAATTCTAAGGTTTTAATTAAGGTGAACAAGGCAGACATGGTGAAGCATGTATGTAGCCTTTCAAAATTTTGATCATGGTAAGTAATGAATAATCAACATTCCCTGTCTAGTGATTTTCTTTTCTTTTCTCCTAGGGTTATAGTAATAGCTTTGTAGAATGTGTATTAAAAAGAAAGAAGAAACAATAACATTTCAGATGAATGCAATCTCAGTTGTGAGATTTCCAACCTTGAAAACCCTCCTAGCAAGGTTTGTCCCTACTACTGGCCTTGGCACAGTATTCACAATTATTAAATTCCTTCACAATACTAAAGCTTAAAACTCAGGGTTTTTTTTTTTTTCCTTCCAATCCTTAGGAAATGAGAAGCCATGGTGGATGTTCTGCCCAAGGTGCAAGGCGTTGATGATGCATGGGCAACCGGCAAAGCTCCAAGTTTTAACCAAATGAATCTTCAGTTCTGCAGTGGAAATGACTTGAGTGGTGATGGTAAGTTTAAGTGTATCAATGTAAAACAGAAATCTCCAAATTCGGCCCTTTGGTGTTGTATGTGAAGTGTTTTTATATATACAGTAACAGTAAACAATATATATATATATATATGTATATGTATATATATATATATATATATATATATATATATATATATATATATATGTATATATATATGTATATATATTCTTAAGTTTCCAGACCTCACCACCCCATGTACTTAGCTTTAGACAGTCTACCACTCCCTTGAAGTCAGGTTAGGTTACCCAGCACTACCATAAATTTGGTTGCAGATACTATATTTACAAAAAATATTTAATTTAGAATTATTAGAAAATACTGTCTGATGATTTATTGTATTAATTCTCCAAAAATATAACATTATATACTATTAGTAAGAAAAACCGAAAAAAAAGGAAATGTTAGTATGTTGACTGGATAGTAAGAAAAGCCCCTTCACAGTTTATCATAACTTTTGTTTTGCTTTATTGCTTTTATTTACTTCTAAGCCCCTGAACTCCATACCTTTCTGTGCATTTTCCATACTATCAGCAATTAGGACCAAATCATCAGTATTGAGCAACTCCCAGGGAAGCCTAGTCTTAAAATATTTTGATAATGCCTTGAACACTTATAAAAAACAGTAGATGCATCACTGATCCTTGATGTACATTAAAAGTCACCGCAAACTTATTAACAATTTACTTTATGCCAGTGCATGAACACACTGTGCAACGTAACTCTCATGCGCTTCACTTTCTTAGTATCCGTCACACCACCTCTTGGCACGTTTTCAATAGCTTTTTTTCTGGGTATTGAACATAAAATATAGTTACTTTTCTTCCCCAGGAATTATTTTGGAGGTTTTGATATCTACTTATAATAGTTAAATTAGTTGTATCCCTACTTTTAACAAAATCAGATTGCATTGCATCAATGTTCACTATCAGACTCTCTCAGCCACTTTGATAATTTGTCTTGAATTGAGGCCCCTATAGTGACCACAATTAAGTGCATCCTGTTCATAATCACACTCTTCAGTTAGCTGTCTGCAACTGTATTATCTTTTATGATTGTATTTACAAAGTTTAGCCCTGTGGTGGGGACTACAGGAATTCTACCACCGTAATCCCTGCGGTTTGTAAAAGGCAACAAAAGGGACGGAGCGAGGGGTCTGGGAAGCCCCTCCTCTGTATACTCTCCTGCAAAAGCTAAGATGGTATACAGTTTATATCAATATTCTTTTAGTATTTTTTTTCTTTCCTGAGTTGTATGCACAGTATATTAATTTGATCTTGGTGTTGCAGGCAGAAGTAGTCGGTCTGCAAGACCACACTATGGTGGCAATCCAGGTGGAAGGAGACGAGGGATACAGAAACAGTGAGGGTAGAAGCCATAATGACCAGACATGGAACTATAACATGAATGCACACTCATCCCGTTTTGTTCCTGCCCCAAGACCTTCAAAGTATGCACAGAGAACTCGCAGTCAGTCAACACGAAACTACCTTGACCAGCTTGTTAGTACTATATACAGTATACATATGGCATTTACAAATTTTATATAGAAGCTTTTGTTTGTGTTAAAGATCATTCATAATGCATCTTATTGTAAGTACATAATGTGCAAAATCTACAAGTGAGGTAAAAGTTTTTACCTCCCAGATAATTCATTTCAACAACACACACTTTTGACTCGACTGCTGTCCCTATTCCATGTCCAAGTCTCTGATCCATATGTCAATTTTGGTAAGAAAATACTATTCCTTAAACTTCTCTACCTCCATGATCACACTCGTTCCTCTCATAACCCTTGCTGGTGATCTATGACACACATGCCTTTCACAGCCATCTCCTTTATTGCTCCTTCTATCTCTTCATGCTTGCATATCACTGTTCCCAAAAACTTAACTATTTCACTACCTCCATTTTCTCCTAAAAATACCTTACACCTTCCTACTGGTGGCGTACTAAATTCAACCACCTCAACTTCCTTTCTTTCAAAAATTATCACATTACTTTTCCAAGCATTTACTTTTAGCTTCCTTCTCGTACATACGCTATAAAATTTATCCACTACTCACTGAAGTTCCTCTCTACTCTCTACAAACCACAGTTTTATTTGCAAACCAGCTTGCCACCATTGCCCAGACAATTCCAGTTATCTTTAGTCTTACTTCTACATTCCCTACTTTTGCTTTCATTTCCCTCTAACACCCATCCATAAAAATATTAAACAACAATGCAAAATCACACCTTGCCTTGCCATTCCTCTTCCACATTAGCTTTCTGACTCTTTCTCATATATATATATATATATATATATATATATATATATATATATATATATATATATATATATGTATATATGTATACAGTAAAACCTCGATATAACGAACCAATTGGGTCGGGGGTCTGACGTTATATCCGAAGTTCGGTAAAAGCGAACGAGTTCGCTATATACGGAGTTTCGTTCGTTAAGACGTGTTCATACAGAGTTGTTACAGGGTTACTGAATTTAAGTGTATTGGTGTATGTTACATTAGACAAAAATTAATAAACAATTTACTGTAGGTAGTAGGTACGTAGTAGGTAGCAAGTGGCGAGAGCACGAGCGTGACCAACCCTTCACAGTGAGAGCTAACTGTGGACTGAGTGGCATGCGCGTCGGCGCGTTCATGTTCAAACAAAGTAGAGAGTTCGGATGGCTCACCCCATGCCTCGGATATAACGAACTTTGGTTTGTTATATCCAACTTGGTTCAGCCAGGAAATGACGTTCGTTAGATCCGAAATTCGCTATAAGCGGGTTTGTTATAACAAGGTTTTACTATATATATATATATATATATATATATATATATATATATATATATATATATATATATATATATATATGTATATATATATATAAATATATATATATATATATATATATATATATATATATATATATATATATAGTGTGTGTGTGTGTGTTTACTATATGTATATATGCATGAATATATTTATTAATTTCTTCTTTCCAGAAATTTGTTGAATCCTTAGCAGAGTTCAAAAGACATCCCATGGTACATGCAGATCCCCTTCTACGGCCTTTCCATGGTCAGGCCTGCAATTGTCTTCCCATCAGTGGGGTGAGTACCAGTGTTGCAAGAATGTTACCACCATATTCCCTGCGGCTCATAAAAGGCTACCAAAAGGGATGGAGAGAGGGGTCTGGAAAGACAGTCCTCTGAAATGAAAATGCACAGAAGGGGAAAGGAGAGTAATGTCTCCCCAAATCCTAATAATCATTCTGTGACTGCTAGCAGCCGACAGGATCTCCAACCTGGTGATAATATTTCTTTGTTTTAAACCTTCCCTGTTCCTCTACATGTCATTTTGAGGGATGGAGGAGCAGTAACACATTATTCTCCACCATTAATAGTGGTTGGATATATAGAAAACATTACCTATTAAGCGTAAATAGCCTTAATAAATAACATCAAGTTTCAACAGGTACCGTTAACAGCCATGCGTTGACTGTTGGGTCACGTATATATAAAACCAAAATTGAGATTTTTATTATAGACAGGAAAGCAATTATATATACTTAAAAAAATCGTTTGAAATACCTAGCCATTTCCTACATAAACATTTATTATATTTTATTCACATTTATTTCATGAAAAATGTTTATTTCTAAGGTCAATCATAAAATCGAATAATAGAATAAAGCAATAATAATGAAATTAAACCAATATAAACCATAGAATAAAATATATAAAAATTATTCAAACCGAAAGTAAAGCCTAAATAAACCATAACACAAAGAAAAACGGAAAATACAACATAAGAAATGAGGAGACCGCAAGAGGCCAGTTTATGACCTACACGAGGCAGCTCCTTGCCCCCCACCCTTGGAATAATTCAATATTTAGCCATCCCACCTGTCATCCCTATCCATACTCTGATCCAACCGTCTTTTAAAGCTATCTATTGACTCAACACTTACTACGTGTCTACCCAGCCTATTCCAATCGTTCACCACTCTATTAGTGAACCAATATCTACCTATGTCTGTCCTGAATCTAAGTTTTTCTAGCTTGTACCCATTTCCACGTGTCCTATCTTGACTACTAAATTCTAAAACCTGATCAATGTTTCCCTTATTAATTCCTTTTACCCATTTGAAAACCTCAATCAAATCCCCTCTTGCCCTCCTTCTCTCTAGGGAGTGGAGATTAAGACGTTTTAACCTATCTTTGTAGGGTAAATTTCTCAGCCCTTAAATCATCTTGGTCATTCTTCTCTGGACTGCCTCCAAGGAGCCTATATCTTTCCTATAATAAGGGGACCAAAACAACGAACAAATGAGGAAAAAACACCGTAATTATTTGTTTACATCCAAGAGTGTTAATTATAGCGTGGTAGGTACAGTAAAAGAAGTGTTAGGACATGGTTACTTACAAGGATAGAGATGAAGGTGAGTGTGTTGTGTTGTGAGTTTGTTATGGTGTGCTGATGGGCTGACAGACTGACGAATCGGCAAATACCGGTATACCGAAGGGCTTCTAATGCCTGTAATACCGAAAATACCGGTATATCGGTATACCGGATAGGTGCACATCCCTAGACACACACACACACACACACACACACACACACACACACACACACACACACACACACACACACACACTCACACGCACACGCACTCAACTGACGCCAGGCAATGTAATCTGATTGTTTCCGATTAATAATTATAATACTTAGGGCACCAGTGGTGTTGCATATCACGTATATATATATATATATATATATATATATATAGATATATATGATATATAGTATATGTGTGTGTGTGTGTGTGTGTGTGTGTACTACGCTCATAATGCTCAACTTGTTGATATTAAGCTGCATCTGGCTGATGCAGTTTAATGTTAGCAAGTGTAGCATTATGAGCGTAGATAAAGGTAATAGGCCTGTAGACTACACATTAAATGACACTACCTTAGGAAGGTCATATAGTGTGAGGGACTTAGGAGTTCAAGTAAACAGTGACTTGCGTCCCAGGGAACAGTGTATTATAGCTAGAAATAGGGCCAACAAGATACTGGGATTTATTAGTAGGTGTGTGACAAACAAGAGTTCTGAGGTCATTCTGAGGTTGTATTTAGCGCTAGTTAGACCCCACCTAGATTATGCATCGCAATTTTGGTCCCCTTATTATAGGAAGGATATAGGCTCCTTGGAGGCAGTCCAGAGAATAATGACCAACCAAGATGATTCAGGGGCTGAGAAATCTACCCTACAAAGATAGATTAAAACGTATTACTAATCTCCACTCGCTAGAGAGGAGAGCAAGAGGGGATATGATTGAGGTTTTCAAATGGGTAAAAGGAATTAATAAGGGAAACATTGATCAGGTTTTAAAAATTAATAGGACACGTGGAAATGAGTACAAGGTAGAAAAACTTAGATTCAGGACATACATAGGTAGATATTGGTTCACTAATAGAGTGGTGAACGATTGGAATAGGCTGGGTAGACACTTAGTAAGTGGTGAGTCAATAAGTAGCTTTAAAAGACAGTTGGATGAGAGTATGGATAGGGATGACGGGTGGGATGGATAAATATTGGATTATTCCAAGGGTGGGGGACAAGGAACTGCCTCGTGTAGGTCATCAACTGGCCTCTTGCAGTCTTCTCAATTCTTATGTTCTTATGTTCTTATGTTCTTCACCCCCTTGAAGTTTGAGGGACGACTTTTTTCCTATCGTAATGCTTGAATGTCGTGTCCGCGTGGTATACACGTGGTATACACACACACACACACACACACACACACACACACACACACACACACACACACACACACACACACACACACACACACACACACACACACACACCAAGATTACGTCGCCCCCCCCCTTTTGTGTGTGTGTGTGTGTGTGTGTGTGTGTGTGTCATGGTGTTCTTTTTACAGCCATGGTTATCGCCGTGGTTTGCCAGGGTATTCTTAGCCGAAAGGCTTGGCTATTATAGTGGAAATTGTGCGTCTTGTCCTGTTGTGTATATACTTGCCTCTTGTTCCTTACTTTGGGGAGCACTTACTCAAGGCCACGCCGACATCTGCATTGACAGTTGCTGATTCTATGATAGAGAAAAGTATTACGGAAATTAGAATCAAGAGATTGTCACAAACTAGACTGGACTGTTTTTACACACTGTTTTCTCAGTGTGTAAATACAAGTAATATACAAGTATGATATGTGTTACCATCACGTTGATAGTGGCGGCGTGACCCACATATCACCTGGTCCCGTCACTGCGGCAGATGGTGGTAAAGACGACCATTACCGCTGCTACACGCGACGTCCTGCCTCTCCCCTTTCTGATTCTCATTAATAATCACTGGTGCGTCACTATACTGTCATTGATCCCAGGGTCTAAATTCTAAACCTCACCCCACTGCAATTAAAGTATATATGGTTTTGTATGTCAATCACTACATATACTATATAATCTGACCTTGAATCTATGTACATGAGTGCCTGGCAATAGTACGTGACCTTTTATCCTTGGTACCTGATTCCCTCCCTTTGGTTCTCGCCGCCCCGAACCATTGTGGTAAGCCAGATTTCCAACACGGGATGGCACTTGTCCATCATTACTTAACAGGTATACAATCTTTGGCGGATGTCCCTTAGTGCCTCTGATAGGAGTGATAACACCTGTTGCTAAGCTGATGTGGTGGGGTCACAGGTGTTAGAGTGAAGGGTCAGTGTTATTACTCTGTCACTAGTTGGCTATGCATCCGTGTGGTGATTGATTTTCTTTTTTTATCATTATTTTTTATTTTTTATTTTGAAGGACATCCGTCACGTGGATAGTGTATTGAGCATGGAGTGAGGGTAGTGATGGGAGATGTCACCTTGCTGATTAGTGTCTGTTTGGACCCCCGGAAGATAGTTGTCACCAGGTGTGTGTCTGGGCTGTCACCCCGACCGTCTGTGTGACTGTATTCCAGGTGAACCTTTACATGACTCGTGTTTTTCTTTGGTGAAAGTACTAAATACACACACACACACAAGGGGCCTGCCTCTTTGTGCCTTGCAGACTCGGGTGGTCAAAGCATTATCGTGGTGGACACAATAATATCCCAGGATGATCTTACATGCCCGTTTCTGAACTCTGGACCAGTTGTTCAGTTGTTGTCATGTGAGGTTCAGAAAGTAGCACTTTGATGGGGAGACATGCTATCAGACTAGTTATTTTTTCCCCTTCAAGTTATGTCCAGCGAGTCTTCCTTTTTCAAGTTACTTTCTAATGAAGGTGTTACGTTCCTTTTGGATTACTTGTACTTCCCTGCACCGATGCTTGAGCCTTCTATAGCAGTGGTGTGAGGTGGGGTGAGGAGGCAAGCAGCACTAGCCGAGTGATGAGGGGATGAGGGGTGATTGGTGTGGCGCTGTTTGGCGTGGCGGTGCGTGAGGAGAAAGCGCAGCGGGAAGTGTTTTTATTTCCCCGTTTCTTTACAGTTTCAGTCGTACAAGTAAGATGAGAGTTGCTTCGTCAGCTTGTTGGTGTACCTTCTCGCTTTCCCATTTCTATAGATTAGTGTTGCTTGCTGTTATTCATTCACCTTTCAAGTGATCTACATCTATTGGTTCCATTTCTTATATATGGGAATAACGCTCGAAAATTTAGGTTTCTTATTTATCTTAATACCGTTTTTCTTTAGCTTAGTAATGTGTGATGTTTGTAATTGACCTTCAAGTAACCTATGTATTTTTTTTTTTTCTCTCATTCAGTCACAAAATAACGGTATCGAAAAATTATTGGACAATCCTATGAAGCTTTATTAGTGTATGTATGTAGGTGGATGGTAAATGTCGCAAAAGTTTAATGGGACAAAACAAGTTTTTTTTTATTATTATTATTACATATGTAGGTAAAAATCACTTTCAACTAAGAGAGAGTCACACGATTCATCTCACTGACATCTTTTTTCTCTATTTTCTTTTTAATTCATGAGTTTACTGCTACTTTTGCCCATTTTTTACAGCTTTCTTTTATGTGTATGATCTCTCTCTCTCTCTCTCTCTCTCTCTCTCTCTCTCTCTCTCTCTCTCTCTCTCTCTCTCTCTCTCTCTCTCTCTCTCTCTCTCTCTGCAACACACACACACACACACACACACACACACACACACACACACACACACACACACACACACACACACACACACACACGAAATCTTCCACGTGCATCTGCTTGGAAAGGTAAACGGGAATGAGAAAATCAGAAAATGTAATGGTGGGTTGGATGAGGGAGAGACGGTGAAATGAATAGTTGCAAGCTCAGTCAAGGGAGGAATGAAGCAGTGGAAGGGGCGGCATGAAAAGGCGAGAGAGCTGGGTTAATGAGGTATGGAGGCAAGGAGGGTGTTAGGGTTACGGGGTAGGAAGACAAGTGGGAGGGAGAGGAGAGCGGTAGGCGAGGCAGTAATTCTCTTATAATTTCTTTAAAACCCTCACCCCACCCACTTTTACCCTAGTTTCCTTCATATATGTGTACCTATTTATGTATGTATCTATGTATTTATCTTGCCTCTATTATTTAGTATCCCACTTGCTTGTTATCACACAATCTCGCACATAATCCTTGTCAGTTTTGTTATATTTAGTGAGACTGAAACTTACTCTATGTTCCATGTGGATAAGCAGATGGTGTATGTAAAGATGGAGTTGGCGACTAAGTGAGGTAGGAAGGGTCAGCTTTCATATTTATACAAAAAAAAGTTTTCGTTGTTTGCATTATTGTAATCCTCTTTTTTTCTGTCTCTAACTGTGTTTTGGAAGCTTTATTTCAGAAGTAGACTAAGGAAACACTGTTACCTATGAAGCAGTGTAGTAATGTTGGGAGCTAAAGCATCAGAGTGTTGTATTGCTACTTACTATATTGAAGCGTGAGTAACAGAAACACTCATTTTACCCTTAAACTATATCTAAGTAAGGATGTATCTTCAATATGTCTTGTATTATAGCTCTGGTCATGTTTAGATAAGATAATATTTATTTGAGTCAGTTCAAAGGTTGACAGAAAGTGTTCAAGGACATAAACTCTGTTCGCATGAGTTTGTTAGATTAACTCATTTTATATTTCTTAGAACAGCGAAATGTCCTGAATGGCGTAATTGAAGGTTTGAAATTGTAAGAATGTTTTAACTATGATGTTGATTATACGTAAAGTTGAAGTTGTAGCGGGTTTGTGTTAGATTCACTTAGATTTAAGGAAGAAATAGATAGTAATTGGGCAACACAAAATAGGAATTATATGGAATAAGTTGAAATGCAATACAACAAAAAAAAATGTAAGAAAGTTGGATACATCACAGGACAAGGATGGCAAATGGTCAATTGGATTTTTGTTTCTTATTACTTTCCTCTTTTCTCTGTTTTCTAGTCTTCTTATGTTCCTGTGTATTTTTTTAGTACGTCATGATGTTCATCATTCGTACATTCTATTTGCAACTCTATCCGATTTTACATTGGTGTGCTGGAGTAAGCTTGGTGCGGATGTGATGTGGTTGTGTGTGGTCACAGGCGGAAGCTGAATTACGTGTCCATGTGCATTAGTGTTGGTGAGGGGCGGGCTGGGGCAGGGGAGGCATCCCAGGTGGTGACTGGCCTGGCTTGAATTGAGAAAATTACGTAATTACAGCGCGGAATTGGTTCAGAAAGAGAGGATTCAAGCTCCCATTGGCTCCCAGCTGACTGAAGAGCCAAACTTAAGATTTTTTTTTTCCTTCTTTTTTCTGTGTGTGGGAGGGGGGGGGGACGTTGAGTGAGTCAGACGTGGACCGTGATTGGCAGGGACTGAGTGTGGATGGATGATGGGTGAGTCAGCGAGTGGATAGTGTGGCAGACAGAGCTTCGTGAAATATCGAATTTTGTAACATATTCTGTTCGAACCTTGTTCGCTCAGGTCGCTGAGGATTTTTCACTGATATGGAGCAATTATTGACCCCCTTGAGCAAGGAGATGAGGATGTATGCTGTGTGAGAGGTCTCAGCCTTAACTATAGATCCGTATCTATGAGCTTTGAACTCTTTCGGGGAGGGTATAGTGGTTGGCGATCACGATTCAAGCACGTGATCCTCTAGTCTAGACCATGGTGAATAAAACACACACACACACACACACACACACACACACACACACACACATTTTCTCCTCCTTTCCCTCTCTTCCTCCCTGCCTTCCTTCCCTCTTTCCCTCCGACCCATCTCTCTCTCCTTTACACCCACACAACGCTACAGACAGACCCGTAGTCAGATGATGGAAGCGTGGCATTCGCTGATAACCAGATGAACGTAACATTGAGTGTCTTTGACCCCTCATCATGTGCGTGGTGCGTGGTGCGTGCGTGTGTTACACCTTAATATAAGAAGTGACTTTGCCTGTATGGGTGGAGGTTAATATCTATGGTTGGATTGGATTTCGGGGGCTTGGTTTGATCAAAATATCGTGGGTCAGTCCATCCCTGAACTAGGACTGAAAAGGTGGAGGTGAGGGGCGTGCTGTGTGAGTGGGAGGGGGAGTGCGGTGCGGGCATTATGTAATATAAGGTCTTACTAAGCCTATAGATTCACAGCACGCCACTCAACAAGGTCCGTCCGATGTGTGTAGTAATCTATACTCCCCTGCGAGGTGGTGTGATCCGTGACATGGCGTGTGTCTATCGGGAGTGAGTCACTGGTTTATTCTCCGTCCCCCTGCACCACTCTCACCAAGAGTAGGTGTAGTCACGCATATGGATCCTGGGTTTACTCAGGTGGGAGCCCCATGACGGGAGGCCAACGACCCAGCACAAACACACACACACCACCACCACCACCACCCTAGTCACTCCGCGGGTGGTCAGGCGAACACTTTCACCTCTTCAACCTCCTTCCGTGTGTGTGTGTGTGTGTGTGTGTGTGTGTGTGTGTGTGTGTGTGTGTGTGTGTGTGTGATCATGCCCTGAGTTTCCTTATGTCCCTAATGAAGGATGTGAAATTAAACTTTTATACATATAGTTATGATTGTTTTGGTTGTGTTGTAATGCCAATGACGAGTCTTGAGAACTACACTGGCGTGACATTTACCCTTCACAGGTGGAGGTCATTCTTCTGTCGACGGTAAATTTAATTACTTATTTTTATACATTACCTAACTAAAGAATATCACCATCCCCTTCCCCTCCTCTCCTTCCATTCCACTCCACTCCGGCCTCGCTTTTCACACAATCTCCTCGGCATACACACAATGTACTGCATCCCAATGGATAGTGTTCCCAGAGCATAGACACCTGTTTGAATTAAGAAGGTTTTGAGATGTTTACCCACCGTTGGGCCAGACAGAGGGAGAGGAAGTCACCAAACTGACTCCTAACTGTCCCTCACACCCACTCTACTGAACCATTAACATCGTGGCGTTATGAGACTGACGGAAATTCTACTTACACTACTCAGAGGATGGTCTGACTTTTATTGTGTTACTTATCTTTTATTTACTTATTTATTTATTTACTTTATTTATTTATTTATTTATTTATTTATTTATTTATTTTATTTTATTTATTTTATTATTATTTTTTTTTTAAGGAAAGGACGGCGGTCTTATTTTGGAAAACCTAATGTATTTTTTCCCTTACCTGACACGTATACAAATCAGGTGACAGACGTGACTGGCACCAGTCCAACCATTAACACTTGTGTGAAGTGTTTCTCCTCTCTCATGGGGGATTATATTAAGGGCACGAGGCTGCTCAGGCCTCATTATAATCTCAGCTGACCTACCTTTTGGAAGATGACTTCTAAGGACAGCTAGCTTATCTTCCTTCGACTGTGATCCATAAAGATGAGACAGCGTGCACGAGTGACTGCCTATATACACGCCCTATATACCCTGTCACCTGGTCTAGTGATATTTGTGATGCAGAAGGATTTTGGTTAGTAGCTCATGAACATAAACATTAGGATGCCTCGGGAGAGAGGAACTTCAAGGAGAAAAGTGTAAGAGGTTTCATCCTGTATAAACTGTTTCAAGATTCACGATTCTTTAACAATCTTACTGACAGTCGTTTAAGCGAGACGGCAAAACTCGCTGAATAAAGGCGATTGTCCAAATGGGAGTCGCCGATTTGGGATGATACGATGCAGGCTGGTGGCGGTGTTGTAAAGGCGGTGCATGGCGACGTGAGGGTGAGGGCAGGAGTTAAAGTGGCGGCCTTGTGAAGGAGGGAGTGGTAATGATGGAAGCTGCAGTTATAATCTGTGTGATGAGGGGTACAAGTGTGTGTATTTATCTAATTATAGTTTAAGTAGACATCTTAATACATAAACAGGACTTACTTTTATCTCATTTCATTTTAAATTCATGGGGCCCTTGCTTCTGGCACGGCACCCTCCGCCACCAAGCATTGCCAAGTATTGATGCTTAGGTTTGGAAAGCTCATTTTCTTTACGCCAGTTAAACGTATTCTTTATTTTTATTTCCATACTTTCGCGTTCTTCCATCCTCCCTCAACAGAAGGTCTCGTTATGTCTCGTTAGTCCACTTGTTCCACCATTAATCCTTTCCCTTCCCACTATGTAAACTATATATTTTTACCTTTCTTGTTTGTTGTCAAAAAGCGGCTCTGTGTTTTGTAGAATTATGCCCACTCTTTGTACTACCTACCTGCTTCAGATGTTTACTTCTTTTACTGTGTGTGGGTGTGTGTGTGTGTGTGTCGCTGAGTGATTCGCCAAGACGGTGGTGCAGTAGTGGCAGTGATAATAATAAAAATCACCATCACCACCACTATAACACCACAACCACCACTCCGCCTTTGAGCTGCGGGGCTTCTGTGGCACTGTTTGCACTCACGTTGGCCTTGTCTTCCTGCAGCGTGTGTATATGTTTGTGTTAAGCCGCTAGTAGTTTGGTGTTTCTTGCCTTCCTGCTCCCTCTCGGCTGTGTTTCTGGGGGAGCAGGGAGTCGGTTGAAGTTCGTAAGCACCTGTCACATCACAGTGTCAGCGTATTTAAAGGGTTTCTCTTGTCCTTGCCGGTGGTTAAGATCTGGCAAGGCGATGATGTCTCAAGGTATTAGGAAGGAAGACAGACAGTTTCAAGTGCGATTCGTGCGTTCATTTCACTTTTTTTGTGTGTGTATGTATGTGGGAGTGGGAGTGAGGTTGTGAGGCTGTTACTTATGTGGCAGGTTGTATTCTATCTTTTTTCATGTATTCCTCCCTCCGTGTGTTCTTCCACTCCCTGGTAGATGATACTCACCGTGCTGCATAACATATAACATAACACAACGAACGTGCTTTTCTTCTTAACTGAGAGAGAGAGAGAGAGAGAGAGAGAGAGAGAGAGAGAGAGAGAGAGAGAGAATCATTAGTCTGAATGTTATCTAAGTAGCTTGGTAGGCATGATGTGGTGATCGTTATGACGTGATCGTAGAAGGGTGACAGGAGACGCCGCTCCTGTACTGGTGGCCGCAGCGCGCACCCCCCACCCGTCCCCCGTCAAGGACAGAAATACAGTATTTATGCTCCCTCTAAGGGCTGCCTCGGAGCCTCCACGCTGTCAAATAATCCGTAACAATATACAAGAAATAATGTGTTGCACGCACACCAAACGTTAATCGTGTTTGTGAAGCTAACAAGTTTTCCCCAAAGACTTGCCATTGAGGAGCATGTGAGGCCACTCCGGAGTATTGATCCTGGGACGGGAAGCTCCCCTCACTCATCGTTGTGCATCAGGCAACCGTAGCCCCGCCCCTGCCTCCACCAATGGGACGCCAGCGAAAGTTACTGAGGTGTTCACTTGCAGCAGATGGAGGGATCATCTTGTAGAGTTAATGTTGTTCAAGCTGCTACATGACACGGCTGCATGAACACAAAGTTACATTGTCAGGTGACCAAAGAAATAGACGCCGATGTGTGGAGTTTGTTAGTTTGGGGAGGATGATAGTGTTACGGAAGTGTCGACAAACTTCATAACTGGACAGAACCGACAACGATTGTTTGCGTCACGGGTGGTGTGATGGGTCACGTGGTTGTTCCTCCGCCCACATGTTGGAGTACAACAAGGTGAGGGGAGGTGATGGCTTGGCAAACCTCCACCTGGCACATGCTGGCTCCTGTGATGCCTACTCCGGGATTACTCCACCCCTCGTGAGGAAACGTTGGAGGCATGCCACTGGCGGGAAATATTATGGTCGACAAGGAGGAGAGGTGTGGTATATGGCACTTTCAACAGTCGTATGGTACTCAACATACACGTAAAAAATAAAGAGGAATACCTTCACGTCACGGAAGAAAGAAGCCTTAGAAGAGATGGTCAACCACAAATCTTAGAGAGAGCGTTCACCCTGTATAATGGGCGTGACTCCTTCCAGCGTACGTCCAAGCCTTGCCTTTAAATCTGCAGCAACAATGATTTAGTATAGTGTAGCCAGGAGTGCCTTATGCTCCACGCTCTTAGCCAGATATCACATCTTCCTATTCCACCAATCTTTCCAATTTCTTCTCCACCTGCGATCTCAATGAACCTACCGTGTGTGTGTGTGTGTGTGTGACATGTACGTATCCTTAATGCGACAGCCATCACTTTATTGTAAGCAAGTGCATAATTTAACTAATATGCGGCTAATCATATGGCTCCCCTGCCGCACACCCCTTGATTATTCAGAAGGGATGCATCCGTGACTCCAAATGCTCCACAGAGCAGCGTGGTGCTGCCCCTGTGACCTACTGGGCGCGTGACGCAGCAGAGGTAGAGCAGACAGTCCCTAGGTTAGATAGTAAGGGTGGTGGTGGTAGTGCCTCCTTGCTCATGGTAGTGGTAAATATGCAACATATGGTATAATGCATCGATCTGGATATATGTAAATTTCTACACATATTTATAAGATTGTGTGAAGGAGTCAGTAAGTCTCAAAATTGTTGTGAGCAAAAGGGATGTAGTACATGTGTGTTGACAGTCACTTTTTTCTATTGCTGCTTCATCAATCTTTACTATAGTTACCAGGCCGCTGGATCAAAGATAACTGTAAGCGTCTACAAGATTGTCAGGTTTTGTAGCGTGGGGCGAGGTGACGTATACCTTTTTTAAGGCTTCCCTTTGAGACATATTGATTGGAGCAACCACCAGTCTCCATTCGCCCTCTCCCATATGGACCTTTGCTGCCTTGCGATCGCTGGGCGATATTATATATATATATATATATATATATATATATATATATATATATATATATATATATATATATATAAGAACGGATGTTTTACTCTCATCGTAGCAAAAGGTATCGCTATTTAGAGGTGTTGTGAGAGTTAATACAATAAGAACTTCCTATTCGTTAAATTTGATGTTTTGATTAATGTCACATGCGCTAAAGGTAAGGAGATTAAATTTGTATTACATTTATTTAATCTCAAGACGTGTATGTGTTGAAATTAGATAGATTTACTGTGAAATTAACCTCCTTATTTACCTTTATGATATTCGTATCGGAAAAGGTGCTTAATCTTGTCCGCGTGATTGTTAGATTATTTTATCAATCTTAATACTGTCATTCGTCACTGTAGCGAGATGTTGGTGAGTGTTTTATCAGTGAACATTGTAATTTATCCTGTTAATGAAACTTCCAGCAGGAATATCAAGTAGTTGTACCTGGCAACGCGATCTGAAGAACTGGACAACATTTGCATTGTGTTGAACAGCTAAAAACCTGTATCCAGGTGATCAGTACTATATTGAGTGGTGGCCAGGTTATCCGGTCACACATAGTTTAGTGCACTGATTCTAGTACAGTAGTTCCTCAACCCTTATCTTATCGTATAGGGTAATGCTAGATGGCAACTCTGTCCGCCGGGTTGATTCAGCGCCGTCAGTCGCCAGAAATCGGCCTCAAGCCCACAGTACACCGGGTGAAGCTGTGGCGGAGAGGAAGTGTGGTGCGTGTGAGGCACAGTATTATACTTGAAATTACTCTTCTTCTTCACCATATGTGTGGCTCTTAAACTCTTCGTGAAGTGAGCCGTGTGTCCTTCCTGAGATGGACCGAGGAAGTATCCTCTCCGTAGTCTCCTTGTGTGAAAATAGTCAATATTTTGTGACAGGTCTGGCCCGTTAGGTCAGTTTTCAATGGCACAGTGAGTGAGAGAACCCCGCTGGACTCTCAGATGTTACTTTGAAACCTGAAAGTGCGGTGTATTAAAGGCATACTGTGAGTGTGTTATTATATAGCGTTGGCGTGGAGACGACGGTGCAGGTGTCCGGGGAGGTAAAGTACTGCTGGCAGCCGGTCCGTCATGGGGTAGCAGTGGTATAGTATATACTATACTCACATTGTTGGCGGCGGGAGGGAACAGAACACCGGCGTTGTGACTCACTCAATGTGTGTGTGTGTGTGTGTGTGTGTGTGTGTGTGTGAGAGAGAGAGAGAGTTTTATAGAATTAGATAGAGGTGACAGGTTAGGTCAACCTTATCAACTGTTTAAGTGTGTGTGTGTGTGTGTGTGTGTGTGTATATATATATATATATATATATATATATATATATATATATATATACATATTTATAAATATATATATATATATATATATATATATATATATATATAATATTTTAAGTCGATCAGGTTGTTTTGGTCTAACAATGGGGTCATGATGTATGGGTCATCGAGGTATGAAGGCCATGAAGGAGACGTATTGTTGTGGCTGCCAGGATAACACCTCGACCTCATCGATTGTGAGGAAGTTATAGCAAGTTTGTTACGAGGAGGCTCAGACTGGATGTTACGCTGCATGACTTCAGTTAGAAGTGTGTGAATGTACGCTGCAACGTAGTACACTGATTCAACATTAAAGATTTACAGCGATGAAGCCTCACACACAAACACGTGTGTGTGTGTATATATATATATATATATATATATATATATATATATATATATATATATATATATATATACATATATGTGTGTGTGTGTGTGTGCAACGGTTGAACGTATGTAGATGCCAAACCAATACGTTCATGGATCAATTGCTTAAAGGTAAAGTAATATTGAAATTTTGAATAAGACACTTATTGTCAGCCATTTGCCTTAGAAAAAAATGTAAAATTTATTACATGAAAGAAATTTCCTCTGAGCTACATAAATTGTAGAAAAATAACTTCCAAATTCCCGCTCTTTAAAGGAGAGAGAGAGAGATAGTAAGGTAGAATAGCAATGAAAGAAAGCAGGTCTTGAGCAGTAATATCGTAGGAGTGGGTCAGGCATGTAGTTAGCTGCAATAATAATTAAATAATGGTAGAGCTAAGAATGCAACGCTGATACTGATTGTAAGAGACAGACAAACAGTCCATGAGAGTTGATGAAATGAAAATCTTTTGATACCACGTTGTTTAAAAGTGCGGTGTGGTCGGAACTTACACACCAAGGGCTTAGTTCATTCATGGATGGATAAAGCTCTTGTATACAGGCAGCATCTGGGGAAGGGGAAATAAAGATTGACGGAAAGAAAGTTATATGTTATGTTATGTTATGAAAGAATACGACTACAATTGATCGGCCAGAAATAGCTTTAAATGGAGATATAGTGAAAAAGAAAGATACCGTCCATGAGATAGTTTGAGTACTATAGAAATATATGCCAGATTCTGTCTAAACTTTTCACGATGTCCAAGGCAAAAGTTGGTTGGTGTGCGTGTGTGTATGTTGGAGGATATATTTAATTGATCTAATTAAGAGAATATACTATATGGTTATTTTTAAGATGTATACACGTTTATTTATGCTGGGGTATAAGTCACGCACCTGGATATAGATTAACGATACTCAACCCTCTTTCATGTCATGACTTTAGTAGCCCAAAACAAGGGGTGTCGTGTCAGAGCCTCAACCTAGCCTCTTCACTTGACACGGGCCGCATCGATACCAGCACCATTTCTTTCCTACGCCGAGTGTTTCGTTACTGAGTATTTGTGCTTCCCATGAGTCGGTTTCTTAGCACAGCGGCAACCCATCGAGTAGAATGACATTAGACCTTTATACATACCATTGACATCAAGACATTTACGTGTATTTTGTCAGGAGTGTTTCTATTGTTTCCTTGCTGTAGATGATGCATTCTTGATGGGCAGTGCTTTATGCTGCTCCTTCTACAATAAGTGAAAAGGTTGAAGTAACATCTAATATTGTTATATATTCCCTTTATGATGCTAACCTAACGGTGGCTAGTGCACAATGTGTATACCTTTGATCGACGGTGAGGGAGACATGACAAAGCGAAAGCATCGTGAACCTGTAGAGGGGAGCCTGCACCGACTATGTTTCCGTTTATGGAGTGGGAAGAGGCTCGTAGAGGTGGAAATGAGATGAATGGAGAACGGGCATCACTAAATATCATACAATCTTAGTGTTGACATCCACCGTCACGAACATTATATGGAAAGTGGCATGAATACTCGGCACCGTGTGTAGCACATTAGGGACCGTGCAAGGTGCTGCCAACAACCACACCAAGAAACTATCACCAGGAAAATCATGGTTGCAGAGAAGAACATTGTGCTTCATGGAAGTGGAGGTGTAAAGTTGGTGGTGGCAGGCGGGTGCAAGGATAGCGTCGAGCGTCCTCTCCAAGGGCAGGAAATACCCGTTCCTTTATTGATCTCTGCGAGTGGAAGGGACGTACCCACGCTGGTGCCCACCAACTCTATTGTTGCAGGAGTGGCTGGGGTGTGTGAGGCTAAAAGGATATTGGGAGAAACGGGGTGTTGCAGAGAGGAAAGTGGTTGAGACGGTGTTGGAATGAGATCACATTTGCTGTGTAGTGGAAGCTGTGGTATGTACTACAGTAGCCTAAGTACTACTTGTTCAAATTGTTTAAGTCAGTGTTGAGCATGAAGTTGATATGGGTTACCGGTTAGTATCTTTGGGAGGGGCTGTCCTTCCTGAACACTAACGGAAAATGACAGTGGGATCGAATGTTATCGGGAAATTCGCGTATTATGAAGGGAAAAAACATATAGAAATAGATTTTTCCGAACTGAACACGTCACATCCAAGGTTGTTGCGAGTCATATTTCTCGTACGTTTAGGAGTGTCCAGAAATCATGCCTAAAGATCGCTCAGCCTCTTGTGTACAGATGTCTGAGGCATCGGTAGTGTTGCCAGGGACGGACGGCGATGTAGTCTAATAGGACATGTCCGCTGGCAGTGGGGGAGACGGGCCGGCATACCCATGTGGGCTGGCGGGTTGCCGGCGAGGGGTGACTGCCAGCGGTGATGTAATCTACGACCGAGACACACTCTACCCAGGACACTTTACTCTCATTTTTGTGATAATGGCCAACTCGCTTTTTGGTTCTACTCCTCTTATGCTACGAGTGAAGGAAGTGTCTGCGGTGAAGTATGAAATGATGTGCATGTTAGTTTATTCAAACGCAGGATGAACAGCAAGCGAGGTGGTGGTGTGTGTGTGTGTGTATGATGCTAAATGAACGAGGACAGCGTGTATTATTTTTTGCTTGATGATCCATTATAAGCGAGAATGACATTTGCTATGCAGTTTCACCTGTTCGAAGGTCGGATAGGAGGGGAGATGGGGCAAGAATGATAGTGACGTGGCGAAAAAAAATTTTTTTCTCTACAGTCTGCCTGATGCAACACTCCGTTCTTTGCTGCAACTCACGGATTATACCTGTGAATGCATGATATATGAATGGTAGTCTTGCCTCCAGCACACCGCCACCACACACCTCACACCCGCCGGACGTAGTGACGCATGAGTGGGAAGGCAAACATCGTTATGGAAGGAGAAAGTGGATATTTGAGTGTGTCGGGGTGAGGCACTTGTGTATGTAGGACAGAGGCGCTGTAAAGACACGACACGCCGCCAAGAAGGTGATCGGCCTATGCATACCGCCACTGAGAGGTTTCCTTAGCATAGTTTTCTCACCACCGCCTCTTTTCACCCTACAGTAGAGGGGAGGGGGAACGAAATTCAACTTAGTATCATGCAAGTGTCCGCTGGGACCTGATCATGTTAGGCAAGCAATGCATTTATATTAATTGGGATTTTTTTCGCTTTATCCTGACGTAGTATTTGTGTTTGTCGATATTTTAGCTAAATATCACTAGTTTGTATTTTGTGTGAAACACCGGATACAATTGACATTCTTGTAACGTTTCCGTCATTTCCGTGGTGCGTGCAGGGTTGCAGCTACAGTACACGCACCACAACCTTAAGACCTGCTGAACTCTTACTATTATGACGGTCAACGAACATAATCAACACCTCTTTCAATGAAGACCTCAATGCCTGAATGGCAGCCTCGCCTTAGCCACGTGAACACAACAGCCTTCCCAGAGGGTACAGCTGACTATACATACATCTCTCTCTCTCTCTCTCTCTCTCTCTCTCTCTCTCTCTCTCTCTCTCTCTCTCTCTCTCTCTCTCTCTCTCTCTCTCTCTCTCTCTCTCTCTCTCTCCTTTCACACACACACACACACACACACACACACACACACACACATACAGACACACGCACATATACCAGGCCAACCTAGTATGCCAATTCACAGAAATAACACACACACACACACACACACACACACACACACACACACACACACACATACACACATACACACACATACACACACACACACAACAAGTTCATTCACCTGTTGTCAACTGCTGTACATGACTTCTAACCTTTCGAGGTCACCGGAAAAATCATGTCATTTGTCATGTTTGCTCTCCTCCTCCTCCTCCTCCTCCTCCTCCTCCTCCTCCTCCTCCTCCTCCTCCTCCTCCTCCTCCTCCTCCTTTCTGGCATTCCATTCATTGTTTTCAATTTCACCATATTTAATTCAAGATCTCGACAACAACAGTATATGCATCACTCCATTCCTTCAGCACATAGAAGTATCCTCCTTTTAATCGGGGGACTCGAAATATAAGTGTTCTACTCTTTGAACTCGTTTAGTAACCACCTTAGTTATACTTGTTCTCATGACGTCTTTACAGCATTAAAAGATGAGTTATTCTAGTTTCATCATTCCTAAACAGCATTGAAAATGGACCATTTTGCGGCATTAATTATAGAATTCTTATGACATTATGATTCCTTTGCTGCACTAAAGCAGGCTCGTTTATCTCTAAGTTATGGCACATCGTCCATGCAAGTCATTGTTCGGTGTTTTGCGATTATCCTGTACCTAGAGGTAGATGACCGTAAGTTAGGTTTTGGGATGTTTTGTTCTCCTTGATAAGGCTACAGCAGCTCCTCTCAGCATGGTAGTTTAGGAAAGTTGGGTTTAGTATGTCAGGCATGCGTATAGCGTATGAAAAAAATATGAAGTTCAAAATACATGATTTCTGCCAAAAAATCGGAAATTTCATGAAAATTTGTACATAAAGGTTTTCGGTCATACTGAACACGAATCTGGACTCAGTTTCATCATTACTATAATATCAAACATTAAAAAAATATATATAAAAAAAATAAGAGATACAGGAAATACTTTCATTATTCCCGTTACCATCACCTCATATTCATTATTATTATAATCATTATAGTATTTATTCATCATTATGATGATGGTGGTGGTGGTGGTGGTGAGGGAAATTCTTACAAAAATTTAATAGATATAGATAATAATAATGTATGTGTGTGTGTGTGTGTGTGTGTGTGTGTGTGTGTGTGTGTGTGTGTGTGTGTGTGTGTGTGTGTGTGTGTCAATACCTAATGAAAACATATAACTATACTTTTGGTGACCGGGCGCTGTACCATGGCCCGTTTAGCTACCTCTGTCGCTCAATTTATTTAGAACTTTTTTTTTCCATCACTCATTTTTGCTTTCCAGAATGCATTATACTGATATTTTTTGGCACTTATTGTTAGCAAATTTATTCACGATGACATTTTAGTTTCCTTTTTGAAGTATAAGACTTCATACAAGGAAATATTAAGGAAACAATGAAGTGATATCAGGTGTCTAATTTTTCACGACACTCAGCCTGTCACTGTCAACCAATCATCTAGCACGGTGTGGTGATGGCCAGCCTCGTACCCCAGTAGGAGGCGCATCCTCCGCCTTCGATTTTTGTATAGAGTATAGTCACACATGGATATTCATACAACTGAAAAGTAAGAGTTAACTTTCACTTTTAACTGAATTTTAACTTCTGATGTGAACAAAACAGTCCCTGTCGAAGTTGTTTGGTAACTTTTGGGACTTCATGCTGACAAATTTGTATGTGTAATTATATTTCTTCTTGCTTTTATTAGCGCAAGTAGAAACAGGTTTTAAACTTTGAATTGTAAAGAAAGGAAAAGCCCCATGGAATGCATACCGGAGAGAGGCCTGAGGTGACCGGTGACCTTTATGAATGAGTCGGAGGAAGGAGGATAAAACAGAAAAACAGTGTTTCAAATGTTATCGATAGAGGAAATAAAAAAGACTATTGGCGCTCAGAAGATAAGAGTTAGAAGCGCAGTTCTTCGTTTTTTATCAAATATATGTAGAGTTAATGCTTTAAATATTCCACATACGGATAGATTTATAATTATAATACTAATGAAAATATAAAACATATTAGCTTTCAAGACACATTAGTGAGGCCTTCTCCGAAACCTGCCCCTCCTAGCATCCATTGTCGCTGCTAAAAGTTGTAAACATCGCCTTGAGTCAGAGCGTAGCATAGAGCATGGGGATAGCAGCCAGAGAGGAAAATTAGTATGCATGGTGTGTAGGGAAGATCTTTGTGTACTGGCATGTATGTATGTATGTATGTAGAGGCAGGTGTACATGCGTGTGGCGGAGGGATACGGGAGCCGCCCCTCCACTGAACTCGTGTTTGGCAGCGCCTTCTCAAGTGTAGTTTATTTCCGTCATTTTGTCAGGAAAATGCTGTAGAGTTATCAGCAAAGGAACAAAAAATAGATGGATTTATGTGGTGTGATGGAACGAACTCAGGTACATAAGTCGTGAGAGAGAGAGAGAGAGAGAGAGAGAGAGAGAGAGAGAGAGAGAGAGAGAGAGAGAGAGAGAGAGAGAGAGAGAGAGAGAACTGAAAACTATCAGTGTGTACAATAACATTGCTGAGAGCTTTCCTGTCAATAAATGCAGTGTGCAGTTTCTCTTGTTTCTTACGTTTCGTGCATAATGTTGGGTGGCTTTAAAGTGCACGAGAGTATTTGTGATGCATGCAAAGGAAATTAACTATTGGCCTTGACTCGACTCTATGTTGGGCTTGATAATATTAAGATAATATTAACATTTTTATTTTACCACCACCGGAAGTAGACGGTGTCCACACAATGCCTTCTGTATATAGAAGGCATTGGTCCACGACAGTGATAATAAAAAGTGAGACATCAGACGATAAAGGTACTTGAGAATATTATTTTGGGACGTAGTAAGGTGAACACCCTCCCGTTTCATTCTTATTGATAGAGCTGCAAGCGAACTCTCACGAGACTTTCCGTCCACCTGTATATCTATGAGTTGCATTGAGAGGAGAAACTATTATATTTGTTAAAGATCTTACAAGGAAAGTCATGAGTCGTTTTCTTTAACATTTATGTATAGTTACTAAGCGTGAGAATGGTATGTATGTGTGTTTATGTGTGTTAATTTAGGGGGTATTCCGAATTTTGTGACAAGTGGATAATAAAGGATCACGAAAATGTTTATATAATCCCCAACGAAGGTGGGGCATAAAGCAAGGGATGGAAGAAATATTCATCAAAGTTTATATTGTTCTTTCTATCCCATTATGTACAGCTCCTAGTGAAAGTGTTTATGACTTAATATAACAAAACATACCAAATGAAAACACAAATTTGTGAAAGAACTTGAATGAGTCACTAGTGAAAGATGACTTCAACTCTCATCATGCGAAGAGAAGATTTGGGGATATCTTGGGCCCAGCTTAACCCTCCCCCAAAGGGCCACAGTACCACACCAGCCATGGGCATGAGTGACCCCCACACTTCTCAATGGCCTGTGGATGGCAAAAGTTTGGTCGCCCAGATTGCCAGCACCATGCCCACTCCACCAGAGTCTCCTCCCCCAACTCACCAGGCTGATCCGGCACTCACTCCAACCATCACCAGTGTATGTGGTCCTTGTTACCAGGATTCAAACACTACTGGAATAACTCCTTAACTACTATAACCAATACTTACTCTACCACAGAATGCATGATTTCATATGAAAGTTACATATTTCCTTCCTCATATAATGCTTAATTCTTTCTTGAAACTCACCCACAGGTTATATGAGGTTATGTTTATGGTTGCGTATCTTTCCTAACATGTATTAACTAGTTTCCAGAATGCTTAACACAAGACTTGCTGATTAATCGATGTACTATTAATGATTATTAGTAGGAGACTTCTGTAATCACCCTTTAACCCTTAAACCGCGGTGATGTTTTGGCGTGCCTGGCCTCCCACGCGGGCATATTCACGCAAAAACATACCTCACTTCAACCTCCTGTAGCTTCTCTCCTATTAAACTCACGTTACTGAAAGAAGTAACATTGTAAAGTCCACACCCTTAGCTGTCTTTTGACGTTAATTTGAACGTTATATGAGCATTATTAGAACGAGTACGGAATTCTGAAGTAGGAACTGTGAAAACACATTATTATAGACATATCCACCCCTAATGGATTTCTTTCCTATTAGTCAGCAATAAAAAGCATCACTTTTATACCGTTTATGTGGAACACACCCGTAAAAAGCTCAATTTCCGTTTTATTGTAAAAATCAATGGTTAGCATTACTTGCTAAACTTAGCAATGGACCAGCATCCTCGCTAGAATGCAGCAACTGGTAGGCCTAGGGAGCGTGGGTTGGTATTGTTTGAAAGAAAACAACATGTTTACTGGACTTGAGGACAAACTAATCAAATTTGACGGCGCGTTAATTCAAAAAATGCTCTGTCCACTATTATGGACACCCGCACTTGGAGCCCACGCACCGGGTGTCCACAATTGTGGACACCCGCGGTTTAAGGGTTAATCTGGTTTTATTGTATGCCATGCAGTATAGAGACCATTTCGTAGTTAGTGAATGGTGCAACTTACTAGCCTGGTGCCATGTCATTTTGGTTGATCAATTTACTAGTTTAAGCAGTCAAATCATAAGTCAGAATTTAAACAAATACTGCAAGACATTATTTCATCAAATATAACTTTAAATTCTTTGTCACTTTTAGTATACATTTGTAATAATGTTAAACTTTTATGGGCTTATTATTTAAATCTCTCAGTTTAGCTTATGAGGAGTATTGTTGAGAACATTTCTTCATATGATACAAGAACAGGCTGTACTTACATACCTTATGTGTGTATGCACCTGCAGTATTTACTTATTTGTTTATTTATTTATTTATTTACTTATGTATGTATTTACTCATTTATTCAATTTTATTTATATATATATATATATATATATTTATTTATTTTTCTTGTTTGCAGAATGAGCTCTCCAGCAAGACCACAACCACCTTGGGATTGCGGAACTTATTGCTGGTATCCACTGGTAATTCAGACAGATACTATCTTACCAGAAAGTGCTGTTATATCTTCCACTGTTTAAACCTGCGCACCCATTTTAAATACCCCGACATACCAAATAAGGTGAGCTCAACACATCACTTCACCCCCTATACCTTTGTCATACGTGTACAAATTATGTGTGTGTGTGTGTGTGTGTGTGTGTGTGTGTGTGTTTATATAACAAACATGAGGATTGTATTGACTACCATGTGTATAATGAAAAGTATTTCTCTGCAGCTCATCATTAAGGATGACTGTGTGGCAACAGTACTGGAGCAAGTGGTGGCAGAGGAAATGGAACAGAAGGGACTGGAGGCTGGTGACAAAAAGGCATATGTTGCCCTCCTGGCCAAATATACCGCCAGAGCCAACAAGTTGTTGTCTGACATGAAGGCTGCATTGTCTAGCACCTTGATCAGGTATGGAACCCATTGATTTACTATCCATGTTTAATCACCATTCCATAACTTCAGTTGAAGTAGAGAAAAGGAAATATGTAAACCATGATATACTTATTTTTATGAATTGTATATATCTTTATACCAGGCCATCATCCCCAAAAAAGGAGGTAGCTGGAAATAACACCTTTTGTACCCTCTCTGATCATCTTTATTAGTACCCTACTGGTACTGGTACACTCACACCTATCGCCTTTACCTTTTGTACAACGAAACCACACATGCACTCGCCCAGTCAATCGGTACCTTACTGGTCACAAAATACACATTTAGCAATCTCACTAATCACTCAATTACACTTGCATGAAATTAATAGGCATGAATTTTAACCTTTTATCTAATTCCACTTATGTCTTCTTTCAGAATAACTGGCTATGTGTTATTCAAGGTATTTAGCAACCTCTTCATGTCTGTAGCAGTCCATGGGGAGCAACAGGAGGTGATAGAAAGAGCAGCACAGAGAGACACACCTATTATATACCTGCCTCTCCATCGATCCCATGTGGACTATTTGTTTGTCACTTGGATCCTGTTCAATAGGCAGATACCAGCCCCCATTGTGGCTGCTGGGGACAACCTGCGGATGCCTGTCTTTGGGTAGGTGAAAGATGATTGTATTGCATAATTATACTGAGAATATGATATATATTTAATGTAAGTAAAGGTTGAGCATTACTTTATGAATTTATTATGTGTAGCAAAATATTATGGATAGGATGTTCTAGTGTGTATGTAGAAATGTGTTTTCTGTCTGGAAGTAAAGATAAACAACTTTTCATGAGGCCACTAGCATATAAGAAAAATAACCTGATAAACTCAGCTGTTTTCAAGAATATGCAACCTGTAAAACCATGTGTGAACAGGATAGAATGTAACCTTTGTGAGACACTCATGTTGTTGTAGAGGTTTGGGAGTTATGTACACACAAAGGTTTGACAACAGACGAATGTGGCTTAGTTGGTTTATTGGTGCAGCGTTGGTTGTACACAAGTAGACAGCGCCCAGGGAAGGTGAGCGTGTGTGTTGTCTGGGGAGCCCCGACGTGGGGCTCCCAGACGCTACTCTGGACTGTTGCCTGGACTGTGTGTGGTGGTAGACTGGTGGTTGACTGACTGACTGACTGTGTGTGTGTGTGGGTAGCTTATATTGGGGGTCGAGGACCTGGTGGTCAGGTGAGGTGAGGTCACGTTAATCTCGACCTCAGCCGAGGTCTCGAGGGAGGAAATTATAGGCTCTGGGTGTGTGTGCACCTGGTATGTAGGTGTGTTGTATGTGTGTTGTCACTACATCACCCCCCTTCCCCCACAAAGAAAAAATATTACATAGTACATAGAGAAAACATTATATACAATTATGGTTTTGGTGAGGGAGAGAGGCGGCTTGGAGTGATCCTGGCGGCATGAAGTGTCGACTGCGTGGCTGCAAAGCTGCGGAGGGTGCGAGGCTGCAAGGCTGTGGTGCTGCGGTTGCGTGGGCGGCAGTAGGTGCAGCACCTTGGATCAGCGGCAGGCTGGGGGTGGGGGCTGCTGCAAGGCTGCGGTGCTGCGGTTGCGTGGGCGGCAGTAGGTGCAGCACCTTGGATCAGCGGCAGGCTGGGGGTGGGGGCGGCTGCAAGGCTGCGGTGCTGCGGTTGCGTGGGCGGCAGTAGGTGCAGCACCTTGGATCAGCGGCAGGCTGGGGGTGGGGGCGGCTGCAAGGCTGCGGTGCTGCGGTTGCGTGGGCGGCAGTAGGTGCAGCACCTTGGATCAGCGGCAGGCTGGGGGTGGGGGCGGCTGCAAGGCTGCGGTGCTGCGGTTGCGTGGGCGGCAGTAGGTGCAGCACCTTGGATCAGCGGCAGGAGCTGCGAGGCTGCGGCAGGTTGAGCAGCGGCAGGGGCAGAGGCAGCGACAGGCTTCAGGAGGCCGCGGCAGGCACGTGAGGCGGCGAGTGTGGTGGCGCGTCATGCTGGGACGTGAGGCAGCGTGGGCGTGGGCGGCGGATCGTCTGTCATTCCAATGTGTGTCACTCCGGGGGTCACCAATGTAGAGGTTTGGGAGTTATGTACACACAAAGGTTTGACAACAGACGAATGTGGCTTAGTTGGTTTATTGCTGCAGCGTTGGTTGTACACAAGTAGACAGCGCCCAGGGAAGGTGAGCGTGTGTGTTGTCTGGGGAGCCCCGACGTGGGGCTCCCAGACGCTACTCTGGACTGTTGCCTGGACTGTGTGTGGTGGTAGACTGGTGGTTGACTGACTGACTGACTGTGTGTGTGTGTGGGTAGCTTATATTGGGCGTCGAGGACCTGGTGGTCAGGTGAGGTGAGGTCACGTTAATCTCGACCTCAGCCGAGGTCTCGAGGGAGGAAATTATAGGCTCTGGGTGTGTGTGCACCTGGTATGTAGGTGTGTTGTCACTACATTGTTATATATTTTTTAACAAGCAATTTGATCAAACAGGTGGCTTTTGAGAGGTCTTGGAGGCTTCTTCATCAAAAGACGGTTGGACACTGAGAAATGCCGCAAAGACATCCTTTACCGCTCGGTGTTGCAGTCCTACATGACTCATGCGCTGCAGGCTGGATACAACCTGGAGTTTTTCATTGAAGGGGGACGAACTCGTACAGGCAAACCTTGCATGCCAAAAGGTTAGCTATGTTTGTATGTAATGTAGTTTTTATTTCTATCAAATAACTATTGGTGTGTATGAATACATATACATTATGTTTATCACTTCTCTGCCAGTTTTAAAAGAAATCAATGTATGCCAAGATAATTGATATTTAACTTTGCATTGCAGAGCATAATGTTTATCAATGTTTTTTGCAGGTGGCCTTCTTAGTGTAATTGTTGATGCATACAGTAATGGCACTCTTGAAGATGCATTGATCATTCCTATAGCAATCAACTATGACAGGCTTCTTGATGGCAACTTTATCAGGGAACAAATGGGACAAAGCAAGGTAGGTGTGTTATTGGCTGTAAATACTTTTAAAGCATTGTGATAATGATTCAATGCATTAGTTGCAGTCCATTTGGTTTTGTGTTATGATATCGTATTTTTGCACTTCAGCAATAAGTGGAAATGTTATTATAATGTTTGCCAATTGCTGATAATCAGAGCTGTTTCACATGTCATCCTTCATTGTTTTCAGGTGCCAGAATCATTTTGGGGAGCAGTTCGAGCAATAATCAAGGTGCTGTCTACTAATTATGGTCATGCCAGATGTGACTTTGGGCATCCATTTAGTCTCAGAGAATTTGTCCAAACTTGCAAGAGAAGAGGTGCCTCTCATCTTGCCATTAGCCAAACTCAAAATGAGCCTCTGCCCGGTTGTACTCCTCCCCTGTCTCCATCACCTCCGGATGAAAGTCCAAGACTGCCTATCAATGGTTCAAGTCCATCACCTTCCATCCCTCTAGTCACTGATAAGGGCCACCAGCGCTCTTTGTCAACACCTGCAAATAGTAATCATGTAGTACTAAAAAAAACTTTTTCTAATCCATCCAATGCCGTAAACATGGCAAACAAAACCACTCCCCATCTCACAGAGGCTCGAAGCAGTTCCTCTCTCTTTGGCTCAGAAGTAACAGAAGAATACAGAACACTAGTCAAGTCTTTGGCTGTTCACATTGTTCATGGTAAGTCTTCATGTATTATTGTTAAGCTAAGCGTTAAATCTTTTTTAGTCATAAGGGATACTCACAAAATGTTCACTTTAATGAAGTTAACAATGTGTGAAAGATGAGAGAAGTTTTAGTTATAAATAGAGAAGTGATAAGAGGGCAACAGTAATTGAAAAACGATAAGAATACATATATATATTTGGAAGGATTATTAAAGGAAGAAAAAGAGGAAGTAGTAGTAGTAGTAGATTGCATAAGTTGATGGGAAATATAAAAAATTAAAGTGTATAGGCTGGAGTTGGTGAAGAATCTCATCATCCCTGTAATGGAATTTCCAAGAACAGCATAAAAACAGACAGATACAATGATAAACGGTAATACGATAAATTGCTTAGTAATAGAGATATGAATATACATTTCACATATAATATGTCATGCCTTCAACATCTTATTTGTCTTCAATTTCAACGGTACATTTTGTGTGTCATATTTGTCTCATGATTTTATCTGTTTTATATGGATTGATGTTTCATGTAAGATGTGGTAATTATCGTCACAACGTTTCCTACACAGCAAATTTTTAATCCAAAAACTAGGTTAGTGTTGCTTTTAAAATAATTAAGGCATCAAAATTCAATCTAATCAAAATCAACAGATGCTGAGCAATGCCAAGCCATTATGTCCACAAATGCAGTGGCCTGGCTGATGTCTTTTGTGTATCGTAGTGGGACTAGACTTTCCACACTAACTACAGCACTAGATGCTCTCCGGGACTCTCTCAAGGCTCGAAAGAGGGACACAGGATTTTCTGGTGATTCCAAGGATGTTGTTACACATGCGGTAAGTCATAGATGGTTGTTTCAGTGTTTACTGGAAGTGTTGTGACATGAATGTATCATATTCCCAAGTCTTGGCTAACTCCCTTTAGCAGGATAACAACCTCGTACATATATAGATACCACGCCTGTTAATTAGTAGAAGGAAAAATAAGAGAGCACAATGGAGTGAAGTGTGTAGTGGAATAGGTGAAAAAAAATACTCAGGTGTTTTTTTTTCAATAAAGAGAGAAACAGGAGTGAGGAGTTTGTGAGGAAAGTGAAATTGAGGATCATAGGAAGAGAAAAAAGCCAGTTTTAAGATGGAAGAATAAGGTAAAGGAGTTCATGCATAAAAGAGGTGCTGCTAGAGAGGGAGGGCTTAAACAAGCATGGAGGGAGTGTTTGGATAGGGAGAGGTGGAGGCTCTTCTGCCGTGGCCATCCCCTTGAGGGCGTTTCTGGAGGGAACGAGGCATCAGAAACTAATATTTCATTGACTTAATTTCCCCATTAATATTATGATCCTATCTTACAGGTGCGTCTACTTGGACCTGGGTTAATTAGAACAGAAGACTGCTCAGGAAGTAATAGATCAGCCTGTGATAAACAAGACTACTTCATACAACCCGTTACACTCCTGCCAAATGTTATTGAGTTCAATTATTATGCCAGTGCTCTTGGACCTCTCTTTGCTGCTGATGCTATCATAGGTAAGTTTGATTCAACTGACACAATTTATAAAATTCATAAAAAATACTGTAGCAGCAGATAGTTAAGGCTGACCAGTATATACTTATGCCTTGGCTTGATTTGATAAAGTGTCATACACCTTAATTGTTCTGTCATAAGTTTAATATGTGGCTGCTCCGTCTCATGGTTACCTTTAGATCAATTTCTCAGTGGTTCAAAACATGAGGCATTACAATGTTAGGGAGCGGTGAAGATCCACATCAAAGAATATAAAGTACCTGATGCCTTAACTCTCTCTGGGAATGTCCCCTAAGGCAGAAGACTCTCTCCCTCTCCTATACAGCTAACAAATATTGTATTTCTTTTGCATTTCAGTTACAACCTTGATTTCTATGACTGACTGTGATCTGTGGAGCTACAAAGACTGTTCTCCTGATTGTTCAATAGATAAGAATAAGGTATTATGCAAATATATTAAGAATAAGAGGCAAAGTAAACTTCTATTTGTTCACTTTCTGGAAATTCCTACTTTTAAGAATGTGTGCAGCTTTATACTGTAAAATCTTTGTTTCTAACATTACTCTCAAACTAATAAAGTTTTATTTTATTGTTGGTAAGATTTGAATTTCATGAGAATTTACACAAAATGTTTTTTTATGAAAGGCTACCAACTATTGTTGTCAATGAATAGTAAATGTGTCACTTAAAGGCCTTTTTCCCTTGGACTCAATAGCTGATGCAGCGTGCTCTTCGTCTGGCTACAATACTTCAATATGAATATTTGTTGGCCCCTCCCTGTACTAAGTCAGAGAACAAACTCTCCCAAGCTTTGGAAAACTTAGTGAACATGGGCTTACTGCAAACTCCCGTCTTCCCCCAAGTGAGTGTATAGATCCATAGTATCATATGTGTTCTAATGCCTGCTCCTTACAATTTTGTCAAGGGCTGGCTAAAAACAGAGGTCTCCATTTTATCTTGTTTATGTACTTAATCCTTTAAACTATTTATTCCCCACTCTCTTGTCTTCCCTCTTACTGAGATACCCTAACAAACATTTATTTCTCCCTCGCTCTATCTTACTTATATATACTTTTATATACAGAAAGTAAATGAAAATTAGTTGAAGAATGTTCACTCATTTACTGTTTTATTGCCACCTTTTATCATAGAATGATAGATAATGAATACACCATTAAACATTCAATAATCAAAACCTTGATATATATTCATGACCTCAAATCCAGAAATGGATGGTTACAAAATTTTGATTGTGACTTTTCAATAAATGAAGCTGGCATGAGCTCCATGAAGTCCAACGTAGGGGAAGTTTTACTCTAGATGGACTGATATCAAAGAAAATAGAAGTGTAAATATTTTATTCATTGTTTCAGAAAGGGATGAGGGGGTGGTCAGACGACTCTGATGAGGATGATGTCACTTTTTCCCATCACTACAAGGTGACTCCTACTTCATCATCCCTAGAAGTAATTGGTGCTTGGAGGAGCATGTTGGTTCCTATGCTGGATGCATACTACTACACAGCTCACTGTCTCCAAAAGCTGATAGCTACTCAGATACCTGACAAGGAGTTCATCCAGAGTTCTCAAAGCTACATTGGATCACTGATAGAAAAGGATATTCTGAAATATGGTATGTAGAATTAAACTACTCCCGCACATTTAGGTAGAATTGATGTTAGACCTTTTTAGAGTATGTATATGGTGGGGGCTACAAGAATTCTGCCATCATAATACCTGCGGTTCATAAAAGGCAACAAAAGGGACGGAGCAAGGGGTCTGGGAAGCCCAATTTAGGCTTGTCTCCTTTCACACTGTAGCCTCTGTTCGCCAAGCAGAAAATAGATACGACATATGGACTGAATGAGAAATGAGGAGGTGCGAAGGAGAACTGATGTTTTTAAGAGAATCAGCCGATCAAGCAGAGCAGAGTGTGTTGAGGTAGTTTGGACATATGGAAAGAATGGAGGAGGACCAATAGGTGAAGAGAATAATAGGATCAAATGTGAGAGGTGTGAGTTTGAGAGGAAGGACACAAATAAGATAGATTGACAGTGTGTAAAGAACATGGAATGGAAGAGGAATGTCTGTGGAGTAAGGAAGGATGATTGTGTGGGGTGCATTTCTCTTCTTAGGGGCCTAGGGGCTAAGTGAGAGGATTGTATGGGTCTGTGTATGCACACCTTGTCTCGGCTAACCCACTTTAGGTGGATGACAGTCTGGTATATAGATAGATTGATTTTTATTTATTTTACTGTAAAGTTATAAGTAAGATATCTTTTTAGAATCATTTCATGTAGCTCAGTATTTGCATAGATCCAAGCATTTTTCAGCAATAATATTGCCAGTCACAGGATTCTAAGAAAAACTTTATCAACATATTAGGGAAGAATATTTTATATGAATTCAAATCCATGTTACTAATATTGGATTATGTTTACAGGTGAAAGTATATGTATAGACCCCATTCGGAATGCTGTCAAGCTCTTCGAATCAGAAGGAGTTTTGGAAAGCTATACACATGACAATATACGTGTGCTGTATCTTACCAAAGAGTTTGACTCAGAAGATAAGCTCTTGCCTTTCATTGATGAAATAGACAGTTACAGGTCATGAATTTGATTGATCACACTCGGAATGACCTTAAAGGGCAACAACATAAGGTAACTTGTTTTCATATTTTCTTTAATATTACATTACAGTGTATAATTTAAAATAGCACTGTATCATATGTAGTATCTAAATTTCTATCATATATCGTTACATCACACAATGGGTAATGGTTGCATGTTGCATAATCACACACTCATTCACTTTCAATTAATTCATGCCATTTACTGCATATTCTTTCATGCTACAGTATTGTAGCCTGTTTGACGGGTCTCTTTTGAAGGTCCAATGAAAATATAATTATATTATCATCAGTATTTGTTCTTTTGCTGAGTAAGTAAACTATAATTATTTTATGAATTGATTCACCCCATCAGATGAAATGAGCTTTCATTTTTTAATACCATTTTATGAGAAAGATATGTTGGCTGCTAGGTTTTCAGTTCTCAGGTTTTCAGTGCAGTAAAATCAGTTGGTTTCTGCCTGGTATAACAATCAATATCAAACTAGAAAGTAGAGAAGGAGGTTACTATGTACTGGAAGATTATGTTTCATTAACCTTCAGATGAGTTAGTCTCTGTTTTCATAAATATTCCAAATATTTTGCTGCAAATGCTACTTTGATTTCAAAGATAAGGAAATTCCTTCTGTACATTTAGTTAACAGGTCAGTTAAAGGCTCATTAGTAGTTATATTGACCATGCAATAAAACGAAATCCCAACTATTATCTGTAACACTTTACTTTCCCTACCCTTGTAAAGTGTACATTTATGACACCGACACACTAATATAGGAGAAAATTGCAAAATATAGTATCAATCGCTTCAAGAATGTTGAATGGGAATGACATTCATGATAAATGATCAATCAGAATGGGTTAATAAGGCTGAATTAAAACTCAGGAATTTCCAAACTTAAAGCATCATAAAGCATCACACAATATCAAGACTATTGTTGCTGCTATGACCTATATTTAGGTATAGAAAATACTTAAGTCTTCTGTGAATGCCAGCGTAGTTCATATCGCTGAATGACCTTTATCCTTTTGTCTTGGCAAGTTTTTCCACCTTGCTTAGTGTTGGAAATAGTTATGATGGTGATGCTTCCATCTTTGAGAGGGAAAGAGGTGATATAAATTAACCACTGCATGACTTTCATGTAGCTAACAAAATTTTCTTCCATTTGGTTTCTTCAGTTCCCTTGGAAGTGATTGTCACTCAGTGAAGGGCTAATGAAGTTACTTGTGGGTCGTATGAGAACGAAAAGAAGGAACAATACGAACACCCGAAAACCATTTTAGATTCTTCTTTTACCCCTGTGAGCTCATTCACATTGATATCTGAATGCTGCAACCTGCTGTCACTGGCAAAGGAACTACCAAAAGGACACTGAGGATCCAAGTATGAGCTTCAGTATATACTTATTGTGAACTTAAAATTTTTTTTATAGCTAGTAGTGTAGTCCTACAGCAAGTATGATGGTGTGCTGCTAGCTATAAAATTATTAAACTTGAAAATACAACCAAATGTACATGCAGGGGATGTCGATATAGGAATTTATTTTCTAGTATTTTATTTTGTGAGGTAATCATAAAAAAATTGCTCAAAATTTTACTTGAATGTAAACCTAAATCTCTTGAAAGCTAACTTTACTACATACCTACAGTATAATGGAACTAGCATTGAATATCTTTGAAGTACACAGTAGAAATTGAAAATCACTAGTTATATACTGAGAAAATGGGTTTACTTTTAGAATACAATTTTGTCATTCATTTTGTCTCCAAGTATTGATTTGCTCACAGGGAATGCCTTTTGAAATATCGTGAATGCATATTTTCTGAAGTAGAACAATAATCTAGTCAATTATTGTTTCCGTTAAACATGAATACATATTCTTTTGTTATGTATGTAATGAATATGTATAGGTCCAGCAATGCAGTTAATGGCTATTGTCACATCCTTGTTCAGAGCCCTTTAGCCCGGCACTAAGCACTCAGGTGGTTGCTGTCCATATCACTTACTCTATATGTATTAGTTTGTCTTCAGATAATCAATGTACAAATATTCAATAAAACTTAGCCTTTCATGATAATTATTATTGTTATTATTATTATTGTTGTTATTATTATTATTTTTATTATTATTATTATAATATATTATTTATTGAACTGTAAAAAGGAACTTTATGTATATTTGATTTCATCTAATATTTATAAGTGATAGTTGCAGTGCAATCATGTTGAAACAGACATGTATGTACATAGTGTTTGATATTCGTTCACACACTGCTACATAATCAATAGGAAAAAAAATTGCATTGTAGTGTGGAATTCATATTTTTAGTTACCACCAATTATTACTGAAAACTATAATATGTATGTAGCTAGCATTTGTAATAAATAACAACTTACGATGGTATATTTTCACTTAATCCTTTGTTTGTAAAAAGGAATCAAAACTCATTTTCCAGTCTTGGACAGTTACTTAGTGTGTTTTTGCACATCATCATCATACTTTGAATACATCAATTATGTATTTTCAGTAGACCATTCAGTCATCAATGCTTTAATGTTTTATCAAACACCTATTACCTGAATGAGTCACATTTTTTTTCTTTCCCCGTTTATTCATCACATCACTGCATGGTGAAAGTCCTTTATATCCTCTCCCTCTCTTCAATACTGGTCCAATCTTTATTCACTTCACTAGTGCCAGAAGCAATAAGGTTCCTTCACAAGAAAACTTATGTGTTGAAATATGAAAGAATACAGAGAAGAGCAACTAAGCTGGTGCCAGATTTGGAAGACCTATAATATGCGGAAAGATTCAAAGAAATATAACTAACAACACTAACAGAAAGAAGAGGAGACTTAATTACAATATATAAATTGATGAACAACCTAGAGGAAACAGAGAGCAAAGATCTAAAATTGAGAAGAAAAGGAGAGACTACATATTTGAGGGGACATGAAAAAATTGCAAAAAAGAGATTGCCTGAACAACACAAACAGTACAGTTTTTCCTAAATAACCATTGATACTTGGAATGTACTGAAGGAAGAGGAGATAATGGCAAACAAATGAAAAAAAGTTGAAAAATATAGATACAGAGACAGGATCAAAAGAGTTAACTCAATCAAGTCCTGTATATAATAACTAGGTCAATTAAAACATAACATAATACATCTAGCAACAAACAATCTTGCAACTTCACTATAAGTAGTAGTAGGAGTGAAGCACTATTCGGCGACTCTGCCAGACGTATACAAATATAATTTCATCATTGTTATTTGTGACATATATATCCTGAAGTAAATTAATCCTAACCCATCGTAAGCGATTTTAGGAATTCTAAAACTATTGATGATTAAATATTATGCGTTAATAGAGAATAATGGAGAAGCAGTATTATATAGCACTAACTGGCACCTTCAACCACCATCCTGCTGCATCACAGGTCGGTGGTTTTTCAGCCCAATTGGGCTCTTTTTCATGGAAGATTGCTTGACTGTTGACCAATGACTTATAGTCATTGCTGTTGACTGTATATAATCCTTGATTTGGACTGTTCCTACTGAAGCGGGCTTTTATTGGGGTGGCTGATTATTTTTGAAAGTACATATTTAATTTTTTCCCGTAATATACACATACATGCATGTCAGACCTGACTGAAACCAGTCAGGCATTAATGCATGTGCGAATTCTTCTCTTTCTTTCCATGGTGATTATCTTGAGGACACAATTTTGTTAAGTCCTCATTTTAAGAGGGACGGTTTCTGAGGCGAGAGGAGGCGGGTTTTGGGTGAGAATTGGCGGGAACACAGACCACAATCTGGCAACTCTAATGTAGGTGGTGGTGGATGGTGGTGCACTTGTTCATCTGTCAGTAACATTCCCAGACGTAGATGAAAGGGGTGTTGTTGCAAGGCTCCGAGACCAATTCTTGCTATGGTCACCGAAGTTTCCCTTTCACCCATGAAAACGTTGCCCTGGTTACGTGTGATAACATCCTTCTAACGGTAAGTAGGTTTAGATATTAGTTATTATTGCAAATTAAACTTACCATGAGGAGAAAGTATGTGGATCAATTCAAGCTTACCGGTAGTATTCGTAAATGGTCGTGGGGAGGAAATAGTAATGAGTTCGTTTATGTAACTGGATGTACTGCGTGCCACTGATATGCTACTAAGTATTATATTATGGAATGTAACGGGGTGTAGGTCACGTGAATCTTGTTCCGGACTTGGAGGAGGTACTACGGGGTGAGGCTTGTCAACAATCTTACACTGCTGGGACAATGCAGTCATCAAGTATATACTTACTACAGATCACAAGTTTAACTGGAAAAAAGGTGAAGATGAACACTATAAAACTCGAGGCAGATGCATGATGTGAAGTAGAATAAATAATGAGCCGTCAAGTAGTAAATGCAAGTTGTTTACTTAGTAGAGGCTTTCACAGACCACTTTCTATAGTTATGATTTGATGAACATGTGCAGGTGCATAGTATGTACTAGCGTATTTACTATTATATTCAATCATAGTTATAATAATAATAATCATTGTTATTATCATTATTATTATTACTGCTACTACTATTAATGTTAAAAATTACTATTATTATCATCATGAAGGTGTATAGTACTCTCTCTCTCTCTCTCTCTCTCTCTCTCTCTCTCTCTCTCGGTTCAATGGTTAACGTCCCAGTTTTCACCTGGCAAGGCTTGGGTTCGAACCCTGTTCAAGTCGCTAAGGATTTTTCACTGACAGGTAGCTGGAGCAAGTGGATGGAGGTGTGTGATGTGTAAGAGCACGCGCGCGCACACGCACGCACACACACACACACACACACACATTTGACAGGGGCGGCTTTACCCTCTTTTTATGGTGTTGATCTATATAATTTGCTTATTTCAAAACTCAAGACAACGCTGCCACAAGCGAGACGGATACGGTGGCAAAGGAAATTTTGGCAAGGATAGTACACACTACAGTGTCTATTATAAGTGTGTGTGTGTGTGTATGTATGTGTATGTGTGCGTGTGTTCCACCTGCACGGATGTTTCACTTGACAGAGCATCACAACTGAAGGCCATATTACTTTTCTGTGAATGTGTAGGCTTACACACTGTACTTCCTGTCTAGCAATGTGAATGTGAGGCTCGAAATAACTACAGGACCCTTCAAGGACACCATGCACGTATACGAATATGTAAGTGTGCCTGTGTGTGCGCCTACGCAGAATAATGGCATAGACTATTAACTTCGGCACAAAGATGCGTCGCAAATGTAATGAGGAAACCATCGTAGTACATTTAAATTATGTTTCTGTGCCGACCATTATCATTTTAACAGTTGATTTATGTACAGCAACTCAAACCAAAAGAACCTTTCCATAATTATTTTGTCGAGGAGTGCATCTCTTTCCATAATGACTAAAAAGGGAAAAAAAGTATGGACCAGCAGGTACTACACGTACTATATGGCTTTATTATCAGCCATCTCCTGGATCACTGGCAGGCTTGGCAGTCACTTGCAAGTCCGTAATATGCACATCAATCAACACACCGGAGTTTCAGGTCGTTGCTTTTTCAATGAGCCTTTTGGTATGCTGGACAGGTCCATTGGGTACATCCACAGACTCACTACAGACCGCTGGTTACTCAATCGATTACCTCAGATGGATCACCTGATGTTCAGGTGAGTCTGGACAGCATTCAACGAAAGCGCGGATCCGCATCTTTTAAGCCTGCTGGTCATATGACTATACGATCAAACCACGTGCAGCATAGTGACGTCAGAAAAAGTTCGAGAAAACTACGATTTCGTATCGTGGACTATTTTTAAATATGCTCGTAATTTCAATGCCTCCTCATGAGAAGGCATTAGGTGACCCACCTTGAAAGCTTGTGCTCTCCACCGAAAGAATGCTTGTTACGCCCACTGATCTCTGACATTTGGATGAGGGACTGGCTGCTGCTCTATGGCCTCCGGCATTCATATATGTTATTTTCATGTAAAAAGTGAAAGTAAGAATAACAAAAATATAGTATGAGCGATTTGCACCAAATATATACTATTCATTTTCCTTTCTCTTGGAATACGTGCATCTTGTTCTTGATACATTATCTTTAGTCAACTTCAATATTCCAAGTCTAATAACTAATAGCATGTTATGGTTTCCAGTGCAATATGTGACCAGCAATGGGCATGATGAAGGGAAATGGATGCTCACCCGTACACATGTCTACGCGGCAGATGCAGTTCTGTTCGGCTATGATAATAGTGTTAGTGGTCGGTGCTTTCCTCACAGCACTCAATGTGTATGAATTACATCGTCTAACTCAAGAACATTGGGCCAGAGAACACTCAGAGGGTGAGTAACCTAATAGCTTAGACACTAAATAAGGAGTATGATTTATGTGTATATTGTGCTTTTCTATTTGTACTACTCGGTGAAATACATATCTGATACAATATTGTAGGCTGAACAGTACATACATATGTACATATGATTTGCAGGAGCAGCTGTGGCCGAGGCTCTAGGTGAACACCACTATTCCCGTCCTGTGGCATGGGTACGTGGCTCCAACAAGGGTTCTGGCTACCTCACTCACGTCACCAACGTCTTCCATAGGCTTGGCTATGACTTGGCCGAGGACAGGGAAGACTGGGATGTGCTCTGGTCACACAACTATCCTTTCCGAGAGCTGAAGCAGACTATGGTTAAATTGAAGCCCCATCAAAGGGTGAATCACTTCCCTGGGTCAGGTTTCATAACCAACAAGGTTAACTTAGCTGTCTCTGGTTTGCCCCACATACCACGAGCTTTCAAGATGCCATCAGAGAAACCAGAACTCCTTGCTTATGCCAAGAAGAATTCAGAGATGATGTTTGTCCAAAAGTCCAACCATCACCGAGGAATAAAGATTGAAAAACTGGATGCACTTGACCTTGGAGCAGATGGGTCTTTTGTGCAGGAATTCGTCCATAACCCTTTGTTGGTGGATGGATACAAGTTTGACATAGGAGTGTATACAATTGTCACCTCCATACAACCTCTCAGAGTGTACATCTTTGAGGGAGATGTGCTCTTTAGGTTAGTTGAAGTTATGTGTGAAAATCTTATTCCATTTTTTCCTATACAAAGTTACTTGTAACAATTGGAGATAGTTTCTGTCTGAATACTGATATTTATGTAAAAACCAATGAGTATTTTCCTGCAGGTTTTGCACATATAAGTATCACCCGTTTGATCCTGAAGTGCAAGCCAAGTATGTGGTTGGGGATGACTACCTGCCAACATGGAAAGTTCCCTCTCTTGCCACTTATTACAACGAATTTGGCTTTGGCATGAAGGGGTCTTTCGATGCCTGGCTCAGAGCACAAGATAAGGTTTGTGGTTTTCTATTTCACGTATTTTAAGATAAATAATTTCCAAACCTTTATTGGTGTTATTACATAATTACATCATTCATATCACGCCTAGAGTTCTACTATGATAGAATTACTCTATCTACTGAATTTGATCATTAATTTCATATATCTAGATATATAGAATATATATATATATATATATATATATATATATATATATATATATATATATATATTATATGTATGTATGTATGTATGTATGTATGTATATATATATATATATATATATATATATATATATATATATATATAATATATATATATATATATATATATATATATATATATATATATATATTGTATGTGTATATATATAATTTAATCTCCACATCTCCCTGTATGTTTTGTCTTATATTAGGCACCTCACTTTGTCCCAATTAGTCGCCTTTTACTACATGCAGAGAAAATAGTGGCAATATTCTGCCAACCTGGCATATTATTGCAGAATTG
>JAPQNM010000006.1:14278069-14333069 GCA_029783475.1 Metacarcinus magister | reverse complement strand
CTGTAGGCCATAAAAATACTGGGTGCTGAGGGGGAAGAGAGAGTAACATTGCCTGAACTTAATGCCTTATCATTGGTTACCCTCTTTTAAAGGGGATACACTATATGATTAGTATTTAGGTAGATTATGCAAAATTATGCTGAAAGGAATAGATAAGTGTTCCAATTAGATATAAGTGGAGAAGGTTGGGGGTTGTCCTACAGTAGAGGTTTATGATGATATGCAAAATTAAGTGGGTTTTTCTTTTCAGCTTCCGGAAAGTATAGTGCGTGAGTTAGAGGTTGGACAAAGCTATTTGATTCCTTTAGATGAAGGAAACAACACTATTATTACAGTCACAGTTCTTGATGCTAATCATGTCCCTGGATCAGTTATGTTCCTCTTTCAAGGTGAGATGAACATTGTCTATAACTTGTTGCATGATTTTCATAGCATACATGTACTCCTTCACCCTATCCTTCCATCTTACAACTGGCCTTCCTCTCCTCCTTGGACTCAAAGTTTCACTCACAAACTCTTCTTATTCTCCATATGACTAAACCACCTCAAAATATTTCTTTCCACCCGTTCCACTACATCACACTTCACTCAATTTGCATAAGGTCCCATGCCACATCTTTCATACAGGATTTAATTGCTCTCACCCTCCTATCTTGTCACACCGCATGCTCCTCTCAGATAACTCATTTTCACAGCATGCACTCTTGGTGGCTGTGCCCTATTCCACGTTCAAATATCTGATCCATACATCAATGTTGGCAGAAGAATACTGCTATAAGGTTTATCAAAGTCAACCACCTCTCTTTTGTTTTAATGGTCATTGGCATGACAGTTACACACTAATGAAGGGGGTGTTGATGGCATTTTCAGGCTACTTTGGCAACATTCTGTACTGTGGTGACATGAGATGGGACCCCCAGATGCTTGAGGACCCATTGCTGCAGGATGTGGTGCAGCAGCGCAAATTGGATGTACTTTACCTGGACAACACATACTCTGCTCCCTTTTGTCAGTTTCCCTCCAGAGAAGAAGCCAAGCAGGAGATCTTTAGAATAATTGAGTATGAAAGATAATATTTTGTTTTTAGTTCATATACAATTTAAGTCTAAGGCCACTTTCACACCAAAGTTGCATATCTTACATGGCAAGTGGCAGGAGGCAAGTGGCAAATGACACGCGACACAGTACTTTCACACCAAAGTGTTATGTGGCACGTGTCCAGATGGCATCATCGGAGGATGAGGCTGATATACTAGTTGCACTGGTCAGTGCTGTAATCACCCGGAGAAGACGTAATAAGAGGATATGCTGGATACATCCGCATCTGAAGGAGAATGTAGGGGTTCACAGTGCTTTTGTAGTTGCAAGGCAACTACAAAAGCAAAACTTCTGTGCCACGTGGTTCCATGCCTTGTCCTGCTTTGGTGTGAAAAGATTACATTTGTTTCTGTAGGTTTGTTTTCACCTAGCATGGCATATGCCATGCCATGTGCGACGTGTCACTTTGATGTGAAAGTGGCCTAATGGCTTCACAATTTATAGCTTATTTTAGGCACATCATCATCTATGTATTCAATTTCAGTCTGTTTCCTAATCCATGATGCTCTTCCTATATCTTCAATTGATGTATCTATCTACTATATACGTACCTTGGACCACATGTGTGTAGCTTGAGCCCTGTATACTACAACTAGGTAACACATGCACACACACACACACACATATATGTGTGTATATATATATATATATATATATATATATATATATATATATATATATATATATATATATATATATATATATATATATATATAATATGTGTGTCTGTGTTTATGTTTATTTATCTATTTATATACTTTTCATGTATTTTAGTATGACATTAAACATTTAATGTTTTCTAAAAAATTATATATATATTTTTCTTCATACAGCTCATATCCAGATCATGAGATAAAAATTGGAATGAACAATCTTGGACGGGAGAAATTACTAGAAGACATTGCTCTAAGATATGGTGAAAGAATACTTGTTAGTCAAGATAAGTATGAGGAGCTTCAGCTGCTTGAGTGCCTTGATGTTTTCACCACTAATCCCGAGCTGTCACGAATTCATACTGTTCCTAAGAAACAGGCAAGTCACTAAGATTACACTTCTCTGAAGATTTGTAATGTCATTTTATGTAATAATGTCAATTATGAACTTATTTGCTTTATTGCTGATCAGTTCAGTAATGAATATTCATATCTGGCGGGAAATATAGTTTACTTAACTTTTAAGGCAAATAAATAGGTATAGATAGTTTGGGAAGTATTGTGATGACTGAATGCATGAGAAGTGTGAACTCTGGATTTTTTTCTCAGCATCACTCAATATATTTTTTTTCTTCATTTATCTATTTTGTTTAAATTTTTATTAGATTTATGCATTTTTTTTCAACAGATACAGGTAGCGTCACATAAAAAATGGAATGAGAAATATCAGACGATCAGCATCATCCCTTCTGCTCTTTATGTGGGTTGGAAGAATGGACCTTACAGCTCCCAGGCAAGCAATGGCTTGCATGTCATACCATATAGTGATCACTCATCATATTCAGAGTTGATGGAAATGGTTTCACAGTTGGCCCCTCACCAGATAATTCCAATAGTGAAGTATTGGGCAAAAAATGGATGGTGGAATGGTCCATCTGCTCCTGACCAAAACCTGAAGGCTGACATGACTGTATATAGGCATTTACTTTCCTTACCTCCACCTGATCCAGTTGTAATTCCTGATGATGTGATCAAAGTAATGGATAGCAAAGCCCCAAGATTACTCCAGACTCAACCTCGGCGATGTGTCCTGCGTCACGGGTTGTCACCCATACGTAGTAAATCTCGAGGAGTGATATATTCCTCTCCTAGATCCAGCTCTTCAACAGCTATGTCATACACCCCATCAGCTACCCCAACATCATTAACTACCCTGGAAAGTAGCAGATCTGACGTAGCTTCTCCCAGGCGAGCAGATCAAAACACATCTTCAAGATTGTTAAAACATGGAATAAAATTTAGGTCATACAATGTCAGAAGTAACACAAAAAATTTGTTGGAAACTTCAACAAATGAAATACTTTGTGGTCATGGACCTAATGAAATACACTTGGAAAAAAACACACCAACACACATTTCGGGTTCACATAAAAATCATCATGCACCATCATGCACAAGAATTTCTGCGAGCATGAAAAATAATACTGGTAATAAACAACAACCAAGAGAGCATATTGAACCATCAGCAAAAAGAGTACTGTCAATGGAGTCACCAAGAAAGCATACTGAACCATCAGCAAGAAGAGTATTGTCAATGGAGTCACCAAGAAAGCATATTGAACCATCAGCAAGAAGAGTACTGTCAATGGAGTCACCAATAAAGCATATTCAATCACCAGCAAGAAGAGTACTGTCAATGGAATCACCAGAACATATTCAATCACCAACAAGAAGAGTACTGTCAATGGAATCACCAGAACATATTCAATCACCAACAAGAAGAGTACTGTCAATGGAATCACCAGAACATATTCAATCACCAACAAGAAGAGTACTGTCAATGGAATCACCAGAACATAGTGAATCACCAACAAGAAGAGTACTGTCAATGGAATCACCAGAACATAGTGAATCACCAACAAGAAGAGTACTGTCAATGGAATCACCAGAACATAGTGAATCACCAGCAAAAAGAGGACTTTCGATGGAGTTACCAGAAGAAATATCTTGCAGTGAAGTGGAGGTGGTAAATTTGAAGAAGAAAAGGAAATCAAAAGAAATTCTATCTACTAAAAGAGATGCATTGTTGAGAGAAACTGTTGACTTTATTACACGTAAAAATGGTGAGATGAATTCTGACAGGACATGCAGCACAAAGGATGAATTAAGTGGCCTGGTGAAAGATGCAAACTTGATCCTTGAATCCCTTTCATGTCTTGATTATATTTTGTAGAAGATAGACAAGACCCCCATCTCAGTAGCTTCAAACAGGTTCCTCTGCCTCAGCGCATCTCCACTAACACCCCACAGACCACAGCTAGCACTACCTTTCCAAATAGTATATTCAATCATCCTTCCTCCACCAACTCGCTCACAGACGCACTTCAGCCAGCTCAGTCTCAGAGCTCATGCATCCTCAGGACTCAAGGTGGTTAAGTTCCTCCCCTGAAATATGACCAGCAATGCTTTACATTCAGGTATTTAAATTTAGTTCTTAAGTGTGAACTGGCTAGGTTAAAGACATCTTGTCAAAGACATCATGGCCGACTCGAGGAATCTTAGTTGCCAGCCGAGCTTGCTACCACTGCACTACCGCTATCCACTAAGGTATAAATGAAGTCGTGAAAGTGCACCAGTGTTGTTCAGTTCAGAAATCCCCACCAGATAGCTATGCAGTTGTTAAACTAATTGAAAAGTTTGCTGATAGAGGGCGATGAAGATATTAAATAATAAAGTGTTCAACAGGAATGTAGTATCTATTTAGGACAAAATGAGTGTAACTCTAGTTTATGACAAAGAAATCAAAAGGCATTGGATGGTATGTTTTTGGTAAACAAAATAATGTTTAATCTCTCACATAAACTAAAGAGAATTGTATAATCAACTATATAGTGCATTGTACCAGCAACTGTTCTTTAACCTGGATCGAAAACCTGCTAGAATCTTGCAAATATTGGAATGAAAACTTAGGAGTACCTAAGCGGAAATTGAGAGAAAAATGTTTGGCATAATGTGGAGAGATAATAAGAAAGCATCATGGATTAGGGAGCAGACATCTTAACGGCTATTAAAAGAAGATATGGATTTGTCATGCGATAAATATAAAATAGAATGTCGTTTAAAAGAAAATAGAATGGCAATATAGCGTAACAGATAGAAAGCCAGACCAATGTTTCAGTTGAGTTGAATAGACAGGAGCTTGGATATACCTAGTCTTAATAGGGAACTACTGTCTTTCTCTGTCTGTGTTTGCCTGGCAAGTTTTCAGTGTGTTAGATGACTGACTGAAAGGGATGACTTAGTCAATCCTCATTACATGCAGAGTGATTATCTATTTTGTCTATTTTTTTACTGTTGCATCTGCAATGTTGAAGTTTGCTAAATAAAGAAAGGCAATTAAGCGGCTTTTTGTTCTTCACTTTTCCTTCCCCCTCCAGCGCCTCGAGGAGAAGAGATTGGTCATACCACCCCTACTGATCGTATTCTTTTCAATCTTATCTTTAAAATACCACATGGTCGATCGATCTTGCTTGGCTATCTATCTTCCCGGCCGATGCACACTTTAGATTTAATAAAGAAATAGGCAGAAATTGGTTTACAAATAGGGTGGTAGATGATTGGAACAGACTCAGTCAGCAGGTAGTTAGTGCACAGATAATAGGGAATTTTAAGAAAAGACGACTTCATGGATGGGGATGAAAGGTGGGTGTAGGTAATAAGGGGGATAGGATTAACAGGAACTACCTAGTGCAGGCCTCTGGGCCTTTTGTAGCTTCCTTATATTCTTATGTTCTTATGTCTAACGATCGATCGCCGTTGCTGTTAGAAAGCTTTGTAAAAGTTCGTCATAATCCCACAATTAAACACTAATTTACATGTACATTGAACATTGTGATTTCTGCATACAGCACTTTGAGTTTCAAATTTTGTCTTTAAAATAGTGCAATTAAAACAATTATATTTTCTGCCTCAAAATTAAGTATAAGTTTAGAAGACAAACTCGTTACGTAAACACCATACGAGTGTACTTACACCAAACACATTAAATATCATCGTTAATTTGCTATATTTCATAGGATCATTAATGAAGTGAGAAAATTTTATTCATATGGGATGAAATATATCTTCTATCGTTTTCTATTTCATTGCCTCTTAAAAATAACAGAAAATGGACTCAATGAAGCGGATTGAAATATCATATAAATCACATATATTACGATTAGTACCCACATTAACATTCATCACTTTACTAACACACTACAAATAACCCGAAACATAATCAGTGTGAATGTATTGGTATAGCATAAGCTGTATATATATTTATCCTTGTGTTTAATGTACCCGCCAAAAGTGCGCGCCATATTAGTGGAGTGTGTCCCGGATGTCCCAGTTGGTCCTCGTTGTTTGGGTGGCCCACGCGACTCTACACACACCTAAACAATGTCTGATAACGCTGTAAGTACACTCTCAGCACACCCTAACCAATGTTCATATCAATGCAGGGATACTAACACGATATCCTAAGTAATGATATGATGATAGATTCTAATAGACTATGAGGTAAATTAATGAGTCTTTCTTTCTTCCATAGGACGCCAAACCTGAGGGGGAAGGAAACGAGTACATCAAGCTTAAAGTGGTGGGGCAGGTGAGTTGAGGAGGTTACTTATTTCCTCCATGAATTGCTACGAGTTACAAGTGCTAATAGTAACATAATGTCGCATTAGGATATAGGAGGTGGGAGTGTTAGGAGGGAAGGATGCCGGGCACGTGTTGGGAGGCCAGCCCGAGGTGGTGTGGTATTGGTAGTACAAGGCTTATTTCCAGTACTACCTCCAGACTTATCAGGTAGCGGATAATGGTAATTTGAATTTTGGTTGGAAGTCTTGTTGCAAGTATTTTTTCGAAGATGATATTTACATTGTATTCTAGGGGTTACCGGTCATTTCGTCCACGAACCATTTCGCCCAAAGTAAGAGTTAATGGTTGATATGCAGAAAAGTTATCCAGTAATTTTTGAAGGAAGACATTTTAATGATTTGATTTTGGGTGGACTCATTTCTTTGGCAAAACACTTTTTTCCCCCCACCCCTCTTATACTTGGGGGACCTGTGGGAAACGTTTTTATTTTGTGTGGGGGAACATCAGAACGAGATATATGCAGTATAGATGAGATTCAAAATCAATCAAAGCTCAAAAAAGCACCAGAATCTTTTTTTTCCTTCGAAACTATTTGTTTGGCCCCAACACACACACACTGTCCAGCCATCAACCCTCCTGCGGCATGCCTGTTTTTTATTTTATTATTTTTTTTTTAATTAACCTAACCTAACCTTTGAAACCTTTTCCACACTACCCATTAATTACATCAAAATTTTCCTAGAGAGGCTTAATAAACAGTATTCTCCTGCCAACATTGACATGTGGATCAGAGACTTGGACATAAAATAGGACATAACATTCAAGAATGCGTGTTGTGGAAATTAGTTTTTTGAGAGGAGCATGTGGCGTGACAGGCATGGGAACTCGTGCAAATGAAGTGTAATGTGGTATAGTGGAATGGATGAAAAGTAATAATTTGAGGTGGGTTGGTCATATGGAGAGAATGAAGAGTGTGAAAGAGGGGGAGGGATTGAGAAACAATCGGAAGCCCATTGGGGACCATGGGAAGTTGATGAGAAAAGATAATGTAGCCATTTCCATCCCATTGTCTGGGCTATTTTGGGGCATTGATCGTGCTTCAAAAATTTCTTTGTTGTGTCCCTGGTGGAAGCATAGCAAGGGGCAAGCAAATTTTAGTTTGTCTCGTCCAGAAGTCCATTTTACTTGGTAGGACCAATATTTCTGACTGTTGGTCTTCATATACATCACTAAAAGAGTACAGATACACTCATGCAGATCAAACAATCCAAATATTTTGTTGACCCCTAAAACCGTGGCATTCACACACAGAATGCTGTGTCATTGGAAGGACTTCAAGGAGTAGACACTAGTGCCCAGGAATTAGGCTACATTTCTTGTGGCAATACTTTTTGTCTTCCAGAAAATGGTTCTAATAAGTTGGTGAATGTGTATGGGTCATTGATAAAGGGGAAAAAACAGGTGGCCTGGGTTCAATCCCTGTGATTAGTTTCTCAATTTGAAAGCAGGGGACATTACAGTGCTTTGTAAGCACTAGGCCACAGGTTGAAAGGCATACTAGTGTTCTTTTTAATTTTAGTTGCAGCATTTTAATGTGTCTCAGTGGTGCAATGGTTAGCACGTCTAACTACGAATCCGCTGGCCCGAGTTTGATCCTGGGTGATGGCTGTCGGCTCACAGCTCACCCTGCTATTCATCTTCCCTAAACGGGTTGGTCGATAAATGGGTACCTAGGGAAACCTGGGGAAGGTAAACTGGAATCTCGAATGTCACAGTGGCCCTGTGTCCTGGCGTAACCAATTATTTTCCACCACAGGCTCAAAGGCCTTTGTGACAGGAGATGAGCACCCGCAGCTACACACAGCTACAGCGTATGCCCCCACTTTACCTTACATTTATTTTGATGATATGATGAACCCTGGGAAATATATTGCCATTACATATCTTGGGGCCTCTTCACCTGATTATTTGAGTGAAACTCATTTGGTACTTTCAGCACTCAAAATACCATTGATGGCACAACCAGGAGTAATGGCTGAAAGTTATTGGAATTAATTTTTCTGTTTTTTCACAGGATTCCAATGAGATACACTTCAGGGTGAAAATGACCACACAAATGGGCAAACTAAAGAAGTCTTACAGTGAACGTGTGGGCGTTCCAGTCGCTTCACTTCGCTTTCTCTTTGATGGAAGACGTATTAACGACGAGGAAACGCCTAAAGCAGTAAGTCTTTCTCTCTCCTTATAAGCTCATGCATACATTTATTCTTTGGTCTCATCTTGCCCTAGTAAATATGATGCCATTTTCATGTTTTTAGCAACCAGAACCAAATCAGCTTTGTACAATATTTCACAAGGCAGTCCAGCCTCAAAATAATGTAAATAATTGCAAACAGGATTATTAAATTTAAGAATTTTTGTATTTTAAGTATCTGGTGTTAATCCACATTAACAACAAACATTGTTACTTTATACATCCTGTATTCTTGTAATGATTGTTGATCTATTGTGGAATTTTATAACCTTGATTGTGATATTTTGTAGATAAGTAATTATATAATCATGATGTACACCTGAACATTTTTAAACTTTCATTCTAGGAATGAAGGGTTATTTAGTTATGCAAGTTTGCATATTAATTATAAATTATCATTTGCAGCTCGAAATGGAAAACGATGATGTCATTGAGGTCTACCAGGAACAAACGGGCGGCCATTGATATAAAACATTCCTGCGAGAGTAGGACTAAGGCATTCTTAGATTAAGGAGGCAATTTTATTTTTGTATTTTTTATTTTATTTTATTGTTTTATTTTTTATTTTTGTATTTCTTTATTTTTGTTCTTTCACTTTCAACACAAGTACCATTAATTATGTACTTTAAGAAGGTGCATAACTCCATCATTGTGCACTTGTGATTTTGGGTAGAATTTTGTATACCTTAAAAAGTTCGTATAATTCTTGAGCAGCAATGACAAGAGGAGTGAAACCTGAATTTAAAGTATAGATATTCCTCATAGCATTGTCATTGTCTGAATTGAGAGTGCAGACACAGAAGTATGTATTTAATGTGTGTATATTTCTTTTCTAGAAATAATTTTCATTGAATTAAGATTAATATTCAGTATTCAATATTTCACCAAAGCATAACTGAGTTTTAATTATGAAAGTTGTTTCATTACATGGAGCAACATGTCCTCTTTGTCATTTATCATAAATTTACAGTGCTGTATCCTGTTAACTTTTTGACATTGGGAAAGCTATAGTGTGTATGTTTTCTGTGTATTTAGATGAATCTGTGAATGAAAGAGTTTTGTGTTATTCTTATTCAAATACATTCTGATTCTGCCCCACTTTTGAGTTTTGCACAAAATTGGACCAGTTGGAAGTAGAGAGGAAGGCTTCTTTCAAGTTAATCCAGTATTTACAATTGAAGAAGAAAAAAATGGAAAATGTGCATCTGAATTACCTCATGAAGTAGAAAATGTGTTTTGTGATATTGATATATTTAATTTTAGAATAATGTGGCACCATCCAGAAATATTAATTCAAATTTATCCAATACCATAACATTCTTATATTACAACTTGTAATATTTAAGAATTAAAAAAAAAAAATTGAATACTTGACATGCTATATTACATTAATATATAGAAATTTAAAATGTTCTGATTAGCAATTAAGTGAATAGAAACCTTGTTGCCCAGTGCTTTGAAATATGATTGAATAATAATGTTAAAAGGAAGATTTTAGCAGTTTGAGAGTGGCTGAATTAATTTTATATTTTATGTATGAGAAGGAAGCTAAATGCGAATGCTGGGAAAATTAAGGTGGTTTTTTAATGTAATTTTAGTACACTATAGGGTGAGTGTGACAGCATAAAGTTGTAAGGACGAGAGAATGAAGGAAGTAAAAAGTTTAAGTAGTGGGGAACAGTGCTATACATACATGGAGAGATGGACGGAGAAGTAAGAGAGGGACGTGAACCAAGGTTTATGAGAGGAAGGGATGTGTTCATGGAGGTAAAGAGAGGATTGAGGAATAGTATTCTGCTTATGTCTTGATAAGAGGGGAAGTTGTGTTATGAAGTGTAGTGGAATGGATGAAAAGAAATACGTTGAGGTGGCTTGGTCATATGGAGAGAATGAAGAAAGTGTAAGCGGAATTGAGGGTCCTAATAGGGGAGGATATGTAAGATGGAAAGATATGGTGAAGGAGTGTATGCATGAAAGTGGTGCTGATGGAGGGGGAGGGATTGAACAAGGAAGGAGTGTGTATATGGATATGGAGAGGAACCCCTTCTTACCTTAGGCGGATGTTCCCGGAAGAAATGAAGCATCAGAGACTGTAGATAGATTGGGAGATATCACATGAATCAGTTTCCAGATATTAAGCAAGATATTTTTCCGTTTGAATAAATACAAGACATCTTGGAGCCACATGTTATGGTAGTATGGTTAGTACTCGTAAATGTCATATTAGAGGAATTATTTTGCTGGCAGGAACATCTCTTTCAATGACAGAAAATCTTGGTGAGTAGACATGTTCTGTGCAAGTCTGTTAGTTATTCATATTGATCAGTTAAATTGGTTCGTATTATTTCGTCATATTTATTATGAAAATGTTAAATTAAAAGTTTTGTGATATAGTCCCTTGTACCTATATCCTCACAAATAAGTTTGCCACACTCCTACATACTTTGTGCATGTGTCTGTGTATGCACCTGTCAATGTGAGAAACGAAAAAGGTTGAATGGGTATCTGATTGAGATTGGAAGAGGGAGTAGTATAGTATTAGAGATATAAATGAAAGGTTGGAAATAGTGAGGTACCAGGTGTGGTGAATGAAGCGAATGAAAATGGTGAGTAACTGGTGGACATGTGCAGAAAGGGTGCTATTCTTAGCAAACACCTTTTTTAAACATGGTTACACATCGAGATGGAAATATGAGAGGCGAGCAGAAGAGAAGAATTTATTACATATCAATACATATATTGAGGAAGGATCTGTTGGATGCTAAGGCTGTGAGAGGGATGTATAAAGGGTCAGACCACTATGTTGTGTTAGCTAAGATAAAGATAAAAGGTAGATGGGAGAAATGGCAAGGAGGGGGAGGGTTGAGTAAGATGTTCGCTAGTGAAAAGGATATTTAATAGGTTAAAGAGTATGAAGGAAAGATATGCAAGAAAGAAAACCTAGTTAGTGACAATTGAAGAGTGAGGTATAAACAAGGTTTTCATAGTCAAGGAGCAAGTTAGAACACGAACAAATGGTTTCATGCTAGACAAGTTCAGATTCAGGAAAGAGCTAAGAAAAAAATTGGTTCACTTATAAGATAGTAGAGGAGTGGAACAAAATCAGCAAGCATGTGGTAAGTGTAAGGACAGTAAATATTTTGAAAGAAAAGGTTAGACAATTATGGATGAAGAAAACAGATGGTAAGTGTTAGGTGCACAGAAGCTGCCTTAAGTAGGTCAACTGAACTCTTTCAGCCTCCTTATCCTCTTATGTTTTTATTTAGAATGTTTAAAGGTGCAGTGATTGCAGTAGCAGAAGTGGTTGTGTATAGACCTCTGAGGGGGTCAGAAAAAGGGAAGTGCATGGTGAGCAGGTGAGATAAAGGAGGGAAGAGATCATAAGAAAATGCAGAAGTAATAAAGGAGAACGGAGTACAAGTTTTGGAATAGCAAGCTTAAGAGTTGGCGAAAGAGAGTAAAAGGAAAGTAGATAAGCCTGGTATAAAACTGAGTGAAAAACAAAAGTTGTTTTTGGAAGGAAGTTAAGAAAAATGGGAGAATTACAAGAGAGGATGGAGTTCAAGTAAGTGGTGTGTATATGTGTATATATATATGCCAATTCCATATACAATCTCTCTCTCTCTCTCTCTCTCTCTCTCTCTCTCTCTCTCTCTCTCTCTCTCTCTCTCTCTCTCTCTCTCTCTTTTTCTTTCTCTCTCTCTTTACGTTGAAAAGAGACTGACCAGCAATTCTAAACAAAATATATATATATAAAGAAGCCCGCTTAATCGTCGCTCCATAAAATATAGACAGTAATAGAGTTCCCTAAAATTAATACACACATGACGCAGTTTAAATCAGTGCTGAGTAGAATAAATGATTTTGAGTGGGATATCCGTGGGTCTATTGGACTGATCAATCTCATTAATAATGTCATTGGAGGAATTGTAGTGTGGATTACCGGATATATCTGCTATAGCTCAAAGTTCAATTGATTATTTTATCTATACAGTGATTTCTGCCTACGTTTTACAAAATGTTAAGGCATGCACTGGGAAAAATAATATTCAAGTATAAGGTTACTAGGAAGAACATGTAAGGCTTTGTAAGCTATCATATACACCAAATATCTATCGATTCCCTATTTTGTCAGTACATTCTAGAAGTTTCTAAACACTCTACTGAACATACCAAACACACTTAATAAACCAACCAATATACCACATAATTTAAATAATCAAACCATACATATCACACCACATTTATTAACATATATCATAACCCTCAAACACCATAGCTCAGGGGCGGGAATTTGATTTATAAGGAATAGAAAACAGCAGAGCATCAAGACTAGATCGATGGATAGATATTCCTTAGTATTTAAAGGTATTAAATCCCAAGCCTTGCCTCGCCTTTAACACTCTTCCTACGCTGCACTATTTACCTTCCTCCCGCCAGACGCCACCAACACTATGTCCTGCACTTTGTAAGCATTCCTTTTATATATAACAGGGATTTTATCATATTTACATGGTAGTTGTGGCATGTTACGTGTGTGTAGAATACATGGCAGGATACAGGGAGAGTGGTTATTGTAGTATTGTATTGTAATAGTAAGGCCGGTACAGGTACAGGCGTGGGGTTCATGCTGCCTCGTGTACATTGCTATTTTGAATTATTATTTATTTTTATTATCTATATCCATGTGTCATATTTATATCGATATCGTCCAAGCAATAGTTATGCAGAAATACCATTAGTTTATTTGACTCGTGTAAATTGATTTCATGCTGCCTCGTGTACACTGCTATTAAGAATAATATATATTTTGTTGCTATCTTAATCCATGTGTGCGTCATCTTTTTATTGTTTAGATGCATAAGTAAGGGTTTTTGCTATTATTAATTTATTTGACTCGTGTAAATTGATCCTTTAGTATGAATTGATCTTAGTACAGCAACATTTATTTCTTTATCTAACGTTGAAACATATGATGCCTGTATTTTAGGTATAGCGTTGTGGTTTGTTAATGTATTGATTGGCATTGGAGGTGGTTTGACGTATTTTTTAGCATGGGCTGATCATCTGTTAGTTATGAATAAGCTGATGCAATGCACTGGCTGAGTTTCAATGGCATACATTTCATGGGTTTTACGTATTATGCCGCCTGCCATCCTTATATTTCGTTAATTAAGATTATATTGTTAATCACGCCGCCATGATTAGGTGGATTATAAAAATAGTCAAGTCATTGGAGTTGTTAGTTGTTAGTTGTTAGTCTGGGTGATTCTTTGGTAAATACTTCCTTAATTGACTTTTCCCATATATATTTATTTAATTTGATCGTTTTGAGGCCACATATGTTGTGCAAATGAATAATAACCATAATATGACCATGACATGACAATCTTGACCTCCAATAATAGGAACTGTGCCCGATCGAGCCCCTCCATGTTGTTGTTGGGTTAATTTTCCAATGACACTTTTTTTCTACATTAACCTAATCTAAATTTACGTACCTGAATTTAGACATATAAGGGCTCGTTCTCGTTAGAAGAATAGATAAAAATTGATTTCCATTTGCACAAAAAAAAACGAGGCATACACAATATGATGCCTCAAATCCACTGGATATGGTAAAATTGTCTGCTAAAGAAATAACAATAAAAGAAAATTTTAATTATTTCCAACAGGGCTGCACCGTCTGAGTCCTGCCATGTTGTTTTTGTTTGATTCACTTTCCAAAGGCATTATTATTTTTTTTTTACTTAACCTAACCTAACCTAAACTCACATATGAATTTAGATGTTTAAGGGGTAGTCCTCGTTAGAATGGTACAACCCTGTCGATTAGGCTCAGCGTGGCAAAGACTGATTATTCCTTCCTTCTTAATCATAATATTGCTTTCTTCACATTAGCTACTTCCTTTACTAATTTACTTCTACTAATTGTGTTGAGCATTTGTTTATACCACTAGTTTCACCTGAATAGCTCGTGGCATCATTATATAGATTTTACACAGTGTGGCCCTTTATGTGGGTTATGTAGATTTTGATTAATACAAATAATAAGGAAATGTGTTGATGTAACATAATAAAAAGGGGTTAAGATGATAATGGAATTATTTAAGATTTGTCTTAGTTTTTGATAGAAGGTGGTAATTTTCCAGTCTGTAGTCTCCTTTCTTAGTGTAAATTTATAAGGCATTCATATGCTAATGATATATGTTAACTTGATCTATATTTACAGGCCACTCCCTCCTCCGGTTGCATGGGCACAGAGGAAAAATGTAATTTTCCTCACAATTTGCCTTGAAGACTGCAGGAGTCCCACCATTAAATTTGAAGAAGAAAAATTATATTTCAAGGGTACTGGTGGAACAGAAAAGAAAGATTATGAATACACGTATGACCTCTTTAAGGCTATTGATGCAGAAGTAAGTGTTTCACGGAAAGATCAGTTTTCAGTTTTCATTCATGTGTTATCTAGAGTTTAGTACACAAATAATTTAGTTGGATATTCTTGTGATATTTTAAAAAATCCTTTGTTATGGAAAATTGTGACTGATGATTCACACACACACACACACACACACACACACACACACACACACACACACACACACACACACACACACACACACCCATCCACCCACACCTACACCTACACACACACACACACACACACACACACACACACACACACCACACATATTGGCCAATATTCTTTATTTTTTTTATACTAGACAAAGGTGAAAGTAAAGTCCATATCTTATAATTTAATGACTAGAGTAAGTAGTTTGCCTGTCTTACTCTTGATCAGCTCACAGATATTTTAATAGATAAATGGATAAAGAATAACATATATACATATCATCTTTACAGAAAAGTCGCAGCTTTCCCCGTGATCGGAACATAGAACTCATTCTGGTAAAAAAAGAGGAGGGACCTTACTGGCCACACCTCCTCAAACAGAAAGTGAAACAGCACTGGCTAAAAGTTGACTTTAGCAGATGGAAAGATGAAGATGATAGTGAAGATGAAGGAGAAGGTCAAAATCAAGATCTTGAGGAGGTAAGTACTAGAGTGCACCACTTTCACTTATATCAAAAGTATTGCAAAGTGGTAAATCCAAGGAAGAAACACCAAAGAAAAACACATATTCCAGTAAAGCAATTGGTGAGAGTGAGATGATAAGCAATGTTGGAAGGGTAAGATAGATGCTATGGGTATAAGAAGATGACTTTTAAATGTTAGGGTCTAGTGATGGTGTATACAAGAGGAAGGATAAGACCAAGTAGATACTTTGCCATAGCCATTCCCTCAAGGAAGCTCCAAAGAACAGGTGTCAGAGTATGTTAGATTAATAAGTCTGAATTGAAATTGCACTTTTGCTTCTCATGTTTTCTGGAACCATAAGATTTCCAACACCTTGGCTATCATTCCTTTCCATCATTGTCAAAAAAAATAGTTAATAGAAAATGTCAAGGTTGCACTATTTCAAATTTTTCATGATACTTATGGTATCAAGTCAAATATATCTCCAGCAATTTTTCTTTGCCATTTTTCCTTCTTGAGTTTCATTTATGTGGAAAAACTCCTATCTCCTCTAACTCTTCAGTTGAACTTTACTGAAATCCTTCCTCAAAATTCATTCTTAGACAATTCTGGGTCTCCAACTTTACTCTAAAAGTATCATATGCTACCAAGTGTGAAATTCAGCTTCATCAGGTGTTGAATTGATGTATAGTTTAAGTTTTGGATGTACTCAGTGGTTCTTGTGTTGCAGATGATGCGTCAAATGGGAGGCCTTGGTGGAGGAGACAGCCGACCCAGTTTGGATGACTTAGAAGATGAAGACTCAGACGACGATGACCTTCCAGATTTGGAGTAGTCACTCATCTGCCTTGTGGTAATGGCGTGTTTAGTTTAGACAAATATTGTAAGAATGTATATGTGATAAGACGCAGAAAACCCCTTAGCCTGATCATTATTTTAGAAGTACAGTAAACTCGTTTTGCCTGATTTTAGAATACGCATTTTTGGTTTAACACTACGTCAAAAAGTCAATATTTTTGCTTTAATTGCACAATTTCTTTAGAATAACATGAAAGGAATAGATTTTACATGTATTTACATCATGTGGGAAGATTATGTTTTCATATTGCAAAATTTTCAGTACGGGAACGCTCCAGGAACACAATATTGATGTAAAACGAGAGGCTACTGTAGTTCTCTTTTTCCTTCTTAAGTTTTCTTTTCTATGTATGCAAGATGGCTTCCAGTAAAGTAGGATAAAAGGATTGAAAATTGTTTTTTTAGATAGACACAAACATGTTCATCTTGTACTCACACTACTTTCCTATACATTTATGATCTCAGTGAACTTCAGTCAAAGCATCCAGTACGGTTTGGTACAGTACAAAATTATAGTATGGTACGATTGTAATTATGGGAAGATATTACGGTAGAAAATAATTTTTGTTGTACAGTATGGTAGGAAGGTACAAACTTTCTTTCTGTACCTTTTTGTACCAACCATCACCTGCTTGAAGGCTGAAGGGTGAGTCTGCATCCTGTCTTACCTCACCCACCACACCTGAGGAAGGGTCAGGAGGGTAGCTACGGTAATTAACCCAATATGTTGACTTGAACCCTGACTTCAGAGGTCACTGCGGTTAAGTGTGGGTAGGAGGGTGTGGGCCCATCACAACCATCCCAAGGGAGTTTGAATTGACATAGCAACAAGCAGGTACAGAATTATAATACAGTATTTCTTTGTACTAGTACGGTACGAACGTTACACTCGGGTACATTACTGAATTTTTTCTTTGGTACGAATTACAATAAATGAATCGTACCGTACCGTACTTCATGCTCTGACTTCAACACACAGTCCTAATAGACTTCTACTAGTTTATACCTGCCAGTTGGTAAATTTGAGATCCCAGACTTAACTGGAATATTGCTCACTTTACTAATTAACCACAATGATCTCTACTTCCTCCCTTCTTGCCTTCCATTCCTTCCCTTCTCCTTTTATACACCGAACTCCTTTCTCCATTCCCCTCCTCTAATCTCTAACCTAAGTAGTATGACACACATGTATAAAGAAAGGAGTAGTACAGCATTTTTCAGTTACAGGAGTCACTTACCTCAAATATGATTATCAACACCAAGGGTGGTGTTGATACTGCAGGGAAAAATTACGAAGTGAGGAAAGTATTGTGATTTGTGCATAAAATAAAAGTGTGGGGCGAGTGGATATACTCTTGTCATGGGGTATCAATTTAATCAGGAGTTAGGAATGCAGCAAGAGAGGTGCTGCAGGATCAGTAGGAAGTGAGATATCTCATTAGGCAGAAAGTTTTCTACTGTGTTGCATTCTGTGACTTTTTTCTACATTAAGCTTTTCTTGCTCTTAATTATTAATGACTCATAATAAAGTTAAATCATTGCTGAAAGATTTTAAGGTCTGTCATCTGCATATCTCAGCCAATACCAACTGATTTTCCTTTTCCTTCTCACATTACCTCACATATGGGTTTTAAGTTTTCTTCTAGAGAGTTAAGATGTTATTTGTTATTTTACCAATGGCTATTAACTTATCAACAGAGGCCTTCATGAACAACCCGTTGGTGGGGGCAAGACAGCAACATGTCACAACCAACTGTGCTGCAGCTTCTTGTAAAGTGCACTTGTTTCATTTTCATAAACTGAAGAGATCAGTTGTAATTGAGTGGAATTATGTGCACCAGGACTTAGGAGTCCTTACAGAGAGTGATCAGTGCAGATGGATGTGTCTTTACTATTTGTTTAAGAAGTTTATGAAGTCCCTCTTCAGTTTGCAAATTTTGAAGGTTAAAAAGTAACTAAGCTTGTGATGCATAACTTTATAGCCTTTGATAGAGGGATTTAAGTAGAAAAAATACAATGTTAAGGATTTAAGTGAAAATTTTAAAGCTGAATATTTGATTATTGTCTTCAACTATTATTATTCACAAAATTAATGGATTATTATTATTTCTAGTTAATGCAGACAAAGGCAACTGTTTTCTGTGAAAAAGGAAGGGCAAAATGATGCAAAAGTTTACTTTAACATTATTGTGTATTAGACCAAAGTATAAAACTTTTAGTCTTTAGTTATTTTTTTAAGATATGGCTGCAGCAAACTGATGACCGGAAATTTGCTTGTTGATTATATTGTTTGTTTTTGGTGAATAAGTGATTAATGAGTTTCATGGCAGTTAATTTCTTACATTTTTATAAGGTATGAGAGATAACCTTTCCATGTGTGTTTTTTAAAGGAATGAAACTGCAGGTACACTGTTTAGAGTCCAAGTTAGTTGTGTGTTCTCGAGTCCCATGTACATCTTTATGTTGTCAAGGAGAGCAGGGGATTGACAGATGCAAAGCTTTTCAAATTTGATTAAAATTTTATCCTTAGAGTAATTAACTGATTACAACATGAAACGAAATTTAGACATTAAGAATTCATATGTCATCTAGACCACATGTTACTGTCAACAAAGCCCCACATGCCAAAACATCAACTTTAAATACACATACCACTTAGTAAAACAGTCTTATTCATCCTTGAATCAATTTAAGATGAACTTGAGTGAGGTGCCCCTTCTAACAACACTTACTTTGCCGCAGGGAATGGGTTTGTGTATTCCAAGATGCAATGGAGCTAAACTAGACAGGTTCACTGTGAGGAATTGGACTAAATTTGTTTCCACTCAAAAACCCTAAGCCAGCATGGTGGGGTGTCTAGGTTATCCCCCTCCGTATGATCACTACATCCATAGCATGGTTTAGAATAGATACACAAGATAAAAGAGGTGACATGCTGATAGGGCTTGCAAAGAGGAATAATTTAAAGCTAATCAACAAATTCTTCAGTCATAAGGCGAGCAATAAGTGGACATGGAAATACAAAAATGGTGAAACTAAGACTTAAATCGACTTCATACTGACTAACAGACTGAACACTGTATAGAATGTAGCAGTTTTAAATAAATTATAGTCAAGTAACCACAGGATGGTGAGAAGCAAAGTAATGCTAGACCTAAAAAAGAAAGAAGGACCAACAATCAGAAGTCAAATGAATTTGCGATTAGATTCCAGAACTACTAAACTTGTAGATGAGATGAATGGAAACAGGAGTTAAATGTAAGCCTAACTATTGTAGTCTTAAAAGCAGCACTAGAAGTAGGTGGAAAGACATCCAAAGAAAACAATGGAAAACTCAACAGCCACCAAATATCTAATAAGAAAATGTAGCAGAATGGTATTAAAAACAATATGAGACAATATAGAAACAGTTGAACTGTCTAAAACCACAAACGAGAAAAATGGCATTCGAAAATACAACTTGAAAAGGATTGAGAAACTCTAAACATGGGTACAAGTATGAAGATAGCAAGGAGAACACTTGGCATTGGTAGAAACCAACTGTATGCCATAAAGGATGAAAAGGCTAGATTACAGAGAGAGAGAGAGAGAGAGAGAGAGAGAGAGCGAGAGAGAGAGAGAGAGAGAGAGAGAGAGAGAGAGAGAGAGAGAGAGAGAGAGAGTATAAAAAGAAGTTTCTCACCTGCTGTAGGATACTGTTACTTGCCATCATAACTGACAAAAAAGAAGAATGAAACAAGGTTTATGAACTACTAATCTGTCTATCATCCTTCCATGTATTTACGTATAACATACTTGTATGGATGTTTTGCAGTGGAAACCGAGGTTAAAATTATGTTATGCCATTCTGGGTTCATATGAAAAATATATGAATTCGATTGTTAATACAGAGAAGAATGCGACTTATTAAGAATGTGATTATTGTAGTAGAAAGATTGGTTAAAACACTAGTTAGTTTCGAACTTTATAATCTTCGAATCAACACACACATGATTACAAGGGATTATAAAAGTATAACAAGCTAACTACTTGTTAGCTATTTGCAAAGAACAATTGACAATTAACTGTTCATGCATGAACATATCGGAAATATATTTGAAAAGTAGAAGTGTATATTTACTCTGTGCACTGGATTGCTCTAACGTATGCATAGCCTCGATATACCGTACTAGGCGTCCTCAGTTACTTATCAATGGCCTCTCAGAGTAGAAGTTTATATTTTCACTTCTAGAATTAGTTGATTTTGGTAAAATCGTCTTGTTAATCTAAGAAACGTATCCAAAAATAAAATAAACACTATATTTAATGTGGCATCTGTTGAAGAGGAGGGACAGCGTGAGGTGGGTTGTTGTGTGGGTCGTGGGACTGGGACGGGGGATCAGCAGTTGTGCGGCATCCTGCGTAGAAACACGTTGTCCTGCACACTGCTCAGCCACACGGTAGGTTAGTAACTTGCACTATAACACGTTACTTTGAAACTGTATCTTGATAAGCCCATGTTCACTTGATGCAGTACAAGCACAGTGTTTAGGTGGAATTTGTGTGTGTGTTAGAGTGGCAAGGAATAAGAGAAATGGTCCTCATTAACCCCTGACTCCAGGCAGAGTGTGAAGAAGGAAGGAATCCATGCAGGAATTTAGAAGGGCACTTGTATCGAGTAAATATGTAGTGGAGTAAATTTGATTTTCACACTATCATTACATTGAAGTTGTAATGCTGGTATCAAGAATGTTTACATTGAAAGTAATGCCCACAGTGCATTACATGCACCGTGGGCATTACTTATATCCTAGTTGCCCCATGGCTAAGGCGGAATTAACATGTTGAGTTGTATGTATGCCCTTCACCAGGCCTTGTTGACACTCATCCCTGATAGCCCGTGCTGACAAGGTATGCACACTGGATGAGTGGCAGGGGAGTACGAGTACGTAAACACTTTTCAAACTTGACAAGCACATGCCTCCGGATTACAGATGTTTGGTTTGTCTAGCAGGACAGATCCTCATATGTGGCATTTCGACACAATATCATGGATGAACGTGCAGAGTAAGCATTATATGTCAGGTCTTGCCTTTTTTTTATAATGTGTTCAGAGGCATGCGTCTCAGTCGTGGTGGTACACTGCCAGTCCTGTTCCCAATGTCCAGTTACTGAGGGTTAACACTCGGCTTTTAACATGTATGGGATAAACTTTGCATGCAGGAATTAATATAATATGAAAAATGTGGTTTTAAAATGTGAAAGACATCTAGTTTCACCGAACATTTCTACAACAAACATTTAGGTTTGTTATTTGTGGGAGATTGGTTTAATAGTATTGCACCATTGAGGCTGCTTGAATATTATAGTCCCAGTCAGGTTACTTTTTTTTTTATCAGGAATTTAATCTTAGGAAAATTAACTTGCTACATCTTACCACGCAATTGATTTCGGCGGTCTCAGATGATACTGGTGCAAAGCGTTCTAAAACCTTACTAATATTGATTGATTCTTTTTATTTACAAACCTTACATAGTGAAAATAAATAAATATGAATATACATTTACAATTAATATTAATGACTAATATTTACTAATATAAATGGTTGTGTATACACATACCATCGTGTGGTGAGTACATGCGAAATAATTATAACTTTCTGTAAACAAATTATATACATCCTGCCCTATAGGCTAATCTTTACTGCCTTTATGGTAAAGACTCATTGGGAAAATAAATCTTGTAAGTTTACTAGAGCTGGTATGCACTTAAGTAGGAACTGGGTGATTATTCCTTGTCTGTGTTGGCAGGGGTGCGTTCAAGTCTGCTCCCTGAAGCTTATCCCACGGTCCCACCGCGCTGGCGTGCTGCCCGTCGCTATGTGCCACGTCCTTTCCTGGGTGCGGACAGTGGGGGTGTAACATCAAAATAATTTAGCATGTCAAAATGCAGAAGAATTTCCATATGATGCTTAACTCTCTTATTAAGGCACCTAGCCACACCTACTCGCTACTCTAATAACCACGAAACTACATCATTGACAAAACAGCCGATCAATCTGGTTGTGGGTTACCTCTGAATCTGAACAGGGTGTTTGCTATATGGAATGATGTGTATTTGACTTGCCAGATATCTATAGGGCCCGTTAGCATGTTATCATATGCATAGGTAATTTCGCAACCAGTAGCAGCAGCGTGTTTTTTTTTTTCTCTCTCTCTCTCTCTCTCTCTCTCTCTCTCTCTCTCTCTCTCTCTCTCTCTCTCTCTCTCTCTCTCTCTCTCTCTCTCTCTTTCCGTGACAGTCCTGTAAATTTTGCCTTATGAGAGAGAGAGAGAGAGATGGGAGTGGAGGGGGGAGGAGGGACGCGCCATCAAAAAGGATATGATAATTTAGTGTCCATAAAGCTCCAAAACGGAGAGATTTTGGAAATGATTTAAGTCTTAGTCTAAAAATACTTCTGATATCCCTATAAATTCGTATTAAGGTTGAAAAAATCGAGGCGAAGGATGGCTGAATATTATCTTTGCTCAGGAAATTCTCTCTCTCTCTCTCTCTCTCTCTCTCTCTCTCTCTCTCTCTCTCTCTCTCTCTCTCTCTCTCTCTCTCTCTCTCTCTCTCTCTCTCTCTCTCTCTTGTTAGGCGTAATATATAGGATCCGTGTAGGCTGAGACTCGTGTCTTGCCAGTTACATGGAACGTTAATTTTTGTTTCTGCAATTCCCAAAACGTGTATCATATGGGGTTTGTGGCGATCATTATTACGTTTTGTGCCTGTGATGGGGGGAGCAGCAGGTGGGTGGTTTGAAATCGACATGCATGGATCCCGCTGACCTAGTGAGGGGGGCGGAATGCGGAAGCCTGATGAATGACTAGAGGAAGGAATACTTTGTTGTGGATTTATGGGTCGTGTTAGGTAACCATTTGTTTATACTGTAGATATATAAACGACGTACGTACTTCGTTAACAAGATTCAAAGCTTACTATTTCGTGTGTGTTTTTTAAAGCTCTGTGTTTAATTAAATTACCTAGTAACATCAGCACAAGGGTGATCGCGTCAGTCATTTACTGCGTTGTTTTCTCGATATACTCTGTAAACTCATTGGTTTTTGAAGCCCCACACACCGTCCGTCTTGGCTCCTGGTCGTCCACAAGTTGTTAATCCTCGCTCATGATATGTTCTACTAACCTTTCGGTACTACCTCACATGCGTACGTACTTACGTACTTAGAATTTTTAGTTTTGATCACTCCTAAATATTCGTCCGTTTAAGCGCGTGATACACTAGTTGAACAAGTGAAGTAGATTCTTTGTCACGAAGGGCATACAGAGATAGTTGTTCCAATAAGAAAGGAAGAGGGTGAAGTTTATGTAACGTTTCGTAAATAGCATGTTGTAATGTTGAGTGGGCAGGTAGCGTCTTATCAGGTTACTGCAGGGTGAGGAAGTGTATATGGCTTCTTGGGTGTGTCAGGAAGGAAAAGAAAAGGAAGAGAAGGATCCTTAGTATATACCTCAACATTAAGCAAGTCACAGATCGAAAGGAGACAAAGTGGAGGTAAGACTTACTCCACTATAGTTTTCAATTGATCTAGTCACTATAGGTATGGCTGCCTGAGGCGTATGACTGCTAGCTGTGTTGCCATTTCAGCTCTGTCACCTACTAGAAACAATACTCTCGCACCCGCTATTATAGGTCCTCATTTTACCTTCTCTTTCAAGAAATATTTATTTTCGCTCTAAATATTTTCCTTGGCTTAGCTGTGGAAAACACGTGAGATCGATCCTGGCTCACCAGCTTAACTTGGTGAGGGTAGCCTTAGCAGAACTATGTGCTCAATAATTACCTTGTTTGGGGGGATTATTTAATAACCTTTGAATGATCTGAAAAGTCCAGGTATTGCCATATGTGCCATTAATTTTATTGCCCAACCATTGGAGGTAATGTTGATTACCTGCGTTCACTGAGGATTCGAACCGAAAGTAGGGGGTTTGGCAGCTGCCACTTGAACAACCACAAATTAAAGTTTTAGAAAATTGTCAACAAGGAATTGTTGTTAGGCAAGTGTGGGAAGTGTTCACAATTTAAAGACATGGGCAGTAGTTACACGTCAGGCAACGAACGGAAAATATAACAAAATGACAACTCAGGGAGGCAAGACAAAATTATGCTTATGCTTATAACTTTATATTTATTTATTTATTTATTTTTATTGTGGACAGCCGCGGACCTCTGGGGGTGTCTGGGCGTCTGGTGGCCATGTGGGAGACTTGGTGAGCCACCAGCCCCCACTTCTTATCTTTCAACACATCCTGGTTACACACACACACACACACACACACACACACACACACACACACACACACTACACAAAACAAAACTCGTACATTGGGAATTGGCTAATGGTACCATGCACATCCTCGTCTTATAATTTAGTTAGCGTCGTTACGGTAGATAGCTTGTCTTTCATATTGCGCTATAACGTGGCTAGAGAGAGAGAGAGAGAGAGAGAGAGAGAGAGAGAGAGAGAGAGAGAGAGAGAGAGAGAGAGAGAAAGGGAGAGGGAGAGGGAGGACATCCTGCTAGACAGTCAAGTGGCAAGGGATTAGCCTGTCATGCGCTCCTTAACAAGGTAGTGTAGCCATGCTAACGTTATGCGGTGAATTGTTGTGGTGGTCGTGCTGGAGTAGTTAGCAATATTCTGTAGTTTTGACTAGAAACAAAATTAAATTTACTACTAGTAAAGAGACATCATGATGGCTATAGGAAGCTTTGAAAGCAAAAGCAGAACTAGGAAAGTGTTCGCTGAAGCACGTTCGCTTTCATGGAAATGCTATTGGTTATATTATTATTCTCCGTGGCTGCCCTACCTCTACGCCCCAACGATTCCTGTGGTGGTGCTGAACTGAATTGGTATGGTGGCCTCAACGAGCACTTTGCTAGCTTCACTATGGTTGTTGGTTTTTTATCCACTGTTCATTTTCGCATCACAATGAAATTGTCAGTCATTATGTTTGGTGTCCTACTTTTCTGTGCATAAAGTCCCACGGACACGCCTTTAAAAATACGAACATGGTTGAATAGTAATGCTGCCATAGTTCATCCTTATGATTCATAATCTTTTGACATTTGATAAAGGAAGATTTGTGGTTCCAGTGAGCGACGTCGTAGTGGTTTCAGCTGTGTCATGCCAGATGATCGTGTATAATATATATATATATATATATATATATATATATATATATATATATATATATATATATATATCGACTAAAGAAATTAATATTGTTCGAATACAATTTCTATATTTGATAATTGTTTGTATTCATGTCCGTAAAAGGGAATCTCCAGCGCATATACCGAGGCAGGAAAGAAAAGAGAAAATTACTTTATTGGTACGTGCATTATTAATACTAGATATAACACCTTAAGCAGCATAAAAAAGTACTGTTGAAGTGTAGTTCGGCTGCCTGGGTTTTCTTCCTTGCATGATTTTGTTATCTAATTTGCCTATGTCACTGATAGTTTATCATGTTTCCCTCACCTTTTTAGCCATCACTCTAACCCTTACCTCAGAACTCATGGGTAACATATCAGTTTGTGTCTCGGCTTCATACTCACATCCTCTGCTTTGTCCTTCCTCTACCCACCTCCCCAAACTCTAACCAAACCTCTCTCACACTCACACCACCAATCATTAACATTTTTACAGTATTTCATCACCTTCCACGCAACTCCTTTTGTCCTTGATGGTGGTGGTGCACCTTTCCCAACAACAGGTTTCATGTCATGGATACAGGTGTATTGTCATACGTGAGATAATGAACCAGCGTACGAGATATATATATATATATATATATATATATATATATATATATATATATATATATATATATATATATATACAGGAAAGAGGAAGAAGCAGCTCCCTCTCATCCTACTTCCCTCCCCACATGATCTATTGTTTTCCAGAGGTTGTCTCGGGGCGTGACTGTGTATCATGAGGATTGTTCTCCGTCCACCGCGCAGTACAATAGATGTGTGTGTGTGTGTGTGTGTGTGTGTGTCACGCTGAAGGACCATCGGGAGGGAGTAAGGCGAGCCATGGGAGGGGGTATTCGAGGGATTCCCATGCACTGAAGCTTTTATATATATATATATATATATATATATATATATATATATATATATATATATATATATATATATATATATATATACACACACACATATACACACACACACACACACACACACACACACACACTCACACTCACACTTGACTCGTGATCGCCCATCATTACCCTTCCCGAGAGATTTCAGAGCTGAAGGTGTGAAGGTGATGTCATTGTTTGTTAAGGGCTAGATTCTTTTCACACGAATTTATCGACACTCCCAGGAAAGGTAAAAAAAGTAAACATTAACCAGGGTCACTGTTCGTAAAGGCGAGTGTTCGTTGTTCAAAATAGACAGATGGAGATATTGTTTTTCCATTTGGATGATTCTAGTTACATCTTGGTTCATGTACATGTAGGCATGAGGCATCACAAAGAGCCTGGAAGTGTAATTTATGATGTTAATTGAAGCAAAAAGTAATCGTACTTCAGTATCGGGGAAAGGTGAGGGAAGGTAGTAGAGGTGTTTCAGCCAGAAAATTGTCAGTCATCGCTGTTTGATCCGGCCTAAACAGCGTTGTTGTCTTACCGTTAAATTCCACAACCATTCTCTCCCAGGCCCTTTCCGTACTTCCTACGGGTTCTACCCCTAGCTCCCCCTGGTGTCGACCGCCTCAACTTTTCACCTTCCTCTTCCCTCTCAGCCCACACTGTTAATGCCACCCACCCACCACACAGAAGCGTGGGTTCTCACGGCTCCCTTGTGTGAATAGCTGCACTGCCACTGGTTTTACCTTGTGTAGGTCTAAAACATTACCATCCTTGGCGTGGGTCACTCAAGAATTATGGAGTGTATTTCACCTCTTCATTTCCCAGTGTATGTGTACATTATGGCAATAGAGGAGTTCTTTCGTATCAATTTTTTTTTTCTTTTTTTCCCAGTGCTCCTTGGCCTGCGATGAAAGAAACAGGTTCTAGTGAACCAGAGGGCGGGCTCCCACCCCTGCCGTCGGTGTTCTTGTGACCACACATATTTACTCGTGATGAGTGGACTGCCCCCTACCTCACCCTTGCAACTCAACGTAGTACGCACGCACGTGCGCGCACACACAAAGAATGTACATTAGATTCATCTCTGAGCTTTGAACTCTTTTAGGGAAGATGATGGCTGCCTGTCAAGAGTCCAGCGTGTGAATGTGAATTACACATATGAAAGTATGTAGAAATCAGTAATTCGTAGATTTGCCACAACAATATACGCAAATTTGTGTAAGTGGTGGGAGGAGGGACATATGGCAAAATTTAAACTGCAATTAGGGTTGCTCTGAATAACAGCGAAATGAGGCCATACGGTTGGTTGTCCATTGTTGTGGACGTAGCTTCGCTTCCTCTTGGCTCTTGACTGTTGGGGTGACCTCACAGTGTATGTCAACACAACTTTGTTCTGTAAAGGGGCATCAACACCGTGCAAAGGGTTTCCATTCCTATCAATCCAATGTATGAAGAACAATTGTAATTTAAGAGTCCTCATTTTAACCTTCCTTCCCCAGATACTGTGCTACACCCTCATAAACCAAGATGCCAGGCCAATGTCCACGCTGCCAGAAGGCCGTGTATTTTGCCGAAGAGAAGATCGTCCTTGGTCGACCTTACCACAAGATGTGCATCAAGTGTGGTTAGTCTGTTTTTTTCTTCTCTCCAATACTTCTATTCCATAATCAGGATGAAACCTCAGTGTTCAATGGATTTTAGATTTAACGGACTCCATATACTACCGTGTATTTGTAATTGTCCATTTTAAAAGTCATATTTGATTATATATTTGTATTTGACCCCATCCCACAGCTAACTGTAACAAACTGTTGGATAGCAGCACCTTCACCGAACATGATGAAGAAATGTACTGCAAGAGCTGCTATGGACGCCTGTTTGGACCCAAGGGTTACGGCTATGGAGTTGGGGCTGGTGTGCTTTCCATGGATGATGGCACTAAATATGAGGTCAGTTTGATCAAATTCTTAAAATATTGTTTTCAGGAATCAGGATATAGATAAAAGACCACACAAAGATAGTGATTGTTTGTAGTAAAATCTTACAATGACTACACCAAAACTTCATTACATGCATCTTCACACAATGCAAATTAACACTTATGTGACTAACCTATTTATAAAATGTCTCCTAATATGCATCCAAAATTCACACGTGTGTTGCCAGACCAGCATTGTATTGGAGGAGAGTGGTTTGAGTCCTCCGGGTTGGGTCTGACAATTCTGTTCTATAGCGGATGTCCAAGAAACCCAAGTTTGGTAATGTTGTACTCGCATTTTTCATCATTGAGTTGCTGCAGATTAAGACGGTTGGCAACTTCGGCACTCAGTCTTTCAGTAATTTCTGAACCTGGACCTGAATGAATTCCTGGTCTGGCTTGGAGTGGCTTCTGGTTTTAGTTGTTATAGGCCGGCCATCCTCGGATAGATTATCAAAGAGAGCAGGAGGCACAATCTTCATGTGGGTTGTGTTACAGACTTTCAGCTGGGGCATGCTTCCACTAAACATAAATTCCACACTCGTGAATCTTCATAAATTCTTGTCCTAGAATTATGGGTGTGCATAGATCAGGGAGAACAGAGTCACACTTCAGGATATTCTAGTCCGTTGATTGCAATTGGTGTAATGCAGTGACCTAGTGTTTTACTTGTGAGGTGAGGAGAGGCCATGCCTACCACATCAGAGGATGGTAGAATGCGGAGACCAAGAGATTTGGCAACATTGGACTTAATGAAGTTATGAGTACTTCCGCTATCGACCATGGCCTCTAATTCAGAACATCTGGCTTGTGAGGAGCACTGGGATAGTTTAGTGGCAGCAATGCTAGTATACGCTGTTGGTTTTTCTCTGCCTTTTGACCTGCAAACATTTGAGAAGTGGCCTTTCTTCCCACAGGAGAGGCAATCAAGATTCCTAGCAGGGCATTTGTATCAAGGATGATTATCTCTGCCACAGAATTGGCACTTACTACTGGGTTGATACATAGGTTTACTTGTAGCAGCAGCACACACTGGAGATGGTTCTGTGAATGAGTTATTAGTTAGTTCAGGTGGCTGGATTGAAGCTTGGGCCACAATGTTCGGGTTAGTGTAGGATGCAGCATTTTGTTAGGCCATCTCTAGACTTCTTGCAGTTGCTATAGCATCGTCCAGTTTGAGTGCATAGTTTTCCAACAGGCGTTGACAGATTACTGATGATGACAGCCCTGAGATCATCCCTGATTGCTTGTTCTGCGTGCTGGTGGGCAGTTACAGGTTCAAATTTGCAATCCTTAGTAAGATTCTTGAGTGTTTGAAGAAACTGGTCAATTGTTTCTCCTGGTTGCTGCTTTTCTGTTGCTAGTACATGACGGGCAAAAACTGTATTGGTTGGTTTGACAAATGTGGACTGGAGAAGACTGATGGCACTCTCGAATGTGGTGCAGTCAGAGATGGAGTAGACTTTGGATGATATGTAATTGGTCAGTATACCGAGCTTATTAGGCGGATTATCCAGGTTTGCTGATGAGAGGGACTCTAGGCAGTTCAGTAGAGTTTGATGCCAGTGGTTCCATTCTTCAGTTGTCGTTTCATGAGATTCTTCAAATCGAGTTGGCCTCAGAATGTGTTCCATATTATCCGCCGTTGAATAGAGAGTGTAGAGTTGAATAAATTGTTGTGAGTAAGAAACCCTTTTGATTGCAAGGTTTTATTCAACTCTATTCACATCATACATCTGCAAACAACAAGAAACGGGATATTAGTCCTAGTAATATATATATGTATATATATAGAGGAGGGGTACATAAGTGTAGCAAGGCAATGTGGGGTGCTGGGATATTGTCGGGGGTGCAGTATATGAAGAAGATTGTTGTGATGTTATCCAGCACAGATGTAGCACAGCAATGTAATATATGGCTAAATTTTGACAATTACAAATGCATACTTACTGCATAACCACATCATGCAAGAACATCTTTTACCAATGGCGCTGGTAGGCTTCAAGGAGACCTTAGATGGGTGGCCTCCGCCCATTAGTAGCGCGGGTTAGATTTTTTAAGCGACACCTTGTTTCATTTACCACGCTATGAATGCATAGTGTGGTAAATGAGAAGTCCCTGCACAGGGGAACCTTAATGCATACGACACTGGAAGAACAAGAGCATTAATTTGAATAAAGACCAAATACTTAAAGAATTAAAATAAATTAAGCTTAACAAAGAAGCATTGACATTTGGAATGACTTATAAGCAGTAGATATGAGGACAGGACAATATAACCTTAGCTCAAATATCGTATAATAATGTTTCAGAATGGCCCTCCAAGGTCCAACATTCCAGCCACCATGGAAGCTTATGTAGCTCCCTTGAAGGAACCTGTTCCAACAACTAAGCCAGTCAGACCCAAGTGGGGTGGAGCAGACTACTGCGCAAGATGTTGTAAGTACATTTTTTTCTCTTCCATGGAATAAAGGATAGTAAAGGTAAAGTGGGAGCACACACTGTAGCTGCAGGCGCTCATTTCCCATCGCATTGGCCTTTGAGCCCGTGGTGGAGATTCATCCGTTATCCCAGGACATAGAGCCACTGTGACATCAGACTTTCCAGTTTGCCTTCCCTAGGTTACCCTAGATACTCATTTATCGACCAACCTATTTGGGCGGATGAACAGCTGGGTGAGCTGTGCACCAACAGCCTTCGTCTGGGATCGAACTCAGGCCAGCAGATTCGTTGTCAGACGTGCTAACCACTGCACCACTGAGGTGGTAGAAGATAATGGTCAAGTAGTATTACCTCACGTTTCCTTTTATTTTTCTCAAGAATGTGTACAAGCACAAAACATTTAAGTAGGTACCATTTCGTTTCTGAGGTAAAAAAATTTTTTTTTTCATTTAATAACTAATATTCCGAAGGTTTAGGAAATCATTATTGTATTCTGGTGATTAAAGAATTTTTACTCTTGACAATTCTTGATGCCATTGTCCCTCCATAAAGAGCACTGCACTAGAGTAGCCAGCTACTAGTGACACCATTGTGGAAGGACAAGACTGAGAATTGGCTCAGTTAATTTTAATGGCCTGAATGCTTTAGGGAAAAGGAGAGAATTAGTTAAAAGCTTTGGGAGAGGAAGGTTGGATGTTATGAGGATAAAAGAAACCCATACAGAAGGATGTGGAATGATGGACTGAGCGATGGGAAGCGAGAGTTAAATATGAGAGGGGATGACCGCTGCCACGGGCGGTGTGTAGATAAAGGAAAGACACGTGGTGGTGGTATCTGGTGAGTAGTTTGGCGTTGTATTGTGGTAGCTTGTTCACAAGAACGTTGGCGTGGTATGGAATAACTTGTTGGCTTATGTTGACTTGAAGCTTTGTGAACTCAAGGTTGAAGTCTATGATCTGCACCTTAATAAAAAAAAAAAGAAAGGCCATGAAAGAAATTGATATTGCAAAAGGGGTGAAACTTCATAACATGGGGTTTAGAATGGGTTGTTGCAATTTCCATTACTCCTTATGAGAAAAATAATTTTGGCTTATGAACAAATCTGTTTACGGATAGCCTTCTGGAGCCTTCAAGAGCCAAGGAACTACCATGTGCTGGAACCTTACTTTTTTTGTTAGGTTATAGGTATGCATACATACTCCTCTCACTTTGCCCCTAGAGAAAGGAAGGTCACATAAACCAACACAGCACGTCAGGTTAGTCATGCAAATGGGGCCTAGGGTAAGGGTCTTATCCACAACAAAGTCCTACCCTCTAATAACAAGGGAATATAAAACATTATGACTGAAGGTAAATGTTAAATATTTCAGTTACCATGCAATTAACTAAGAATATTACCTTACAGCTAAGCAAGTGTTTATGGCAGAGCGTAAGATGGCTGCTGGAGGAGCCTGGCACAAGGCTTGTTTCAACTGTCATGAATGTCATAAATCCCTTGATTCAAACTCTGTTCGGGAGCGAGAGCAGGACATTTACTGCAACCGTAAGTACTACCCATCCAGGATGATCAAAAATCTGCAACAGTGTGGGCTTCATTGAATGGGACTGGAGGTTTCCTGGAAAGATAGATTACAATTAATAGAGGGGGGGGCGGTCAAAGGGTAGAAACCATGTTATTGCTGCTCTCACCCAAGAATATCCATGTAATATTAATATGGGATGTAATTTGCAAAACCTGAAACTAATCAAAAATATTTTCTTTCTATCGATAGTTTCTAACACCTTGCCTCTGGAAACTTCCCACAAGATGGCCACGGCATTAGAGCCTTCTCTCCCTATCTACACACTCCCTCCTTGCTTGTTCAAGCCATCCCCCTCTATTGAGCACCTCTTTCATGCATGTACTCCATCTGTACTTCCTCTCTTCTTAGGATCCTCCTCAATTTCACTTGCATACACTTTCTTCATAAAATCTTCACCCTACTTTTTCTCAAGATGATCAAATCACCTAATTGTAATTCTTTTCACCCATTCCACTATACCACACCACTCCATTTGCACATGGTCCCATACCACATTTTTCACACCCTTCCATCTTCTCACACCACACGCTCTTTTCATAACTATTCTATAACCAATATGTTTTAATGAAAAAATTATAAAACCTTAAATTTGTAGTAAAACATAGTGGAATCTAAAAAAAATGTTAGCTTAATCTTGGTAACAATAAATAATTCATCTTTAACTTGCAATATTTTGATTTAGAAAAATATATTAGTTACAAATGGAACTAACCTCATTTTTTCTCTCTCGACAGCCTGCTATGGAAAGAACTTTGGACCAAAAGGGTACTGGGGATGGTCCTCTGCAAAAGTATCATAAATATAACTCCATCCTGACAAGTCATGTAAATCGTGCACATTTCCCTTGACTTTCAAACCTGAAAAAATATTAATGAATGAACATGTAAACTTTAAAAATAAATATTTTTGACTAAGGTATATAAATAAGGTTAGTTAATATTTTTTCTAGGAGTTTGGGCATGAATGGTAATATATTTTTCTAGAATGTTAGTACTGTATACGACCAGGTCACTACAAGTGACTAGGTTTAAATGGTAATATAATATTTTGTTTACTTACTTGTTAGAACCTTTTAAAAGTATGCAGATTATTACTATAGTCTATTTTCTGGGGAGTAGGTCGACTCTGTCATCCTCATGTTAGCTGCTCAGTTGAGTAGGAATGATGGACAGTTTGGAGTCGTTTTGATGACTCCCTGTCAACCAATGAAGATCACACACTTGTCAGGTCTCTCCTAGAGGTTTACTGTCGTTCCTCAGGAAAGGCTATTCTATTCAGAAAATTTATATTGCTTGAGATAGGAATGTGGTATTGTGCAGTACTTTTACGATGTTATCAAATGATAAATATTTTTTTAATGATACCTATGTCAACATCTGAGGGGTTAAAAGTACCTGGAACTGTTTAGTTATCCAGCTGATTAAGAAATGTTGAACATTTTGATAGGAACTATAGGACAACTATATGTTAATTTACATTCCATTGTAGCTTTACCTGTTATTATTTTGTGTAACTTTTCTTAAAAAGCCTATGGTAATGGTCAGTTTTGTAGTTCCAGCAAGTGAAAGTATACAGTATGTATAATGTAGGTAGTTAACAAATAGGCACGACTGAGCCATAGCAGTATGAAAGGCATCCTAGTAATCAACAATATAGCAACAACTAAAATTAGTCTACTGACAGCCTTAATTTGTATGGAACAAAATGACCAGACCAGAGAAGCCTTCAATATTTTCTGTTTATACTTTTGAATTAAACCTCTGCATTTAATGGTGCATACATTTAATCTCGTGCTGTAGAAATATTGACTTATGACATAGTGACTAAACTGTCCTGAAGCACAATCAGTTTTAGTCTGTTTTCACAGTGCATATTATACTAAAACAAGTTAAATAAAATAATTAAAATAATCACATTATATAAATCTATCATCCATTATTTACCCAACCATGAAAAATTTTATTGAAGAGCTCTAGAAAACTGTTTAAGGCAGGGGTCGGCAACCTTTTCAGTGGGAGGGCCAGAGAACCCAAAAGACACTGATGCAAAGCTCGATATTTGGTGGTGTGTCTTCCAGTGGCGGAGCACATTATACTTTTTGAGGACAGCCACAGTCTTCAAGCAAATGAGCCAATTCACAAAGGAGGTAGCAGAGGACTAGCAAGTCATTACAAACCAATAACGCTGACCTCACACATCATTCAGATCTGTGAGAGAATCATCAGGACAAATATGGTCAGATTTCTTGAAACAAATAACATCTTCAACAATAAACAGCATGGCTTCAGGAAGCACCGTTCATGCCTTTCACAGCTGCTGGTGCACTATGAAGGCATCCTAGAAAATATAAGGGAGGGAAATAATGCCGACGTCATATACTTAGACTTTGCCAAGGCTTTTGACAAAGTCGATCATGGCATATTGCTCCATAAACTAAGAAACCATGCCATTAAGGGACCAACTGGGAAATGGATACATAGTTTCCTCTTGGGAAGGACCCAGCAAGTATCAGTCATGGGAGCTCTATCCGAGCCCAGCCCAGTTCAAAGCTCCGTACTCGGCCCGCTCCTTTTCATCATGCACGTAGGTGACAAAGACAAAAACCTGGAACACTCTGAAGTCATCTCCTTTGCCGATGACACAAGAATCAGAAGAAAGGTGACAGAGGTCGGTGATGCACAAAAACTACAGATGGATCTCAACAAAACATTAACATGGGCTGATGAAAATAATATGTCACTGAATGGAGACAAGTTTGAATTGCTCAGATACGGAGATTATGAAGAAACAATCAGTGACTTTAACTACTCCGCCAAGAACCAGATCATTGAGGAAACAAACCATGTTAAAGATCTAAGGGTATACATGAGTAAGGATGCATCCTTCACTCATCACTTCAGCAAGATCACAGATGCAGCAAGAAAAATGACTGGCTGGGTTCTAAGAACATTTAGAACACGAGAAGAAAAGTGCATGATGACCCTGTGGAAAACTATGGTCCTGCCCAGACTAGAATATTGCTGTCAGCTTTGGTGCCCTGACAAAATTCAAGACATAACCTCCCTTGAAGCCCCACAAAGGACCTTCACCAGTAGAATTCAGGACGTCCAACACTTGAATTACTAGGAGAGGCTGAAACACTTGTCTCTCTATTCGCTGCAGAGGGAGAGATATATTATCATCTATGACTGGAAGATACTAGAGGGAAAAGCCCCAAATGTTGTGTTAGTAGTAAACCCACATCCCAGGAGAGGTCGTCTGTGTTATGTACAGGAAACGCAGGGCACAACAGCAAGACTGCGAACCCTGGTGCATAACACGTTCACCCACAATGGTACCCGCTTGTTCAACTGTGTCCCAAAAGAACTCTGTAACTTGACAAACATCACAGTGGAGTGTTTCAAGGGGAGACTGGACAAGTGGCTCAGTGGGATACCAGATGAACCTCCAACACCAGGATATCCTAACTCCCATCACAACACCCTAACAACCATCATCCCAAGTCCAGGAATAGGGGTTGAGGAGGGACCTGAAGCCAGTGGAAGCCCACTTCAGCTGTGCCGTTAACAGGCGAAATTCTCCAAAGTAACCAAAGTAAGTAAGTAACTGGACCTGTCCAAAGCGTTCACGTTCGCAATCACGTCAAAAGGGGCTGACTTACTCATTTAATTGGCTAGGCTGTTGCCGGCCGAATTGCAACATGAAATGCAGCGAGGAGCTTCCGTGGGCAGCATGAGCCTCTTAACAAGAAAGGAGGCATCACTTAAAAGAAAATCTAATCTGCGCTATTAACGGGGCGGAGGCTGACCATTCAAAAAGCCTTCATCTACCGGCACCATAGGTTCAAGACAAGACAAGACCAAAAAAAGTTGTTCGTTGACATTACCAGGGATACATCATACAGGGTATTTCCTACCGAACATGTAGGTGGGGGTTATCGTCAGACACAACCCAGCATTTAACAGACCACTCCCTCAGCTTAGTGACTGACTACGGTCATTATTCTCTGGACTGCCTCCAAGGAGCCTATATCCTTCCTAAATTCAGATGCATAATCAAGGTGGGGTCTAACTAGCGCTAAATACAACCTCAAAATGACCTCAGAACTCCTCTTTGTCACACACCTACCAATAAATCCCAGTATCTTGTTGGCCCTATTTCTAGCTATAATACACTGTTCCCTGGGACGCAAGTTACTGTTTACTTGAACTCCCTAAGTCCCTCACACTATATGACCTTCCTAAGGTAGTGTCATTTAATGTGTAGTCTACAGGCCTATTACCTTTATCTACGCTCATAATGCTACACTTGCTAACATTAAACTGCATCAGCCAGATGCAGCTTAATATCAACAAGTGCAGCATTATGAGCGTAGTATATATATATATATATATATATATATATATATATATATATATATATATATATATATATATATATATATATACACGTGATATGCAACACCACCAAAATATTGACATAGGTGATAAAGTATGTAATGTACATACAACACGTTTGTGGTGGTTTTATTTGGGGGACGGCCTTAGTTTGGCCACAGAAGCTCTTTAGAAATCTGGTAGCTGCCTCAAATTCTAAGTCCACACAGATGTTAAGTTATGGTTAGGTTAAGGTTGTTAGGTTACGGTTATGTTAGGTTAGGCTCGGTTCAGTTATATAAGATTTTTACATTCTATTACCCAAATCCAGAAAAAAATCTAAGATTGAGAACCTTAACTCTTGGGTAATAAAATGTATAAATCTTATATAACCGAACCTAACTGAACTGAACCTAACCATAACATAAACGTAACTTAACCTAACCATAACTTAACATCTGTGTGGCAGCTACCAGATTTCTAAAGAGCCTCTATGGGCAAATTAAGGCCGTCCCCCAAATAAAACCACCACAAACGTGTTGTACATTACGTACCTTATCACCTATGTCAATATTTTAGTGATCCGTGAGATGCTATTAGTAAGATTTACCCAAAATTGTAATAGCATCTATAGCATCTACAGCACCACCACCACCATCCCCTTCGAGGCTCTGCCCACCACACCAGTGGCCAGGCTCCCGTCACCCGCCACTTGCGGCTCTCAGAGCCATGATCCTCCTCTTATCGTTAATTTGGTTGAACCGGCTCATGAACGACACATCACTATACTGAATGTAGCGAAAATCCACTGAGGTGGGGGCACCTTTGTATGTTCTCGCCTAGGGCGCCAGAAATGCCAGGACCGCCACTGGTTTTGGGTTATGGGGTTGAAGGAGCTCAGGTTGGCGAGGGGGCACAGCTCTAGCATTGGGTGAAGGGGCGAAAACAGCCAATGACGCAAAAGTACGAGGGTTGTTTGCACTAGACTTACCGGTGTGCTCGTTAACGTCACCAGACGAGGAAGATAGAAGGCGGGTCAGCTTGGAGACAATGGTGGTGGTGGTATGCATTGGGTCGGCAGCAGCTGCCGGCAGATGGCAGCCATTGTCATTGGTTCAGTCTGCATCAGTCGTCCGTCGGCTGTTGATGAAGCGAGACTCAATATTACAGGAATACTTGCACTTAGGCACTGGCAGAGCACCCACCGAACCATAGGCAGGGTTGGGGGAGGCGTGTACGGTTGCTGAAACTCCGTGGCCAAGAGAAGTACGTGCTGAGCCCGCTGTGGTTCTCGTGCGAATCCTCCCTCCTCCCTCATCACTCCTCACGTTCGACTGTTTCGAGCGTTCCGTTTCAACTGTTATTATAAAGCTGCCAACTTGCCACTCACTTTCATGGAATAGTTATAGATTGGAATCAGTAAAAAAGTACCAATGAGAGCAAAATAAACCAAACAAAATAACAGCGGCACAATTTACCAATTCACATAAAATAGCTTTGAAACGTGTGATGTTTGAAGTGTCTTCCACTTATTTTCTTCACTAGCCACGGATGCCATGTTTTCCAAGCTATATCTTTTCTTTTATCCTCATTATCAGTACCCTACCATAAACCATATCTACTACACTCAAAACTAATAAAACTAGTATACTCCCATACTAATCGCCTTTACCATTATACACATGCACTCACCCAATCAACTTGTATCATATTGGTCACAAAACACACATTTAACATTCTTACTAACAACTCAACTGTACACTTGTACCGCCACTGATCAGATATTCCATAGCACACCCATCCAATCCTGCAGCCTTCTCATTTAATCTATCTACATGACAAACATTATTCCCTTCAAGGCAATTATACTTTAATGACAAATTGAATAATAACTATTTTTTCAAGCATAAGGTAGACAGCTGTTAGCACGCACCTTAGTGATTTAATAAGGGAATAAAATTCACAGTGATTTTGACAATCATTAAGAACTCAATTTTCAGCTAAAAAAAAAGAAGTTTACTGTTGATTGCTGACATACATGAAGTAAAAACACTATATGATAGGAAACTTTTATTTTATACAGTGAAGAGGTGTAGCTTCATGCACTTGAAGCTCAGGGAAGAGTGAACTAAAAAAAAAGCCTTCACTTCTATGACTATTTTTACATATAATAGTTTTCAGAAGACTTTGTTCAGCACAGGGGAACCTTGTCAACCCTGAGCACTGATAACTGCATCTTGCATAGCCACTCATGTCACCTAAGAAGACCGCAATTTAAAAGTTACATCCTTAAGCTTCAAATATATATTTAACTTTAGACTCTGAAAACATCAAAGTTTAATTCAACTATCTATAACCACATGAAGTCCCTGTGTAAATCTGTAAAATTTGCTAACTGATGGCTTAACTGAAGAAAACGTTTGTGATTAAAAATGTTCATAAAAAATAAATACGACCATTCAAACATATACAAATCCCCTTCACCTGTACTTTAAAATGCTCTCGCAATTTCTTAGCCATTAGCAACAATCTGCTGTTTTTTCAACATTATCTATTGATTTCAACTTTAGACAATCAGACCTACAGGGTTCTTTTTGGGTCTACTGACACCATGCCTGCCTTTAGAGGTTTTCAGCACCTTCAAATATGGTTCCTTATAATGATCTTGTTTTGTTCTTAGTATTAAAACAGTACAACAAATAGGAAATTAACCTACTATTTACACAGTCTTAAAGACAAAAAGTTAAGTGCATAAAATATTACCAATATGTACATATACCATCAGCACTCAAATGAATCAAGATATAGCATTACCTACACATTAATTGGGAAAGTGAGTTGCAAAAGAATATCAGTAGTAGTTTTGGAATCATGTGAAATTACAACTGAACAGATTGTAGATACCTTCTCTTATGATTCTTAAGTATCAAACTTAAATGTGTCCGCAGGGTTTCTGATATTGGTTAAGGTGAAACAAGTTTATAGTTTTGAGTTAAGATCTGAACAATATATTAAATGATAATTTGCACCACAGTATTACTGCAACATTGTTAGCCTTCAATACAGCAAAACACTTGTTCTATCTGACTTTATTTCTGGAGAGAGAGAGAGAGAGAGAGAGAGAGAGAGAGAGAGAGAGAGAGAGAGAGAGAGAGAGAGAGAGAGAGAGAGAGAGAGAGAGAGAGAGAGAGATAGAGATAGAGAGAGAGAGAGAGAATGTATATATATATTTATGAGAAAGAAAAAATTTATATCTATTTATCAACACCATAAAACTTGTGACAAATCCTTTGTTTAAAATACAAAATTCTCTCCAGTTAAGAGTGAAAGATTATATGAAATCAATCAATAAATAAAACTCATAATCCTGCATTTATAATGCATTTATAATGTATGTATATAAATTCGTGTGCAGAGTAACACAGTTGCATGACACAGTAAGGCAAGCCTGCATTAACAGTGTGCTTTTACCACATGTGGGTCTCTCGAATTTCACCAATGATGACGTTTGCATTTTGAAGTGCCTGAAAATAAGGAAATTACTTGATAATTATGGTTTAACATTCTTTGATTTATTATTCCTTACATATTTCTTTAATTTCACCCCGATTTAGTTATTTCTGCTTCTACCACTACCATTTGTGACATTGGTAAGTTTAGTTGCAAAATCACAAAACCTCTTCATCCATCAATTTCATGTACATATATTTTCTAGCCACCCATCTGTACTTTGAAATCAAGGCATAGTTGGTACAATGTCAACATGAATGACGCTCAAAGGATCCTCACCTTGAGCATTTCAGCCGCCTCCTTTCTGCGCTGGGCAATCTCTGGTGACTCGGAGAGGAAGGTGTCAATCTCATCAGTGCGGTAGAGGTGCTTCACCAATTCTGACTGAAGGTTGTCTTTCACATGGTTTACCAAGAAATGCATCACCGCTTTAGGCACCTTGTCCTGAATGCTCTTTCGAACTATGTAGAAGTAGGACTTGATGAGGCGCTCTGTTGAAGTATCATTATCATTATTATTTTGCTTCGGACACCATTCACAGTGATAGCCATTAATCTTCCAACTTGATGTGACAAACAAGTAAGTAAATGCATTATCAAAATAGTTTTTCAGAAATAAACAAAATAAATAACTTTATTCTATTAAGCATATTATGAATTCCGGGTCACATCAGATGAGTGGGAAACTTGGATCAGATCAAGTGTGGGGGGAAGAGGGCATGAGTTAAATATGAAGTGGCAGAGGTAAATTCTAGGATACTACCCCCTGACCTCGGTCCCATTTGCATGACTGACATGATGCGCTGTTTGGCGGAGTGCACTTCTCTCTCCTCTGGGGCTTAGGGGCTAAGTGAGAGGAGTGTATGTTTTTGTGTGCATGGTGTATGTATACATGACTTGTCTTGACTTTTTCTAATTGCTTGATTTACATTAGCATCTTATGCATGGAGTTTATTTATTTTTTCAGTTCAGTTTGTTCACCCACAGTATGAACTGTATGTTGTTCAATTAAAGATACTTAATTAGAAATTAAACTTTTTCACCTTCAAATGTGATACTACTTTTGTAGGGGTGCAAAAATTAATGAAACATTTCCTTTGGGTGCAAGGCATAGAAAAGTTAGGAACCATTTTTCTACAGGAAAACTACATAGAGGACAAAATTTTAAAGCACTGTACTATACTTTGTCTTCCAAGAGCCTAGAAGTGATATACATATCTAATTTGCCATCCATGCTAAATAAGGCCCAAATTATGATCTGATCCCAATTATTTGATTAACATGTAGTACATTACACCTCTTTATAACACAAAAAGTTGGATCATATATGTCTGGTTCTGTAACAATAATTCCAAATACTGTAATCCTAAATACATGTATCTGTGTTCAAACACTCACCTATGACCTCACAATCTTTGGTCTCCCTCTCCGTAAGCTTGCGTGACTGCTGCATCGGGACCTCAGGCAGCAGATTGACTGGCTTCTGTGGGGACAGGATGCCACCCTCAGCTGGTGGTGGGGGTAGCTGTGGCAACTTCTCTGCCTGCCATTGTATACCACACCCACACAGGGAGGATGAGGAGGAGGAGCAGAGGAGAGAGAACTAGTAAGCAGAAGCCTCTACATTGCCAAGCTAGCAGTACCTCCTTGATTACTTTTCAACTGCATTCTGATTAACCAAGTATCAGTCAGCTTTGTATGTACAGTAAAAGCTTCAATATAATGAGCTATATGGAGTGGACCACATAGTCAGTGAAGCTGAAAGTTAGCTGTGCAAGACCCCAGCATAATTATATCACTACCTTAAAAGAAAGTAAGCCTGCATATAATTCAAGTTCTTAAAAGTAAAATTCTGATATAATTAACTTAACCATATAGTATGAGTATCTTTTATGCAACTAGCCATTTCTCAAACATGCAGAATGGCATCTGAAAAAAAGCAAAACAAAGGAATTGAATCCAGTAGAAAAACCTTTAACAGGTCAAAAGAACTAAACGAAATTCCCTCCCATGTGCACTCACCTTTCACCTTTCATTTACGTTCACACATATCAAAGCATTTAAAAAAACATTTTGTGAAATTTTGTGGTTTGATAATGGGAGCTTACAAGCAATGGAAGCGTGTGTGAAAGATGTGGGATGGAAACAAGTGCAAATGGAATGAAGTGTGGAATGGTGGAATGGGTGAAAAGAAATACACGGAGGTGGTTTGATCATACTGAGAGGATGAAGGATGATGAGTTTATGAAAAAAGTGTAAGGAAGTGAAATCTAGTCCTAGTAGGAAAGGAAGGTCACTTGGAAGAAGGTTGGATAGGGTAAAGGAGTACAGTAGTAAACATAGGTTACACTTCATTGGTTCTGCAAAAAAGGGCATGAAACTTGATTTTGCAAAAGATGGGGCATTGATCCAAATTGTGGAATATCATGCACTAAACCATAAGAAAGGTATTACCTTCAAAAACAATTCCACACACTGTTAACTCCGTCAAACTTTACATTTTACAACACAACTCCAGCTCATGGAAGATAAACTTCTTATTAATCCAAGAACTCTGCTCATACCTGTTACAATTTAAATTCAAACAAATATTACTAATGCTGGGTTTGTTAAGGAGTTACATCATATATGAAAGCTGATTCAGCAAGTAAGGCCTCTGCCTAGGGAACAGACTATGACAACTATTATTCAAAATATAAGAAATCCATTAAAAAAAAGTTAGGAAAAGAGTCCAAGACCCCTATAGATTACATATAAAGAAAGGATTATAATGTATGGGATAATGAAATAACAGCAACTGTACATGATTTGACTGAAAAAGTAGTAAAGGAACAAAGTTTATAAAAAATCTTTACATTAGCAGAGCAATAGTGATTCAAAAGCCAATGACAAATTACACCTAAATTACAATCCCAAGATTTTCTTTTTGTCGCCAAGAGTCTTCTATTTCATGGCCATGATTCTGAAATCTAACTATGTATATACGTTTCAGGTTGGCAAAATCTCAAACTTTTGCTAATGCTAAATCTTGCTAGAAATTTGAAACACAATCCACCACCACAAGACACCAATATAATGCACAAAAAATGACAATGCCAAACATTTGAAGGCCAATTTAAATTAGTAGGTGCACTTCTTTTAGTCTATGATACCCTTGACTCCCAGTTAAACTTATAAAAACTAATTAAACTAACTATTTGGTATAAAATATAACAAACCTTTACAAAATCAGAGGGATTAGTGAAAGCCTCATATGCTGACACAGCCAAAAGCTAAGATCCCACACACATACAAGCACACAAAAATGTTAAAATTAATAATTTTGTTAATAATAAATCTAACTCAATGCTATTTCCATTTTTATAATACTATACTATAAAAATTAGTTAATCCACTACTGTAGCTAGAATAAGTAAGTGTTCATGTGCAATGGAATTTCTAGTACATGAAAAAAAGGGGGAGAAAAAAAAAAGGACGTCCTTGACCTAACCTGATGTGTTGGAGTCATGTTGGGAGAATTTTCATGGGACTGTTCCTTGCCAGGTCCTATGTGCTCTGCTCGAGGCCCAGCTATCAGTGATGAGAACCAGTTCTGACTATTTGCCTGGTCTTTGTTTATGGGTTGTAATGGCTGGCCTTCCAGCGCCACTGGTCGGGGAATGGGTTGGTCTCCAATATACCTTTGAAGATTTTGCAAACTCTGACCCTGTGAGATGGTTGATGCAAGTTTCTTACATTAATGTGGATATCACTGAGGGATACAATTAAATTGCTTGACATACAAGAAAAACTTTTGGAAGAATAGTAATTGAAAGTTATTCAATTATTTGTGCAGTGGCAGAACTGCAACAAATGAAGTAGAGGTACCACAGCACTGAGTAGTATTAATGGTATTTGAGAGTGTAGTTGAACCTCGTGGGTTACCACACACATCGTCTATGGCAGAACATAGGGGATTCAAGAAGATGTGGGGATCAGATTCCTTTTGTAAAAACATTATTCAAAAAGTATATAGAGAGAGATAGAAAGTTGTAAGTTGCTTTCATTGACCTTGAGAAAACATGACAGGATTGATAGGAAGGTCCAATGGGATGGAGAAGCTGAGCATCTGCTCGAGGAGATTAAGACATTCTATGAGAATGATAGTGTGTTTGCACTACCTGTTATAACTGAAAAGTGTATGCATCAAAATACTAAGGTAAAGAATACTTAAGTGGAGTCTGTCTTTATATAAAATAGAAGCACTCCTAGCAATAACTTATATTTTCAAATATATATTTCAGGATTACAATATCCTCCTCACCTTGGGTTGCTCCCTTATTTCTTGGTCATACATAGAAGGTGCATTACCATGGGTCCGTCGGACTGGAATGGTGCGTGTCTTCTCCTCCTCGTTCAGGAATGATGACACCAATGAGGCATTGCTTTGAAAATCTGGGTGTTTGGTGTTGATGTACGCCAACTCAATGGCTACCAAGTTTTCAACCTTCATAGATGAATACAATTAAATAATCAACTGAAGCATGAAAAATATAAATATCAATCAGTAAATATAATAACAATTTTGATCTATCTATCTATATACCAGGCTGTTATCCTCCTAAATGGGGGTAGCCAAGACACGGCACATACATATACATTCCTCTCTCTTAGCCCCTAGATAATTGATGATAAAGATAATTAAGAGTGTAAAGTTTATACTGGCCTTTCAAGACTTTTCTCAGTAAAGTAGCTATTCATTATGTATGTGTTATTGACAATGTTAATAATAATGATGTCAAAGATGTTCACAGACTTCACATATTTTGGTTGATTTACTCTGACAATAATCCCCTGTTGATAATTTTATAAAAATAGAGAACAATGAAAAATTACATGAAACTCCCTCACAATTTTACAAATTCAAACATAAAAATACAACAGAATTAAAGAATATCATACCATGTTATTTGTAGGGGGTAAACGTCTCCTCAGAAGTTGAGTTACAACATCAACAATCTTCTCGTGCAGTTTGGGGAACCGAAGCATCTCTTGTTGAACCTAAAGTGGTAAAAACGCTGAGTATTGTTCTTGGTTGTTGTTACTGAACTACATGCCATCTGATGACATCTTCATGTACTTCAATATATATGGTATCACATTCAATTTGATACATGGTAAAAGCAGACTCCTTTAAAAAGGCTTTCTGAATCACAAAATTTTGCTAATGTTTAATGTATCATTATGGCATTCAAGACAATAGTGTAAGACGTATCATCAGTGCTGCATATGTAACACAGCACACATATCTCAATGCTGAAAACAACTCTGATTAATTACAAATTTCATTTTTAAAAAATATATATATATTTTTCATCTAATGGATTGTTTTTTCCACAAGAATATTTGCTTCAAATATGCCACTTACTTCAGTTCCACAAAACTGGATGATTCTCTGCATTTCTTCGTGAACTAGCTCTACACAGCGGAGAGAAGGATCTTCCAATCTGCGAATCTGTCTTTTCACCAGCAGCTCAAAAGAAACCTGAAAATAAAAACAAAATAACGTTTTTCTATAATATCATTATAAGAAGAAATGATTAGATTCATAATTTTTCAAATTTTACTTTCATCAATACATACATAAAATGTGCTCTACCTCAGGTACAAACAAGGCAGGCCTGGGTCCTGTGGCATTACGTATAGCTGTGAGAATGTCCATTTGTGTCAGACCAGCAAGTGGGTGGATGCAGTCCAATGTGCGACCAAATGTCTCATGGAAAATATAACAAATCCGGGCACCACCACATCTGTTCAAAATATCAAAGAACAACATCACAGTCCAGTCTGATGATTATGTGATCTGATCCTCTGAACACAACTTAGTATTAGTTGCGTCTCTTTTTAATTTTCAATTCACAGATATAGAATAAATCAGTTCTTTTGTTAATTCTACACATAACACTCTTCTTCAAGTATACCTATGAATCACCAATGTTTAAAACAAGTGTACAGAAAAAAACTCCCTCTCAGCACACACATCTACTAAACTATCATCATTCTCATTACTCCCTGACATTCTCCACTTGTCAACTGTCTATTTTCTCTAAATTAATTTCCATAGAAGTTAATTAAAAAGTTTACTCGTTGCATGAAGCAGAGAATGCATCTGAAATTACAAAGCTTACAGATTGGTGTACCAATATATGTACCACTGCTTACACCAGTACAGTTTGCAAACAAAAGAGCGTGAGTGGTGTGTAACAAGATTCAACTTATGAGAGAAAAAAATGAGCCAAAGAAAATAAGAAGGTTGATCATGCTTGTTCCTTGTCTTTATTGTACAAGATATGATATACCAAGGGAGGCCCCAAAATCCCTTATCTTTGGTGTATAGAAAGCAGGAAGTCTTTAGGACCCCTTTTTCATGAAAGAAGTGCATCTCATACGCCAAAAAATATAGTAATTGCTTCATTCACTATAGGTAACACTTACAGTTCTGTGGTTTCAATATTTCTGGCAGTGCCTTCAATAGTTTGGCAATATGCAGCATTGAACTTTGTGATGATCTGAAGCAGAGTTTGAGCCTTATCTTGTACATCATCCCCATAGCTACTGAGGAGAGATTGGAACTGTGACATCATCATGGTCACTCGTGTCTGCAACAAATAAGGCTTTTTATTAACAAACTAGTTCCAATTTACTTTAAACACTCAAAACTTCTCACAAGATGAATTATCGATAGAATAAAAGTTCCAATGGAAACATACTTAAAGCAGTGCTACTAACAAGAAGGCAATACTATTTAGGAGGGGCTCCCTAGCCCTCTCACTCCATCCCTTTTAGTTGCCTTATACAATACATGGGTAATAGGGTGGCAGTATTCTTGCATCCTGGCCATTAATGAGAGACCAGGTTTGGTCCCCTTACCACAAGAGGACAAAATAGACATATCTTTCAAATATACCCTTCAACCCATGGAAATGTAAGTCTAGATTGAACAAATAAGTAAGCTTAAAAAAGGTTATTGCAAACCTTAAGCTCTGGGAGGCAGTCTCGAATGTGGTGCATCAGGAGTCTGTTGAGAGTCTTAGCCAAATAGGGAGTACCATTGCGATTAGCCAGGGTTGGGTATCTTCGTTGTAGGAATGCAGCCTCATCTGCCAGTGACTCCTTGATTGACTGAGAAGTAAAACACATCGAGTTTCTTACTATTCAACTTCACTGACTGCTGTTACTGGATATTGGACAAGGACTGCTGGGGAAAGAAATTCATTAAAACAAAAATTTACTTGAATAATGGTTATGAAAAAAATCCCACTTACATTGTTGCCTTACCTTACTGTCAATGATGTCTTGTTGAGATCTGTTCACTACTCCAATGATTCCCAACTTCACAGGAATGACTCGACCACATAGGATGTCAATTGCATCAGTTCCTATGACAAAAAGGATGATGAAAACTTGTCCCAGTATTTGAGACTTCTAGTGTTGAGCAGGTGTGCAATGTGCAGTTGTACACCATTTTGCTCTGGTGGATATTGTTTATGCACTGCACACTACACAAGACTTTGCACACTATTATGCTCTTACACATGAAAAGGCAAGTGTGCAGGTGCAAATTCAGCTGCACTTGTACCACTAACTTTGCATTTGCGCACCTGCCTTGCACACGTGTCCTGTGGATTGTGCACTGTGCAATCCACAGGACACGTGGTCTTGGGAGCTGTCCGTATGGCTGGACCAGTGATGGGGGAGGCTTGGGCGGGTCACTAAAGCTCTGAATTGTTGGGTGTGATTAAATAATCCCCCCAAACTAGGTAGCTATAGACCATATAGTTTTGCTGGGGTTAACGAGAGGGTGCTACCTTTCTCACCAAGAAGAGAGAGAGAGAGGTGGGGAGGGGTGGATGAAATGAGCAATGATAGGTGACAAAAGCTCAACACAGATGCAGTAACAACTTTTAGTAGATACAGTAACTTTTCCTGTCTCACCTGCATCCATCAGATCCAACTTGGTGATGACTGCCAATGTTCGCCGCCCATCAGGATCAACTTCCTTAGCCATCTTAAGGCTCTCTGAGGTTGCCATGTCCATGTTGGCGGAGGATACTGCTAAGATGATGGAGTTTGGGTTGCTGATGTAATAGAGGAGGAGGTCACGGATCTGCACTTCTATGTCTTCAGGCTGGTCTCCAACTGGCACCTGCATAATAAAGAATTTAATTATTTCCACTCATAAACCCAAAGTCAATGATTGAGGCAATGGTGGCACATCTCTAAAGATTGTTTCCAGTTTATCTATCACAAGTACTTACCTTTGTTAATCCTGGCAAATCCACAACAGTTAGATTCACAACTTTATCTGAATAAATCTTCAGACGTATTGGCTCGCAACATATTCCTTTATTGTCTCCTGCAATTCGACTTGTTTCCAGTTCAATTTCTTTCCGGACCTCACTAAAGTCAGTGAAGACCTTGTCTTTTATGTGGAGGAATTGAGCCCATTCTTCCAATTCCAAATTACCTGAAAAAAATATGAAATAAATGTTAAGTATACATGGTAAACTTTTTCTTAACAGTTGATTCATAAAACAAATTGCCTACACAGAAAAATGTTTGAAAAAAAAACAACTAAAGGGCATTCTTTATAACATAATTTCTGCATGTATACGGACACAACTATACCTGACTTCATGATTGCAACTTGTTCTCTAAAATAGGACATACTGACTCACCCACACCCATTTTATACAACACTTTTATTTTTCAATTTGAAACTCAAATTTACGAAATGCCAAAAATAAACGACTATCTATATATAAATATACCCAGCTTATATCCCCATTAAAAGGGGTTAGCCATGACAAGTTGCTTAGGATTTGGAGGGACATAACTTTCCTCTCCCCTTCTGTGCTTTGTCTTTTTGCAGGAGAGAATACAGAGGATAAGCTTCCCAGACCCGGCACGGAATATGGTGATAGTATTCTTGCAACCCTCACAACAGGGCTAAGGAAAATGAATAAACAGTATGACTGACAATTCCAGTAACACACTGACAGCAAACTACAGGTACAGCTATAACTATGGTATGTCAAGGACTTTCTTATATTAGTGACAACAGTGTCAAAGGATCGGTCAAAGGGGATACCAATAACACACCAATCTCTGCTGAGCGATGCTGATTGTCCTCAGATGTGGTGTAGACCAGCTGCAGCACTAGAGGCCGTCGTGTCACAATGCCAATGCCTCGAGGCAAAAAGGATCGCCCGACCAGGCTCTCAAGCACACTGCTTTTTCCTGCACTCTGAAAATGCACAATTTTTAAAACTTTTAAAATGCAGTATACATATTATATATATATATATATATATATATATATATATATATATATATATATATATATATATATACACACATATATATATATATATATATATATATATATATATATATATATATATATATATATATAAAGGTGATGAAATGAAAAATGGTGAGATACTAGCTAGGTAGTGAACCTATTTCTCCAAGCCACTCCCAAGTAGCAAAGCTTCTTTCTCATCATGAATATAACATGAGGCAATGCCACTAGATACAATTCCAGTGACTGAATACAGCATTTTTTTTTCTTAATTCAAACTATGTTAACTATTAAAATGTATTGCCTGATACTGCTTCTTAATTCCCCACTAAATATTCATAGGTAAGCACTGTAGCTATATTGCACTAAAACAATTTCTTCAAGCTTCCATTGAAAAATAATGTATGGACTAGTTATATGTGCACCAATAGGGTAGATGATCATTCTACTAGTAATTACTTAGTAAATTAAATGCTGAGAAACTGAACTGGAGTCATCTAAAGAGGCTATATAGGCTATATAACAGAAGTGGCTGTGGTTCGAGTCTCTGATCCACGGCATGCAACTTAACATTGAGCCAAGATGATAACCAAGGCTCAAGTGGATTTTAGCCAGCCTTCAATGTCTTATCACTGCAGTCCTATATATACCCATGATTACGCATGTCTTGTCATATTGTAGATTGACACTTATTTGCAGACATTCCCAGCTCTATAAATTTAAATTCACGAAACCTGCTTGTATAGGTATTATTCTAGTGTTTCAACCATCTCACTGCGAAGGACACCATGTGCTATAAGTGGTGTCTTCTACACATATAAGACACTGCTGTATTGTTTTATTTTTCCGTCAGAAATTACTCATTACTGAGATATTCATTATGTTCAAAAACTGCCTGGCGGTCAAGAGGGGCTGGAGGAGATCCCACCGTTAGGTTAAATTTGTTCAAGTTTAGTTAAATTATATCAAGTTTCTTCTTCTTCTTCTTGGGAATTTGATGGGGCCGTTATATCAAGTTTGATTAAAAATAAATAAAATCACAGCCGTTAGAAGCTCTTAACTAAGCAATACAATAACATGACGGGGCTCGGACGGGTGCAACACTGGAAATTCATCCATCCTTGTTTTAAAGAGGCAGCTGACCAAGGAAGTTAAGGGGTTTAGTAACATGGTGAAATCGAGAAAATATATTTGGAAAAGATAGTAATGACATGACCATGCTACGCAGTTTTACATTTGATAAACTATTGTGATAAAAAAAAATACATGAAACACCAACATCAAAGAAATAATACTGTATAACCATTTATTTTGAATGGCCTTCCCATACCTGCGATCCAACCACAACGATCTGTGGTAATTGTAGGGAGTCAGCTCCAACGGTATTGAAGACATCCTGCAGTTTATTTATAATGGGGATTAAGGCCTCCATCCTACAACTCCTACTTCTCCTCGTAGGACTATTACTATTGCTATCCTGAAGGTGGCGAGACGTGCTTGACTTGACTTGCGCGTTGATCAGCTGTTCGTGTGGCGTCTGCTTAATGCTTATTGCCGTTCATAATGTATCCTGTTTATTACTCTTGTAGTTTATTTAACAGTCCTTAACTGTCAGGTTTATAAAATAAATAAATAAGATATATCTATGTACATTTTGCCAAGTTAATTTGACATTTTAATAGAAGGGGTAACTATGGAAGTGTATGATGATGCAAATTTCTTGCGTCATCCACAACACGAGATAATGTTTTTTTGGGGGGGATTGGACATTATAAAAAACACAGTAAACATGAACAATTTTGTTGACTTAAACTGGTATAAATTAACCCTTTCGCATTCCATAATATGTTATCAAGTCTATCCTGTGGCAGACAGCAGACAAGATGGTCAGATGGATGATAAGGATGAATTATACATCCATACTGGACAAGACTGAACCAGTCCTGTTAAAAAAAAAAAAAAAAAAAAAAAAAAAAAAAGGAAGATAAAAGCCCTCACTTTATTTTCCATGATAAATTCGTATGTTTAAACGTGTGTGCTTGAAATTTGTCTTTTTTGTCCTATATCCCACAAAGATATGGGACATCTAAAACATGAAGGAGACACGAATTTGGTAGAAGCAAAAAAGCAGTCCCATAATCATTTTTTATGGGCTTGGTCTTGGTATTGGTTGAGACTTGAAAGCAAGGATCTTATACAAATAAGATCCTTAGGTGAGAGTCCTTATTAGTATAAGCAAAGTCCTCAAGCACACCAACTTCAAGACATTCCTCTACAGATCGGATCAACTCCACAGAGTGACAGAACCTGATCCACTGGGCACTGACCCATCTACCAGACTACCACCTCTGCACTTTAGGGGCACTAGAGGCTGTGTTAAATTTACTTTGGTTACTTAGGTGAATTTTGCCTGTTAACGGCACAGCTGAAGTGGGCTTCCACTGCGCGACCCTGTCAAATTCCCAAGAAGAATTGGTGCAAGTGAACGAGTTTATGAAGCATACTGATATAACTAACAATTGTAGGTATGTGAAAAATCACTAGATATTAAGAAGTACACAAGTCTCTCACTGCTGGACGAAACTATTTATGTTATATTTTTGTATGTTTTGAATGAATCTGAATGTTGTTCCCGTCGCAAATCATTGTTTATTTTATGCCCTCCCCCCCCTCCTCCGTGGCAGGTAATGATTTGCGACAAAAACAAATAACAGATTGAAACAAAACACCAAAATCTACTAGAATAAAAGTTTCGTCCATTTAGAATACCTAACCTAACCTAAACTGAGCTCGCATTATAACCTCTTAATGGTGGGGGGGGGGCAAGCCCAACCTAACCTAACCTAAACTGAGCTTACGTAATAACCTGTTAAAGAGTTGAGAGGTTTGGTTAGTTGTTTAGGGATCTCTATTTTTCTGTGAATCTTCCAGTATTTAAAGACAATATGACTAATAGTGTTGATCTGGTTTGGTTATGTTAAGGAAAAGGATTGGAATGATTGGGTAAAATGTGTCAAAGATTTTATAGTGGATGGTAGAATGCCAGTGGATAGACCAAGGAAAATTTAGGATGAGGTTCAGCAGAAGGAACTATAAAGTGAAGGACCTGACGAGCAAGTGGCACATAGCTATTTGACAAAGACTGACCCATGTAAACATGGAACCTACCTTTCAAAATAATCAAATGTATGTCACTAAAGATCAACGGTTTCTCACAGAGTGAATATTTTCACTAGTAACTTATCCATTGGCCACTGTCAAACTTATAAACCTTAAAACATGTTAACATTGGCCAGTGGATGTTGCTATGGACCATGTTCATCCTGTATCTATAGTACTGTTGTCTTCCTGTTAGTTAGAATATTGTTAAACTTAAGTTGTGTTGTACAGTCTCTATTTTATATATTTCCTCATTTGTTTTCCCACCATCCAGAATCAAGTCATTACCACACTTTCCAGTTACAACCATGAATGGAGAAAGGTCAAACTCATCAGACACTCAAGAAAGACTTTATAAGATGCTTGAAAAGTTACAGACATTGGCAAGAGACATACCTCCGTAAGTGTCAAAATCATAAAGTTTACAACATTGTAGCATTTATGTATGTGTAGTTGAGCATGTGTGTACTTGAGCACCATTAAAAAAGGCCAGGTTGTTAATGCTGCTCTTGCAATAATGACTTTCATCATAAATTTTCAGACTATGTTCAGTAGGTTATAGAGTAAGGGCTGAAATTCTAAGCCTCAGCCATTGTGAATCATTAAATCATCTAATTTTTTTTTTTTAGTCAGCTACCTTCCAAATAGTCTCATAATGTTATCATATGAGTTGTATATTTACATACTTCTCTAGGATACACATTAACTTTTATACACAAAAAAATTATGATTTCAGAAAATTCCAGCAGAGATTACCATATGACCTGCTTTCTTCACTGGCCCACTGTCTGCTGGACAACACCACCTTCGAGATAATGCAGGAGCTGGCTGAGCTGCAGCATATGACTGAGAAGATCCTTCACAAACAACATGCTCAGATGGTTAACAAACATAAAAGTGTGTAATAAATTTTTTTCACTTTTCTTATCTTTCATGGATTTGCTCTATATTTAGTAATATAAATCTGAAGTAATCACATATTAATATTAATTATTCATGTCTTTCATGTAGAGTCAAAATGTCAGATTCATGATTGTATTATTATATATAGCTTACCGCAAAGTTATAAACCCATCACTACTTTCTCCTTTCATTGTTATGTAATAAAATAATTGTACCTAATGTCTCATTAAACCAATCTAGATATGAAAATTACAATACTGATTTAATAATTTTTCAGTTATATGTTTACCAGAGAACATTTTCACAACTTTACATAATGTTTTGCAGCTGAAAAAGACAGCCTACTCAAGTGCCACAAGGAGGAACTGACAGCAGCAGAACGTCAGGGTAAAACTCACGTGTTGTCTCGACTGGTCAGGCTACATCAGGAGCAGCTAACAGAATTTAACACCCGCCAAACCCAGGACACTACCAACACACATCTCTTCATCCAGAATGTGCTTGACGAGAAGGTACTCAGTGCAATTGTGTATCACTCCTTGTGCAGATATTTTCTGTCATTAGAAGGCTAAAAAAAAGTTGTACATGTTTTGTATGTATGTATGTATTAATTCGTTAGGAAATACGATGCTGTTGGCTGCTTGTTTAGGAAAAGTGGTGTGTACAGTAGTGATTTATTTTATTTTATATTTTATGAAAAGATTGGAATTGATTATTCATGGATTTCATGCATTTGCACATGTCTGTCTCTCACCTCTAAATGTTAGGGAAAAAGTGTACTGAGGTAAATTAAGGAAACAAATGCTTTTATGTTTCCTAGATGTTAAGAGCATGACAGTCTTGGGTATGGAAGACGAGAAAACCAGTGACTGAAGTGGTATCCATGCATTCCATTGTTATGTGGTGGAACTGACCAAGAACACACAACAATTTTGGTTCTAGACTTTACATACTTGTCTGACATTACACATTTTCTGCATACACTATAAGGATTTACATTTGATGTATCCTTCATTACCA
>JAPQNM010000006.1:14253069-14275569 GCA_029783475.1 Metacarcinus magister | reverse complement strand
TGTCAAGGTTACAACAGTCTACCTTCAGTTTGTACTATATACAAATCCCATCCACTATGTAATATTATTTTCATTTAAGTTTGTATGTTTGACAGCCACAACCCATCCCAATGAACAATTGCTAGAGTAATTAACTATTTGCACTTGGGTAGGAAATACAAGCATTCTCTGACCGAAGCTTTCACTTATGCGACCTTCACCTCCCAAAATATCCGGGGCAACCCTCGCCGGCACCACACTTGGTTGCTTCCACATACTACGCTTGTTTCCTTTTTGGTCAAGTTTATAGTATGGGACAGTTTTCGCGATGACCTTATTATTCAGATGCACAGATAGGTATATAGTAGCAACGATAATCAATATACTTTTTTTGTCACAGTGAAACGAGGTACTGTACACTAGTTGACAAATGTGAGAATGATAACCGCATTTACCTTTTATATGGAAATGAATTCTTATCAGTCATTCACTAATTTTCATACGTCTCTGGCAGAAAATGTGGGAGGCTTGAATGAGTCATGTGAATAATGTTTCGGTAAAATGTTTCCGGTTGACCCATAAGCCTGGAGGGCACTGCGTAATCGATGCATAACTACGTGAAATCATAAAAAAATCTAAAGAATATACAAAAAGCAGCTATATAAGTTTGTATGACTACCTACGAACTTGTGTGTGACACGAAAATATTTATTTAGGGAGCCCGGATGGCTTTGGTACATTGCTCAGCTCGTACCCTATTTTAATCTCCTTTTTAACTCTTTTGGGTCAAATTGTAATAAATACCAAATTGAAAGCATCGGAAGTAATCTGCTGTATTCCTTTTTCAAAAGTATATATACACTGTTTTCTCCACTGGCGAGAGATAATATGTGATAGTGGAATATTACTTAGGTACCGAGGGTTGATTTCAATTGAACTGGAAGTTTACAACAGAAATGAAAACTAGTCATGGAATCGATGATCCTCACTCAGCAGTTTATCGAGGGAACAACATACTAAACAATAACACCAAAGTATTTAACTAGTTGTAGTATATAGAATTTGGGTCAATGTCATGTTGTGAGGAGGTAGAAACGCATTCCCATCCCAACAGGAACCGAGCGAAGGTCCTTCATTTAGTAGAGCCAACATATCATGCCTCGACACATGCAGAACCAGTGGCAGAAAGAGGCTGTGGCTCACCTTAATGTGTCTTCTTGAACAACAGTGGATTGAGACGTGTTCATCTGATGGATTGATACAATAACAGTAGTCAAGATAACATTGCTATAGCTTGTGACCTCATACAAATGTATGACTAGACCGGAAAGTCAGGTAAAGATGTATTCATCAGTCAGAGAACGTATATAACATAATATAACATACTTTAACATTTTGGAGTCTATCGGAGGAAACAAAAATGCTGTGCCCCCAATTTATTAATTAATTAATTAATTTATTAATATGTGTATATATATATATATATATATATATATATATATATATATATATATATATATATATATATATATATTATTTTTGTTTTGTTTTTTTGTCAGAGTTAATCTATGAAAACTTATCTCTGAAAGAGACGCAGTACATGATATTTGGTACTCAAAATTCAAAAACAAAATGACAAAGACCTACTTGAAAAAAAAAAAACTAATTCAATTTGCACTTTCGTTAATGTGAATATTGACTGATCATTTAAGGTACTGTTAAGGATAGAATGGCATTCATATCCATGTGTGGCTCCAGTAGCAGCCAACAGCATCAAAGATCGTCTTCAGTGACTTAAGGGGAAATGTTGCAACACAACCCTATGAGTAACTTCAGCCACCGAGTAAAATGCAAGAGGCTGGTATAGTCTACAATGCTTATGATTTCTGCTTTACATGATAAGGAGATGATTCAATACAAGATCGATCCTCTGTCTACTTGGAGGTCGCGTCAGAACCATTTCCAGACTAATAAAGGAGCGATGATTTCACTATGTGACGCACTTTGAGGTTCACATTTCAGCGGGGACGAAAAGCGAGCCAAACTGATGCGAAACGACACAATCAGCCTACAGCCGCCACTTTCCGTATTTCAAGAGGTGTCATCTTCACAAATTGTAAAACACATTGTAAAACACTTTACCCTAACCGTTCCCCTCATCAAGCAGATGCCAGGGCAGACACCAAACCACCGCAATTTCCTGATAACATTTTAAGGGTTACGGAACCGTGCTCTTAAGAATTCAATAAGCAGACGTGGACAAGTGACTGGCTGATATCACACACACACACACACACACACACACACACACTGGAAAGAAGGGTTGACTAGGCCAGGGAAAGTGGTTCGACCACTGGTGGACGACGCACTTTGGAATATTAAGTTTCGCAAGCTTATGCTATCTAGTTTACATTATAAAATTACGTACCATCTAGGATTTCTTCAAGTTTGTAATCATTGAAGTATAAAATACTACTATGAAGATAAACAGGTATGTGTGTGCTTCATGTCACCATTTATGATACGCATATTATATTTCACATTAGTGAGTATAGGTGTTTGTGGGACGTGTGTGTGGGTCAGTGTTATGTTGGGGTCACGAGACGGGAAGGGAAGGGCGGGGCAAGTATATTATCAGGGGCCCCCAGGTCGCGGCCACCAGTCACCCTCTACTAGTAAGTGGGGACGTATCGCTCTCACTCAGCGCCCCACAGACACGCCGCAACGCACAAGCACAACAATGGACACTTTGTCGGCGGTGACTTCCTCTGCTAATTACTTGTTCTTCTGCTTGACGTCATTTTTGTTAGTGACAGGTAAGAAAAACTTGTGGCTGTTATTCACATATTGCACTGAGTTATTTGACAGGACAGTTTTAAATTGTGGACAGTGAGTAGGTAAAACATTCCCTCCTGGGAATCTCTCTCTACACACACACACTTTCTCACTGTCATTCAGGTATACGTCAGTAATCAACATGATTATTGCTTATTGCCATAAACGTAATCTTTCAAAATATTTTATCATAAATGGATATTTTCTCGAAAAATAAGGAGTTTTCTCCATGTGAACATGAATGACGCAGCGCTTTCTTATTTTTCTTCAAAATCTACCCCCTTTGTTCATTATATCTTACAACATATCTTACGACGTTACATATATGAAAATGAAGCCATAAAAATCCATGTGGGAAATTTTTGAGTATTCTGAAATCATCGGGACCACGCGAGCATCTTTCCAATTGACAAGGTTGTATCTCTATGTGTTGAAATTCAATTAGTATAGACATGGCCATAAATGTTCATGATTATGTTTGGTCATCAATTTTTTTCAGTGTGTAAAAGTACTGGTAAATGCATGTTTTCATTATATCACGAATTTCTAATGTTTTTTTTGTTGTTGTTGGTTTCTATCTTATGGTTCATGATGATATAATATAGAAAAACCCCTTGATCTTCATGCATACCAAATGGAGTTCATCCCCACTCCTTCATATAGGATTTTACTAATCATATAATAAATGAATGAATAAGTAAATGAATATACAAACAAGTAAGTAGAATAAATAAGAAAATATATATCAACGTTACACCTTACATACTATGTACATAAATTGTTACATTATTGATATGCATCAACAAAAGACTCACCACCTCTACATAATATTTCAATTCCTTGGAGTTTTTGTTTATCATTATTTGTTCATCATATATTGGTCCCTCCCCTCCATGTGTCACTTCCTGGTATTGATATTTAGTATATGATGCCATAAATTTATTCCCTCTCACTGATTTCCTTATCCTTTATAACTAAGTCTCTCTCTCTCTCTCTCTCTCTCTCTCTCTCTCTCTCTCTCTCTCTCTCTCTCTCTCTCTCTCTCTCTCTCTCTCTCTCTCTCTCTCTCTCTCTCTCTCTCTCTCTCTTCTGAGTCGAAATCGAAACTTGACTCGTACAGTGAGCAAAAAAATTCTGAATTTTAAAACATAGTACCTACTTCCCTTTAACACAACATATACTTCATCCATAATCTCGAAATGAAGTAAATACATAATTCGTGTAGCTTAATGTACCTAAGTTACCTGTACAGATGATTAAATCACATCGATGATTGCTTTGCGGCACACGGTTCGTTTATCTGCTGACGATGGCAACATAGTCATTTGATCTAGGTTGACGCAAAACAAGACTGGTTTCGTCCACTTGTCGCTCTGTCCCTTCTCGTTCAGGGAAGAGTACCATGATACGAATTTTCCGTGGAAACACCAACCAATGAGGTCAAGCAAACTTAGGTATCACCCTCATTCGGAGATACATCACTTTCCTTCAGCATTCTTTTTAACTTGTACATTTTTAACATGCTAACGATTATTCAATTTTGCCGGGTCCATCTTAACCTCAGGTGAACTTTCACTTACTATACGCACTCAACGCCCACATACCGGGCTGCCACAGACCGACCAGTCATTCTAGCAGGGCGTAGTACTAAATGGTTTACGGTCTTTGAAGATAAGAAGCCCTCTCTTCTCTCCCCGTTAAACGAAAAAAGAAATCGCTACTAGGAGGGTGATCTCGTTTCAAAACTTACACAAAGAGTAACATGTTCAATCAATTCAGAACACTAGATATGCTTTGGTTACTCGAGGTAATATTTAATCCACTAACTACAAATAATTCGAGACTACTTCTTTATGACACACATTCCGTCATATTCGTACAGCCCTATTTAATTCGTACAAGATTTGTAAATGTCATCATCATTTAAACACAAATATACTTTTATATAATACGTGTGGTACCAAACATAATAATAACAATAACTGTGTATAGAGTTCTTTATACGCTATTGAACGTGTACGATTGTCAAAATTATACATAGAGACTCGGAGAGTGTAATGCCAACCACTAAAATTCAGCATTTCAAGCAGCCGTCGCAGGGCATTTGTGATGTTGCGAGACACTCGAACACTTTCGTCTAGCACAGACACAACACCGTTCATCTTTCTTGAAGTGTACAATCTCTCTCTCTCTCTCTCTCTCTCTCTCTCTCTCTCTCTCTCTCTCTCTCTCTCTCTCTCTCTCTCTCTCTGGTTTCTTCACCTCCCTCATATACTACAACCTCACACCTATCTACGCTCCCAATACTTATAACAATGTCATCAAAGATCAACGGTAAAACAATACACTGCGTACTATTGTGCTTTCTAGTGTTATTAGTCCTGTTTATACCGCTTCCATTTAATTCTGAAGGTGGTGCATGTCCCTAGAGATTTAATTATCTTTAAATCAGTTGGTCTTTCTTCACATGCTACAACAATTATTTCAGTTAGCAGAATTCTTATATAAGAGAAAAAAAATAATTAGGCTCGAAATACTACATTCCATCCGTTCATATATTTACCCCTTCACCTCTCAGAGAGAGAGAGAGAGAGAGAGAGAGAGAGAGAGAGAGAGAGAGAGAGAGAGAGAGAGAGAGAGAGAGAGAGAGAGAGAGAGAGAGAGAGAGAGAGAGAGAGAAAAAAAAAACGATTCTCCTTTCCAACGCTTTCATATGTTAACTACCTGGAAAGAAAATAATAAATAAATACCACCTTGTGTCATGTTGAAGTGACGTGGCAAAGAAATGTGTTATAATATCTGGATTACGTTCCACATGCCAAATACAAATCTTATAAGGAAGAAAACGGTAACACAACACATTCCTTGCTCAGCTTCGAGACAACTTTCCCTTAGCCATTCCAGTTTCCAGCAGGACTATCCACGACACTCCTCAACACCAGAAGTCACGAAGATAAGATCCGTTTTGATGGGCAAATTATTACGTATGAATTAAGGAAGGATTGATGAGAGGAAGGAGAAACCACATTCCCGCATTGAAACTAAACAAGAAACATTCGTAAAGGAAAAAGGAAAATCGTACTTGCATGCTTACCTTTCCTGTTTCCCCTCCGTCCGATATTTTCGAATTAAAATAGAGGTCAGAGAAGTTTCCAGCCCATTCTAACTTGTCCGGGGGAAGCGAATAGTTGTATAACTGACCCAACCTTGAAGACTATTTACTTAGTCGCTCGTATTCTTCAGGGGATAAGAGTGGTTTTCCTACCATACTGGATGTGCCTTTGTTACGTAGTGAGAGAAAGGAACAGCTGATCGGCTCCTAATGGCGCTGGTATATGCATCACCCTTAGTGAGTCATACACAATATGAATTTCCTTTCTATAGTAATGCAAGTGATCAAGGTTTTTTTTCCGCTGCTCATCCATACTGTGAGGCACACAGTCCACATACATATATATACTTCCTATCTAACCACAATATATCAACAAATTATCTATGTAGTCGCTTCGACAAACAAGAGAAAGTGAGGGAAGCCGGGTTTGAGATAAAGGAAAAAGTGGACCTTATTTTGAACTGCCGAGAGAACAAAGACTGACAGTTATATTTATGATGAAAGATGCTACATAATAATCGCCTATAACTAAGCATTAATATGTATATGTATGCATCTATCGATCTATCTATGAATATATATATATATATATATATATATATATATATATATATATATATATATATGTATATATATGTATATGTATATGTATATGTATATATATATATATAGTATATATATATATATATATATATATATATATATATATATATATATATATATATATATACCAGGCTGTTATTCCCCAAAAGAAAGGTAGTACAGACAAGGCACGCACACTTACAAATACGTACTGTACACTCTTCTCACTAGCCTCTAGGCCTTTAGAGGAAAAGAGATGGACACGCCACCTAACACAGCCAGTCAGGTCAATCACGCAAATGGGAACAAGGTCGTAGGTCTTATCCACAACAGGGTCCTAAGGTTTACCACTGCCACCATGAGTTTTCTTGTAATGGTGGAGAAACACGGCATCATTATCACCAATTTTAGAAGCAATCAAAGATATTATTCCCAAACTTAACGAACAAACAGACGACCTACAAGGTCTCCCTCGTATGAGAAGACAAAAGAGTAGCGATATCCAATCCACAGTGACGCTACGCAAGGAGGAACAAAACACATCCACCAATCTGCTACGCCTGTTCATACGGGAGACCGCCCGACTCCTCAACTATCGGACCTCGCAACACCTTATCTTGTCACCTCTACCTCTGAGAAGCATACATCTCTTAAGACTGCTGAAGAATGTTCCTGGACCCGAAATCGCGATACAGAAAAAATGACTAGCTACGGCGAGGTCATACACTTATTCTAAAGAGAAAAAGACTATTAAGATACAGAAAAAATATCTTGAAAAAAAATACTAAACGCTGAACTAGCAATCACTTTTAACGAAATGAGTAACGAACACACACACACACACACACACACATGCAAATGGTGGATCTATATGCACATAAACATGTCAAGTAAAAGTGCAAACAATGCATGGTTTACCTCATACAAACTTTTGAACAACGTAGAGAAAGCTTCCGGATGTTTAAAAATAAACGGAGGGAACTGCTGGGGTTATATTACCGCCATCCGATGCAGGACGCGTCAGTACCTCCGACGGTTCCATGAGATCCAAGAAGTAGCTGCAGTAGGAAACAATGGTTCTGACTAAATGAAGGTGATTCCGCGGAATTCACCATTAATGACACATTGCAAAAGTTCCATAATGTTCGTCACTGTCAAACATACGAAGAGGAACGAAAAAAGCATCACTTTCCTTTTCAGCAAACTCAATCACGTGGCTGCTGCAAACCTTTCGACCTACCAAAATGACTGCTTATTTTACAGGTGCTGGAGCGGGTCGCCGAATGGACTTCAGACATGGGGGCTTTCCAAAATTCCCCGTAGGAGCAGGCATCCCCCTAGAGGTTACCAAGACAGGTGGGACACATAAAAACGTACAGATTTCCAAAACGGTGTCCTGTGGCAAAGTTGTTACACCGAAAATCGTCGGCGGCGATGTCACCATGTATGGAAATCATCCCTGGCAGGTGGGTTACGTGTACTGTACGCCTCACTAACGTACGACAAACATCAAACAGTGCTATACTACATCACTTAACATTATTCATTTTATGTTATATACGTTAACATAGTGCTTGTATTATATATATATATATATATATATATATATATATTTTAAACCAAAGACGGCGTTAGAGAGTGGTATAAGCTCCCACCTTTCGTGGTGCAGTGTAACACAATACATTCCTTCAAACTCGACTATCATAATCTGCAATAAGATTTCCGATATAGGCTATAAGTATGACCCGGTGTACTGCTGGCGGTTTCACTATGTTGCTTCTGACTTGTTAAATTGTGATCATGTTTGCATTAAATAGTACTTACTCTAGGTTAAAGGTAGACCACCTAATTTGGACTTTAGCGTCTATGTGGTCTGATTTTCTATACGATTTTTTCTCTCTCTCCCTCTCACTGCTTCATGATTAGTGCGTAGCATAGGATGGAAGAAGACAACCCCATGAAAAAGGAAGTGGGGAAGGTAATGAAACAAAGAAAACAAGTGTGCTAGCAAACGTCTCGTGATTATTACGGGGAGTATATATATATATATATATATATATATATATATATATATATATAATATATATAATATATATATATTATATATATATATATATATATATATATATATATATATATATATATAATATATATATATATATATATATATATATATATATATATATTCTAATACCAACCTAACATCTAATATATAATTGTGAAATCCTGTGTATGTGTGTGTGTGTGTGTGTTAGCAGTAAAACCTATCTAAATGTGGTTGGATCGAGCTTAAACTTGGAGGGGGTACTCAGTGGAACCCCCTTTGTGTCTTCCACGGGTCTTTTTTTTTGGGGGGGGGAGGGGGGGCAACGCCGGGTTTCTGTTATTTTCATGGGCTACGCCTATCTAAATGTGGTCGGATCGATCTGAAACTTGGAGGGGGTACTCAGTGGGACTACCTTTGTGTCTTCCCGGGCAACGTCGGGTACTCTGCTAGTTAGTAATGAGCCTGTGTTCCTGTGTACTGTAGGCTGAGATCGAGGTGCATCGACGAGGCGAGGGGTTCTCTCACCACTGTGGCGGCGCAATAATCTCCTCGCGATACGTCCTCACAGCAGCCCACTGCTTGCAGAACCTGGGTGGCCTCTCTCGACATGACTACCGCATCAAGGTAAGCTGCTTGGGTTCGTGTTTCAGGAGATGGTTATTACATTGAAATTGCACATAATTGCGCGAGTACCATTTGTAAAAGTCGCCCATAACTGCTTTCTTTAAAATAAACCCAGTCCCATCATTACCATACCAATGGCCCAAACCACAGCTTAAGGCAAAAGAGTTAGATGTAGGCCTACAAAAATAAAGTTAAAAAAATTAATTTAATTTTCTCAACAGGTTGGGGAGCACAACCTGGGGCAGCATGACCACGACGAGCAGATGTTTGAGATCGAGAAGTGGGTGGTGCATCCTGCCTTCGGAGTTGGTGAGTTTTGAGTCAGAAAAGCACTACATAGTACATAGCAGAAAGGCATACTTATCTTTAAAATAGTAAAACTTTCTAAACTAGATAATACAAATGAATGAATGCAAAATTGATAATGCTGTATCACATTCACCAGTGAGGTAATTTGCATTTATTAGTGGGACAAACTTGCATACTGTCATGGCTTTACACAGAGTGAGTGATGGTTGCAGTAATATTCCAGGTGGCCAGTACAACAACGATGTGGCGGTGATTAAAGTTCGCGCACAGAGGGGCGAGGGTTTCAGAATGTCCAGGTTTGTCAGCCCTGCGTGCTTACCGTCAGCAGACACTACCTATACACCGGGCACACGCTGTCAAGTGTCAGGCTGGGGACTCACAGACCGTAAGTATTCACATGACGAAATTTGTAACTATCTATTTATTTACCTTACTTACAAAACCATCAAAGGGGAGTAGCCAAGACAAAGCAATTAGAGTTAAGGGTATCATTACTCTCCCCTACCCCATCTGTGCCTGTCTTTTCATTGGAGAGGCTACAGAGGAGGGGCTTCCCAAACCCATTTGTAACTATCTATTTATTTACCTTACTTACAAAACCATCAAAGGGGAGTAGCCAAGACAAAGCAATTAGAGTTAAGGGTATCATTACTCTCCCCTACCCCATCTGTGCCTGTCTTTTCATTGGAGAGGCTACAGAGGAGGGGCTTCCCAAACCCATTACTCCATCCCTTATGGTCGTCTTTTACGACCCACGGGAATACGGTGGTATATAGTATTCTTGCAACCCCCACAACAGGGTTAATTTCTTGTAAAATCAATCAATAAATAAAAAATAAAAATCAATAAATAATAATCCTTGAATTTAATAATAATTAAAAAGCCAAACCACGTCTGCCCTACTAAGTCAATTGTCTGTACAGTGCTCCCTCCAATTTTGCGTGAAATTGGTCGACATTGTAGGCCGCAAAATTAGAATTCGCAAAATTGGAATCATTAACCTTATAGTGATTTTACTCATATTTTTTTCCTTGTTTGTACACAAATACATTTAATTATACATCCTACAATAAAGAAAAATACAGAAAAACATAAACATTATCATTATCCATAAGAAAATTAATTTAAATGACCATTTTACTGTACCGCAAAATTGGAATATCATAAAATTGGAGGGAGCACTGTACAACGTGTATTTGATTTTTTTTTTTAAATCCTTCTTAAGTGCTATGAGTCAATTATGTAATACGTCAAATAAAATGCTCAATAAAGACTGGTAGCAATAAATGCAGTCATGTATTTATATCATGACAACGCACCAAAATAAAAATTAGCAAATTAATAGTAAATAAATCAATATATAACCTAGGTTTGACATATAAGCTCAAATGTAGTACAGTGCTCCCTCCAATTTTGCAATATGCCAATTTTGCGACCAAGACCAATCTCCATCTCTGCAAGCTCAGGTACAGTAAAATGGTAATTTAAATTGATTTTCTTATGGATAATGATAATATTTATGTTTTTCTGTATTTTTCTTTATTGTAGGATGTATAATTACATGTATTTATGCACAAACAAGGGCAAAAATGTGACTAAAATCACCATAAGGTTAATTAATCCAATCTTGCGAATTTACATTTTGCGGCCTGCAATGTTGACCAATTTCACGCAAAATTGGAGGGAGCACTGTACATGAAATATCCGATGCATAGGATGCATGCATTACAAAAAGCTTCCAACATTTCTTTCTTATATAATTAATTGTACAAAAAGAAAAATGATAATTTTAAGAAATTTTAAGAAATTTTTCCCATTGCAGCTGACCATTATCATTCCAAGCCAAAGATTCTGCATAGCACAGACGTCCTTCTAGTGTCTGATAAGGACTGTCAACAGCTGCACGGTTCAAGAGGGTACGGCCCTGGCATGATCTGTGCCGGACATCGTGATGGCATTAAAGACTCCTGCAATGGGGACTCAGGGGGACCGCTCGCATGTAACATCAACGGTTAGTCAAACTATTAACATTATTTTAAGAGAGAGAGAGAGAGAGAGAGAGAGAGAGAGAGAGAGAGAGAGAGAGAGAGAGAGAGAGAGAATTATTACAAAATCAGACCACACAGACCCTAGAGTCCAAACTTGGTGGTTTGTCCTTAACCTAGAGAAAATTTTATCAAATACGAACATGATCACAATTCAACAAGTCAGAAGTAACATGGTCAAACAGGCAGCGGTACAACAGGTCATACATATAGCCTCCATCGGAAACTTTATATATATATATATATATATATATATATATATATATATATATATATATATATATATATATATATATATATATATATACACACACATATACATACATACATACATACATACATACATACATATATATATACATACATACATACATACATACATAAATATATATATATATATATATATATATATATATATATATATATATATATACATACATATATATATATATATATATATATATATATATATATATATATATATATATATATATATATATACACACTAAACCATCCCATCCAGCCCTCGATCTTTCCGAAGGAAGGAATACAGAGGAGGGGCTTCCATTATCCATATATAAGTAAACTGTTAATGCATTTAATTTCAATTTGGTCAAAAAGTATTTAATCCGTAGCCATAAGCACCAGACCTTCTATGACTCAAACTGATCAGTTGTTGTGAGAAAATTTGTTGTTTTCTGAATAGCGTGATATTTTTAATGTTACTTTAACTTATGTGTCTAACTCTTTTTTTGGCAGGGTCATATATGATTATGGGCCTGGTGTCATGGGGCAAGAACTGTGGTAAACCAAATCAGCCCGGAGTTTACGCACACACCCAATACTACATTGACTGGATTCATAGTGTTATAGCAAGCACTCAGTGACATGTATGCTATGCTTTGATGTACTAGTATATAACTACATACATTTCAGTACAACCAAAGAGACTCTCTGAAACTCATATGAAAAATTCAGTTTGTGATGATTCAGCCAATAAAACAGTGTTTACGGCTGAAGTTCCCTTTCAAAATTAATGTTTCTATTAGTCAAGAACAGATTTTTACTGAATCCCCTTAATTTTCTAAGGAGTCCTTAATACCATAATGTGACAAATATATAAATCTAATCATGTTACTTTAATCAGTGCGCATAGACTTGAAGCTATTAATTTCCTAGAAATTTTTTTTCATGAAATTGAAAATATACTGTCTGGTATAAATAGATAGTGTTGATAATCTGACATTTGCACAAATAATTCACACTTAAATCATCTTCATGCAACTGTCTCGAATTGCCTAGAGACACATTCCTGATAAGGTGACCAAGAGAAGTACATGGCTAGAATAAAGGTAAAGATTATCAGACAGTTATTTTCATGTAATCAAAATCCATAACTATGTTCCAAACTTATCTCATTTCATCAGTAAGGTAAAGGTACACTACTAGTGTTCTTAGTTATCAACTTAAGTTCCATGAGATTCCATGCATTCTCAATTATTTTGAAAATTGCCTGGCCATGCAGTCACTTTAATTCTGTTGTTTGAAGCATGCTTGTGCTTTGTGACATGGGGCACCATCACCCATTAAGTGGGAGCAGCTATAACGTTTGGAGTCATCGAGACGATCTTTTAAGACATGAAGCTACCATTGCAGGTACCATTTTAAGGAAGTATAAGCGTGTCCTTACTTTCTCCCCACTAAATACACTCCATATTATAACTCCATCTAGATCCTTCATGGTCTTCTGTGTGAATCTTGGATGGATTTTGCTGAATACGTGTGTTGTGGTGTGGGACAATATTACTTCTGCATATTCAGTTTTGTTCTAATAATTGTAGTTATAATGTTTCTCATCATATCTTTATCTAGTAAATGAAAAGCCATCCGTATATTCTTAGCATCCAGAATGTGCCACCAAATATTTCATTCTCTCGTGAGAAGTTGTCCTGTATTGCTACTCCAGAATCTTTCTCTTCTTTTTCTATTGATTTAATATTATGTTCTAACTTATATGTCCATGTGGGTCTCATTCCACTCTTTCTCATTTTCAATTAATGGCATTTTTTTGCATTAAATTCCATTTTCCATGTCTTGCTATATTCATATATCTTGTTTCTGCCATTCTGTAGCTACTCACAATCCTTGTGGTTTCTTATCTTCCTTAGTAATTTTGCATCATCTGCAAACAAACTTATGTAACTGTTTATTCCTTCTGTCATGTCATTTACATTTACTAAAAACATTATTGGTGCCAAAACTGATCCCTGTGGTACTTAATTTTTTACTTCCCTACATTCTGATTTTTCATTCTTAACTACTGTTCTCATTCTCTTCCTTTCAAGTAGTGTTCAATCCAGTTTTTTTTAATGTTCCTTTAAATCCTCCAATGTATTCCAACTTGCATAGTAATTTCCTATGCGGAACCTTATCGAAAGCCTTTTTTAAGTTTTAATATATGCAATTCGCTCATCCATCTCTTTCTTGTTATGTAGTATATATATATATATATATATATATATATATATATATATATATATATATATATATATATATATCACTCTTGAGTAAAAACTTAATATTATGTATGTATGTATGTATGTATATATGTGTGTGTATGTATGTAAACAAAATATGAAATTATCAAATTGTTACTTAACTGAATGAATGAATGTAAGTATGTATATGATTTGCATGCAAAGGTAAATTGTAATGATTGACATGATAATCGAGTTTCTGAATTTCATGTTAACTATATACTGAAATTATAAAAATTGAACTTTGCTTATTACCATTTATTGCCAATTAGTTGTATGAAACTATGAAAATGCTGGGCATTTTATAGGTTATAGTCACTGGATTATTAGCAGAATCAGTTGTATTTATTTGGTTGACACACACACACGCAACAATTACCCAAGGCTTCCTATTTCATTGCCGAGGTAAAAAGACAAAAGCTTCAGCTCATTGACCTTCATATCATAATAGGGTATCTTGTCCACCTAACTGAGCGAATGGGTTTGGATCCTGAGCCTTTAACATTTAATGATAAGTATCACACCTGATAATACTTTTGAAGGATTGGTAATTTCTGAATTTGTGATGTAGATAAATAAACATTTATCTCAAAGATGCTTTTGGTCGTGTTTGTCTTTAAGCTTAAAACAAAACACCTAGTCAATAATTTCTGTCTTTCATTATACATATTCAAAACATATTGTTAAGTCAGTAATAATACAATAAATGCATTAAAGACCTTTGATAATTGTATTTCTATCTTGCCCGTGGTAAGGGGACCTGGCCTGGTCACACATCAGCAGCCAGGTCAGCAGAATACTGCCACCATATTCCCTGCATGTCGTAGAAGACGCCTTTTAAGGACACAGAGTGACGAGCATGAGGAGTCCCCTCCGTTTTGTTTCTTCCTACTTTGAGACAAGGCATTGAGAGGGTGTGAAATTATTTTTTTCCCAAAAAGCAGAATAACTCACAAAAAGTGGCATATCACTCGCGCCACACGCGGAAGCTGCTGCTCACCTGTCCGCCACCAGTGCCACTCTCCATGAACTAACGACCTAAACATTCAGTTTGGAGCGTAGCGGCACAACTGGTAGCCTGCAGTTACATATTTTCTTGTATTTCTGCCCTTCACCAACCCCTCCACTAACCATGGATCGTGAGGAGAAGACTAAGACGACTGAGAAGAAGAAAAAGCATAGGCAGGCCATCACAGTGGCAATGAAAAAGGAGATTATTGAGAAACACAAAAAAGGTGCTACACTTACATATTTGTGTAGCATGTATGGTAAACCAAAAAGTAAAATTTTTTCCATACTGAAAGACAAGGAAAAGTTCATGGAAGCAAAGGTTTCAATGGGCATCACCTGGTTGAGTGGTTGTGAACCCAGCGAATCAGCTGACTGGCTGCCTCCCCACCCCCCCCTGGCCGCTGCCCTGATACCTTGCAGTGATGTTCTTATATTTTTGCTCCTCACCAACCACTCCACTAGACATGTATCTATATATTTGTTGTGTTATCTCCCATGTAGTGCGAATGTGCTCATTTCAATGTTTTTTTTTTTCTTCAAATTGTGGAATTTTTTATATTATATTTTGGTTCTCTGGAACCAATTAATTTTTTCCCATACGTTCTTCAGTCACCATAACGCACATTTACCATAACAAACGCTACATTGGAACGAATGATTTCCGTTATCACGAACTCAACTGTACTAAAAACATTATCGGGTGCCAAAACTGATCAATGTCGTACTCCACTAATCACTTCCCTCCATTCTGACTTTTTATCCTTTACCAGTTCTCATTTATCTTCTTTTCAGGTAGTCTTCCCTCCAGTTCTTATCATTCCCTTCAGTCCTCCAATGTTTTCCAAAATCCATAATAATCTCTTGTGTGAAACCTTAGTGAAGGTTTTTTTTAGTCTAAATATGTGAGAGAGTGTGTGTGTTATTCTATGTAGATATGATATACCAGATGTTTCCTTAGTTACTATCTAAATATTTGCAATCATCTGAAAGGTAATTAAATTTAAAATCAAACCATAGGAAATGTACACCAAATTCAATGTATTTTAGTATACTTTGCAAAGTGAGGAGAAAATATGCTAACCAGAGTTACCAATTACTTAAAAAGAAAAGTGTGAACACATAATTATATCAGTCTTGGTTATATCAGTCTTCATGAACATCGTATGATGAGGTATGAAAAAGGAACATGTAGGAAATAGAAACTGCATCACTGCGTTACAGACTACTAAATCCAACTCTCCTCCATGTCCATTTTCTCAGTTAGTAAAGCAATTAGACAATAACACTAAACCCTTGAGGAAAGTTCCGTTGCATAGTCTATCTTCTTAAGTTATCATTATGGCTTGACTAACACAACAGTAACATGGTAATAAAGAGGGAATGTGATGATGGTACAACACTGGTTTGAGCAATTCTGATTACTGTTGAGGACGATCTATACTGATGTTATTAGCAATGATTCCTATTTGTATATCACATTCATAGAAATATATCTTATTTTTCATTACAAGCCTACAATATGAGGTGCCCTTTCATGAGATCCACCACAGCCACATTTGTCAAGTCATTATTTTGGCTTAATAAATGCTTCCTGTCTCATATTCATAGGTATGATGCACTAAGCTACAGAGTATTCCTATCACTTACATGGAACTATGTGGCAGCAACAAATTTTTAAACTCATTACAACGTCACTTTCAAGTGTACCAACGAGTGTGAAAAATAATCATATTCAAACAATAGATAATCCATTATGTACAATGTTTATGATGATAAAAAAAAAGATGATTCCTATTAACTTGTATCAAATCTCAAATTACATTTTTTTCAATAGTCTAAAAACCATCTCTAACACAGAAATTGCACCACTATCACTAAACAACACAAAGATGAACCTTACCCCACAGGTCAAGACAATGGTGCACTACAGCTTGAGGCAACCCACTCGGATCATCTTGAGCTGCAACTAACAATAATCAACAATAATTTGTGTTGTTCCTTTGACAAATAAAAAATTAACAGAATCACATCACTATATGACTACAACAAATTACTATTTACTGATGTCTACTATGTGTAATCAACTGTAGTTGAATTGTAGATTCTACTGTATTGTGTTTAAATCATATACATCTAATCAAACAATCTACATATCATACATTCAAATGAAGTAATATAACCAAGGAGTAATATAACAAGCATTTAGAAAATAAATAATAATTATTTTAACCAGAAGGATGCTAAAAAACAAATAAAAAAATATAACGGTTTTCTTACTATGATGCGAATACCAGCAATGAAAGTGGTTACTCAAGTAATCTGTATCTATAGGAAATTAATTATAATCACGTGAATATAAACTTTTCATTATATTCTCTGTATAAATATATTATTTTGCTTACTGATGCACATAACAAATTACAAACACACGACTTTCATTACCCACTGCATTAAAAAAAAAACAGACTTCCCTTATGCACTGCTCTCCCACTAAAACAAGAAACTTCTTTAAATATACTCATTCCATAATAGAACATAATAGAACCAACAAATGAAGAAAAAAAAAAGGTAAATGACACTAGCCTATGTGGCAACTAGCGGAATACAATTCTATAACTATGCATCAAACAAATGTTATGTGCATTTGATAGATATTGAATAGACATTTGATGAAAAAAAACATTCATGTGATTCATGAATGGAACAGATACCAGATGTAATGTTTTATTTGTTTTCAGCAAAGATCCACGATGTGACTTGATATTTCCAAATATACAGTGCATTTCCTAAATCAACATTTTTAATCATGTGCTCATATCATTCTATTATGGTACAAAAGTGAAAGATGTAAAAGATATATGTATGTATGTATGTATGTATATATAAATATATATATATATATATATATATATATATATATATATATATATATATATATATATAGATGATAGATATACTCAATTACTGTACATATTCTGCCTACCATGAAGTGCCACTGCCCACTGGCCTGATAGTGAGTGCTGCCCTCATGCGTTGCTTTGTTCCTGCTGTTACTCTTCACTTTCCTTTAAAAACTTTTCATAAGCTTCTTTATCCATCAATTCATCAATCTCTGATGGAACTGTCAATTCCAACTTAAATAACCAACCTGCAATTAAAGCCAATACTAGTCACTGTCAAAAATTCCTTTGTCAATAGTTCAATAAAATGTGTTTTCCAGTATTTCCAAAACAATGTAGTACGTATATCACTGATAGGTTGGAAGTAAAGAAATCGAAAAATAAGTGAGCAGACTTACCTTCATCATAACAGCTCTTGTTTATGAGTGCTGGCTGGTCCTCCACAGCTGAGTTGATCTCGGTCACTTTCCCTGACACAGGACTGTAGAGCTCACTGGCGGCCTTGACGCTCTCCAGGGCACCACACTCCTCTGTCAACACCACCTCATCAGTGCTGTGTGCAGGTTATGAGCAGCAGCCTCATCTGATCAGCTTCTTCATCTGAGTCACAATAAGATTCAGACAAGATCTAACTTAAGTATATAAATGCTAATAAGAGTCCCTCTATTCAAGACCTAAATCAAGTACACTAATGCCCAAAAGTGTTCCTCTATTCTTGCACTCTTTGAATACAAAAATCGCTAAGCCACTTGTGACTCACTTGAAATCAACAGAAAATGACAACCTTCAATAAGTACTATACACCTACAATCACCTACATTGTGCATTGAGCAAAGTAAGAAGACTATTTTGGCATTGTGGTGTCTTTGGTAGAGGAAGAAGGGGAAACACAAACACAAACCTGAAAAAAACTTACCCATTTGTTCGTATTGTGTATCCACCTCTGGTAATTGGGCATAGACTATGTCTCCCAAGGCTTCCTGTAATGAAAAATTATAAATGTATCTATCTCACACACACACACACACACACACACACACACACAATGGAAAAAATCTAATATAATGCCTATTTACAAGAATGGAAACAAAAAAAAACCACTTAATTATAGACCAGTGTCATTGACCAGCATAGTATGCAAGATATGTGAGGTCATCAAGAAACAATGGAATGAATATTTTGAAAGAGAAGGAATAATAACAGATAGACACCTTGGATTCAGATCAGGAAGATCATGTGTCACAAACTTATTAAGTTATTATTCAAGAGTAATAGATATAATGGATGGATGGGCGCATTGCATACATTTAGACTTAAAAAAAAAAAATGTACATCAACTGAAGGAAAAACTAGACAAATATAGATATGGAGATAGGACCACACGTGTAGCTCAGGCCCTGTATACTACAACTAGGTAAATACAACTAGGTAACACACACACACATACACATACACACACACACACACACACACACACACACACACACACACGAAATATAGCTTCCCTTATAGATGTATTGACATATGGAATGGTTTACAAAAGGAAAGTTCAGGCCAAAAATATTAATGAACTTAAAGCTAAAGTTGACAGGACTCCATGCGCTTCGTTCAGCTCATAAGTGTAGCTCAGGCCCTGTATACTACAACTAGGTAAATACAGCAAGATAAATACATATACACACCAACCTGTGCATAATTTGTGATCCCAATGGTGCCAATATTACCATCAACAGCCACCCACTCATGTTTCTCTGTGTACTTGCAACCTAGACAGAAAAGAAGTACATTAGGGCACTGTGTGACTCTTAATGATATGGTTCAAGGCAGACTTAAGAAAACTTGTATGGGGTTGTATGCAATATGTACTAAGTATACTAGACTTATATTAGGTCTGACTGGCAACCTGCATGTTGTAACCTAACTACGTCATAAATTGGGTAAGGTCTGTACTTTTCCTCATCTACTGGCATAAATACAAAGAAAAAGAAAAAAGCTACAACTGTTATATCAGAGACAATCTTAACTTAAGAACATTTACATTGATAATCTTTATTGTACTTTTAATGTATAGACTGCTTTCCAGAAAGAAAACAAAGTTTTAAAACACTTTTCTCTCCTCTACCTGCTATTCAGTCCATTTAAAATGTTATATTTCATTACAAAATTTTTTCAAGTATATATAGACTTTGGTACCTCGGTTCTCGAACGTAATATGTTCTAGAAGCTCTTCATAAACCAATTTGTTCGTAAACCGAATTGCATTAATCCATTTCAAACTCACTTTCAACTTTCATTCTCACCACATTTATAATATATATATATATATATATATATATATATATATATATATATATATATATATATATATATAGATAGATAGATAGATATAGGTTCCCGGGTTCGATCCCCCGATATCCGGTGGCCACTTTCTTATCTTTGCTATTACCGCCGGGTGGCCAAAGATTACCCAAAATTGTTGCCATACTGTTATCAAAACGGGACCTGCAATGTTTATATGCTTTGTGACAGTGCAGCAGTTAGCCTCCTCGCATTCATCATCAATAACCTGAGCCACTAACAGGCGGAGGCCGAACACCAATAAGCCTCCATCAATGCCTGCCGGCCGCAATAGGTATATGATGTAAAAAAAAAGAAAAAAAAGAAAAAAAAATCAGTTTAGATCAGGCTAGGGTTGTGTCGTTGGGGGGATCCGGTTAGATTAGGTTGGGGTGTTTGGAGGGGGGGCGTAGTTTAGGCAACTTCTCACTAAAACCTTAACAGATGTTCAGTACAGTAAGTATCCTGTGTAGTGCAACAAAAATTATTCGGATAGGTTTTAAGAGGCGTTGTTCTGCAAATTTACCCATGTAAGAATAATTATGTTCCCTAGAATGTCAAGGGCACATGGCAGGAGCCTCAACGTGTGGAATGTCCTATTATCAATACCATCGATGAATAGAACCAGCTTAGCTCAATCATTGATACTATAGTGGTAGGCCGTGGCAGCACTACTACATACGTTCTTCGTCTTGCCTCATGGTGCCATGATCCATTACACACTCATAAAGAAGGCTGTAATGTTACATTGATAAAACTAATTCCGTGGGTATGTTAATAATTCATCCCGTGTTGACGGTTTACAACCTTCTACTCGACCTTCACCCAACATACACGGAAAACCTTAGATTATGCTAGCGTGACCTTACTTGACAACTGGTGGTGTGTGGTGCTGAAATGCTTGGCAATGTTCTTCCATGGGCATGTGGTCCTCGGAAGCTGCAGTAAGGAGAGCTTAAGAGTATAAGCTCTCAAGCCGCTGAGCAGTACCTTTGCCATTGTGAAGTAACAACACACTGGTCGAGTGTCGACCGGCGACGGCTCATCCACAACTGCTGAACCCAACTGTTGCCACACACTACACTACACATAAATATTAACTCACAAACAATACACGAGTTACTCATTTTATTTATTAACAACATTCGTTCAATCGTGCATCCTTTAAACTAATAAACCTTAGAAATATTGACGATAACTTACTCTCGGTATTTCTACTCTTACCTAGCTCCGTATTTGGTAGTTTCAAATCATGTAAGTACGTAGTAGTACCTATTACATATATATCTTATCATCTGCAATTATCTTCATTACATAAACTTGATAGTTTTCATTGATTTACATATTAATATTTAAGCACTTTACAAATGGTTGTCACACATCCCACACGATGTTAGGACTAATGAAACATTGATCTTTGCGTATATTCCATCAGAAAAATAACTACATAGAATAGTTAGTTAGTAAATGCGAAAAGGAGTAAGCGCCAAACAGCAGAGGTCATATGGCGCTACATGGAATAGTTCAAACTCTCTCTCTCTCTCCATTAGTATAGACATGATTTTACATACGTCCATCCAATGTTCAATAAACTGTGTATTTATTCAAAACACGGATTGTATATATTTGCTTCCAAACTTATATCAATAGTGAAATACACATGATACCTTACAAGGACGATTATGCCGCTGTATGTAATGATAATCCTTGACGGAGACATAAGCACAATAAACTGCCCCTGCTTCTCCGCCTCATATTAGCAGAGTCACTCCTTGCCCACAAACCCACCAATGATTATGCTGAAGTACAGTACTACACAGTGCACAGCTCTGTCCACGTTCAGCTGACGTGACGGTGATTTCTGCTTAAATAATAAATCTAATAACTAATTTCGTCAAAATCAATCAGTCTTAAATATTTGGATACTTTATTATATGCTCTATTTAACCCAAATTTTGGTCTGAAAGGTTAATCTATCCAATAGCCGAAAAATTCTGGTCCGTATTAGATAGGGTATAGCTTTTGACAAGAACCTGATTTTTAAATACCACATAACAAATCTGTGTCTTAAACTTTCAAGATCGATTGCCCTATTACTGAAAGTTAAAAACTTTGTGCCAGTAGAAATCATGAAAATTATGCATTATGCACACATAATGTTCCCTCACTTATCTTACTGTAA
>JAPQNM010000006.1:14193069-14248069 GCA_029783475.1 Metacarcinus magister | reverse complement strand
TGTATTAACTGAGCAGGATTAATGCTCAATTTTCCTGAGTCATTACATTGGTAAAAACTTCTAGCATTACATAATATGTATTTACAAAGTACAGAATTTGACTTGAGGTCATGCCAACATGTATTCAAATCTGATCTTATCCAAGTTTCTTTTGATTTGGTGAATTTGCAAAAATAAGTACTTAATTGAAATAAAAACAAATATGCTTAATGATATAGTTTTTCCAGGTCAAACTATTTTCACTTCTATGTTCATGCTGATGATATAAAAAATAGTTTTGAAGCAAGTAATTACTTTAACAATTTCAAATCATATGCTGTTAATCATATACAATTAATGCCGAGGTCATAGCAACTAACATTTCATACAACTTACCATCATCACCATCATCATCATCATCTTCAAACAAAGAGTGAGATCTTGAATTCTTGCTTGCTATCTTGGGGATACCTGTTGCTTCTGAAGACATCAAGGGGTTCTTAACATTTGGCTTCTGTTTCACTTCCCCAAATAAGTCCTCATCACTATCACTACCTCCAAACAAAGAGCTACTTTTTTTGGAGTTTGTTTTTGACATACCTAAGGCACTTTGGGGAGCATTAAGCACATCCTTATTATCTGCAGATGCCACTTCCTTATTTTTCTCATGTAAGGCACTAACTGCCTTTGAAGTACCCTCAGTACAGTGTGAACCTTTATTTGAGGTGATAGACTGCATGTTCGCAGAAGCAGATTCCACTTCATTTTGTTCAACATCTCTGGGCACTTTTCTTTGATCTTTGTTTGCTGATGGATGTTGTACTTTCTCACTAACTTGAACAGGCTCTGTTTTGCTAACATCAGTTGCTTTAACGTGCGTATGTTCAAGACTGCTTGCTGTGGTTGAACCTGGAGAAGGTGCTTCAGTTGTGGAGGAAGAGTCATAAGTATCAGAGGGACCAGCTGTATCTACACCACTTTTTCTGTGAGCTCTGCTGGGAGGCCGGCGTTTTATGCTCCCTCTCACTCTCGTCTGAAACACAATGCATATATATATATATATATATATATATAAGTAAAGCATTTTGCTTTAACTTAGTGAAAGAATATAAGTACATAAAAAATGGAACTATTGGAAGTCAATTGGAATGGCAAACCTCTAACTGGTAATACTGATTACTGTGTGTGTCAGTGAAGGAATCAGCATCTAACAGAAAGACCAGATATACACAAAATAAATATAATAAAGCTTACCTTATTCACACTTTGTAACACATTGCTGTGTGTTGCAGGATCAATAAAACTGACACTGCTTTCCTCTCCACCTGGTTTTGATTCACGTACATCAGCTGAGATTGGGGAAACTGGACTCACAGGCACCACAAGCTTGGACGGTGCTGTGCCCTTTTCCTCCGAGGGAGTTGTGGGTTTGGTGGCTCCTGTTGGTTCAGTGGGTGCGTCCTCTTCACTGCTATCACTCTCAGGTGCCAACATGCTTTTCCTCTGTAGCACCTTTGCAAATAATTCACTGCCTCTCATCCCACCACTACCAAACATTGACACTCCTCCAATTGGTGGCTTCCTTTTAGATTTAATCTCTTTGTTGGCCATCCCTTCCTTATTTTCATCTTCAGATTTATCAGGCTTAGGTTTCTGCTGATCACTGTCAATATCATGAGAGTTTTTAGTTTTACCATCTACATTAGTGTGTTTAGATTTAGGAATTTGCACTCTCTCTGGTTCTTGTTTTTGGGAAAAATTTTTCTCAGCCTCTTCTGGTAATAATGGAGGACTCTGTCTGTAAAGTGAAGTACTAATACTTATTTTAGAACTCCCAGTGCTGTCACCAAATATGTCATCATCACTATCATCATAAATAACAGTTTTACTATGACTATCTCCTTCAGAGACTAAATCTTGAACATCATCAAAAATATTATTTTCTATCTTTTGTTCTTTCTCTCCAGCAGGTTCGAGCAAAGTCTTACGTTTATTGATTTGTGCAGCAAGTTCTTTCCCTCCAAATAATGCAACACCTCCAACAGGTGGTTTAGTTGCACCTAATTTTGGTTCATGTGTGACAGCAGGACTAAGCATACTTTGGGAGGAAGATAGGTTCGTAGGCAAAGTAGTTTCATTCAGGGTTTTAGAATTATCTTCTTTAGGTAATCTTGAAGTTTCATTCTTATCATCCCCTGATACCATGCTTGAAGTTGTAAGATCTACTTGATGATGGATATCAGATTTCAAAGAACCATGTGAATCTTCCTTTTTCCTGGAGGAATCATCTGTATTTTGTGATTTTTCAGTGACACCAAATAAATCATCGGTTGAGCCAAATAAATTATCATCCTTCTTATTAGAATGAATATCAGTATCCTTCTTTGGAAATAAATTTGAGAGTCCTTTACAAGCCCCATCACCTTGATCACTTACTTCATCTTGTTTTGACTCATTATTTGATGTCTGTGAAATAGGTTTGAAAATATTGTCAGCAGGAGAATGGAAAATTCCTCCACTAGTTTCCATCTCGGGATGACTTTTATTTTTACTATTTAGTGTTGCAGCAGTCTTTGTGTCTAACTCAGATTCTTTTCCAGATTTAGGGAATTCATTTTTCTCCTTATTTGCCTGAGGTGGTGGGATTTGGGGGGAAACTTTGTTTGTGGTAAGAGAGGAAAAGATATCTTCATCGGATGTAGAGCTGAACAAACTTGAAGATACTGATTCTTTTGAATTTCCTTGAAGACCATCTTTTGTAGATTCATTAATATCTGCATTATCAAGTGCACCAAGTTGTGGCAGTTTCTTGCTGGCTGACTCTGTGTGATTGTTGCTGGATTGTGGTGGTAAAGGGGGTGGATCTGTCATAAAGGCTGATGCATGGCCTGCTTTGGGTACAGATTTTGAGATAGATGAAAATATATCGTCATCATCACTCGGAGAACTGAAAAGGGAATGATTTGACTTTGGAAGGTCAGAAATATTGACTGGCTGTGATGGGGTTTGATGATCAGGTGGTGTGAATAATGAAGGTGGCCTAGATGCCTTCACGGCTTCTACCTCAGGTTTGGTAGCTTCTGCAATCACTTTGGGTGACTTCTCAGGCAATGGTTTGTTCTTAACTGTCTTGGGTATGTTATAAATGCTGTCTTCCTCATCAGAAAAGAACCCTGCTGCTGATTTTGATATGCTATCTTTCCCACTCTGATTAAAATCAAACTGATTATCCATGTGGCTTTTTTTATCTTCACCCTTCGTTATATTTTCAGAACGGGATGACACTGCGCTTGAATGGGTGTTCACATCATGAGTAACAGAGACAGGTTTCCTTACAAGTGTATCAAATAAGTTCTCATCTTCATCAGAATCAAATAAGCCACCTGTTCCTTTTACTGGCAGCTTAACATTTGCAGGCTTCTGAAGGACCCTTTCATCTGGCTTTGATGGAGGTGGCTGAGTGTGTTTGGTGGTGTTTGTATTAGGCACATCATCATCTGAAGGCTCTTCATCTGAAGACTGTTGGTGTTGTCGAAGGGCAGAAGTAATGGCTGTTCCAAAGATGCTCACACCTCCAACAGGAACCTTTAAATGATGATAAAATATAAGTTTAGAATGCATTAAAATGTAGTGAAAGCAACCAAAATTCTGGTTTTCAAATTAAGGTGTGTCTACTCATGTGATTCAAGAAATATAGAAGCTAGAGTTCGAACCTTCCTTCCCGATTCCTTTGGTTGAGGTAGAGGGTGTTCATTAACTTCTTTGGTATCTTTAGGCCCTGAAAATCAAATACATGAACAATATAATGAGAAAGGAAGTACATTGGTATAATATACTTACATGTTGAATGAATGGGAGTAATAATTTGATAATAAAGTAAATGTAATTCAAGTACTACATATGAAAAACCAACAAGGGTAAGTCATGGAAAGGTAATAACTCATTATATTTGTTTTGACACACAGAAATTAAACTGGACTGATAAATCACTTTGAGCTATGCTCTGTTTATCTGGACTGAAATATAGATAGACAGTTTAGTTCATATGAGGTTAGGCTAGACCACCTATGTGTTGGTAAAATAAACTTTTTCAGATTGAGAAGAGAGAAGTATGGAGACTTTTCTGCTATAACCATCGTTTGAGGGAAATCCCTGGATGGATGACAAGGATTCGGAGATCTAAATAGATTTAATGTGACCTTGTACTGACCCGGTGTTGGTGCGGGGCCTGAGAACAGTGGCGATTCCTCATCACTTGAAAAAAGACCACCAGAACTGAGCAAAGGTCCCTCATCCAGGCTGTTGCTGACATTATTTGTTGTTCTTCCTGTAACACATCATTTTTTCTTATAGAATTTAAACAACATATCCAAATGATCATTAGATTCAAAATTATTGGATCCCCCATAACATAAAAGATAAAAGAAAGCTTCTACTAAAAAAAAACCCTGCTCAGTTGTATATAAGAGTATTAAATTTCTACCTCCTGATTAAGGGGACAGCAATCATTGGTGGAGTTATATATATGCTGGTGTCTGTTACCTAACCCTCGTACATATTATGCTGAAGTGCAGCACTTATGTCCAATGTATAGACTGAAAAACCCTTGTAATGGCATTCTTCTACTCTTTCATGATCTTATAGTTAGCACATTCAAGTACCCTCTCTATTGATTGCATTCTAGAAAAAATGCAGTTTCGATTCTTACTCTACATCAACTAAAATCAACCATGTAACTATCTATCTATCTATCTACATAACAGGCTCACATGCCCCAAGAGGGGTAGCTAAGACAAGGCACACACACACATGCACTCCTCTCATTTAGCAACACCACATACACACAAAATCTTGATAGAGAAATCACAATGTTCACCTGAGGCTGCTGGTTTGCTGGAAAACAGGTCTCCCTCATCATCTGAATCACTAACAAACAGGTTGTTTTTCTCCTTCATCTTGGGCTTGATTGGGGTTGCAGTTTTGGTAGGAGTAGCATCTGGCATGGCTCTAACATTCTTTACTCCTAGTGACTTAGCTGGGAATGTGATTTAAAAAGTGATAATGGATCAGTGCATTCAACCTTTACTTTCTACTTACTCTGAAATATCAAACTGTGTGCAATATGTTAAATCACATATGCAGTAATCAGTGAGAATACTTGGAAAATAATTATTGACTTAGATATGTACAGAGGAATAGTTCTTGATTTAAATATGTAAAAAAAATTTGTTTTTCTAACTCATATGTGCTTATACCACTTAAAACGGGCTTAAAAATACCTGATGGGGAGAGAGAGTCTGAGCTTTTGGAGCTTCCTTGGGAGTTTGAAGGCTGCCTGGGGCCATTAAACAAACCAGATGACTTCTGCTGCTTTCCAAATAACCCTTCATCTTCTTCACTATCAGATTCTGAGTCTGTTCACGAAAATATAGAAGTTCAAATTAGGAGGGCAGGATTGTTAACATTTTGCTCCTGTAAAACCACACACACACACACATAGGGCAAGGTTTTGTGAAGGAGATAAGAAATATACCGTGGCAAGGCTGGATAATGATAATAATAAGTAAAAATATATCTTTTAGATTTATTAATAATAATTACTAGAGTTATAACATACACTTCCAACAATACATCAAATCATAAAAAAATATCACCAATTGTGTCCATTGTGTAAAAATGATAATTGAAGAAACAATATTCAACCATCAAATGGACCATTGATGGTAATACTACAACAAGGGAGGATACTGAGTAGTTATTAGATATTGAAATCTCAAAGGAGACCTGATGACACATAGACGTTCTATTATCATATGAAGTAATTATAGCATGTGAAGGCAGTCTTACCTGTTCTCCTATTGTTGACATGAGTGGTAGGTATGGTGGTGCCTGCATTATTTTTCTTGGAAAAGATGTTCCCCACCTGTAAGAAAATAGTCATTGTGAGTTTCGAAATATGAAACTCATGGTAAATGACTGCACAAGACACAGACTCTAACCATTATACTAAATCACTTACAATAGAATTGCACCCAAGTCCAGACAAGTTTGTGAAGGAAGATAGTATGAATTGAAAATTCTGGCATACATATAGGATATGCAAATGAAGATAGTTATTACATCATGATATGTGCCCTTGGAAAAAAAATATATTCAGCTTCCATTTAGTATTGTCTGTATACTACAATTCCCTTCCAACATTGTCAACCCTTGCTTTCATATCTCACAATTCTATCCATACGCAAATTGAACACCTACAGTACATTACACGCCTGAACTACACTCATGTGGTCCTGTTTCCGTATCTCTATTTGTCCAGTTTTTCTTTCAGTTGATGTACATTTTTTGCCATTGTCACCTCTTCCTTCAGTCCATTCCAAGTATCTACATATCCTATTCCACTTGGATATCACAAACGTGTCAAACTACTTCTATACACACCAGACAATGTATATGAAGAAAGAAAAAAAAACATACAAAACTGTAATGCATAATGAAAACTTTTGAATACTTACAATGAACCAGGTGAGCACCACCACACCAACAGCTATGAAGATCAAATAACTAATCATGGTGGATTTTCCTGATGAAGGTTCCAACCCAACCCACAGTGAGGAGAAGAATACAAATCACAACCATAGCAATGTCAAAATCCATTAGAATATCTCCACTTGAGATTAAGTGATGCTGATATTTCTTGTACAGGGAGTACAAGATGTCAGATATGAAATTCATAATGAGAGATGAATAATGATGTTACAAATAATTGTGCAATGAAACTACAACCCACTAACACTGCTAGTGCCTGCAAGACTGTGTTCCAAGTCACACCTAACAATGACACCGGATGGATGCCACTAGTCCATACACTTATATATTTATGTTTAATTGTTGAGTCATACCCACTAACATATTCTAATACGCTTTATTTTGCCATTATGTATACCTACTACACTTACTAAAACACATGATATGATAGCTTGTATGTCATAAATCACATCCTGTAGGATGCATCTACAAGTGGCAACTCACCTTGAAGAGGAAGTACTGAGATAAGAGACTCCACCCTTAAGCTGTCCTAGATAAATAGGACACAAAATACTGATTTTTTCACCCAACAGACTACACTCATCTTAAGACTTATCATGTATCCTTTCTTACTACGCACATCATCAAAAAGTGGTTTCACACACACATGCAAAAAAATAAATAAATAAATAAATAAATAAATTAATTGATTAAAATAAATATGTATGTATATATAACTTGGTTAATGGATCTGGAGATGATGTACGTACAGTTTTTGTTTTCTATGTTAAATGGAGTTTCCTAGCTTGAGGTGATGGTTGGGTAAGATAAGTCAAGTGATGATGATGAATGATGTTAAACTTTTTTTTCCAGCCAACCATTAATCTTGTTTAAGTGGGACTACAGTTGTCACATTCTCCCTATCCTTACATGAATGTTCTCTTTGAAGTGGTCAACACATCCTATGATTTCCATCCACTTACATGCTGTACAGTACAGGAAGATTTTAGAAACTAAGTGGAAAATGATAGATGGATGAGAATCAGTGAAAGCAACTGAATGTGATGCTCATCAGGCCTAGTAAAAAAAAAAAACCGATTATAAATACCTCACCTTCTCTAAGTTCCTTGATGAGGATCCAAACATGTCATTGTCTTCATCACTAGACACTTGCAATGGCCTTTGTTTGCTCACAACACCACTGGATTTGTCAGGCAAGGAACCATCTTCTGCTGACCACTCAGAGTCACTGTCTTCATCCTATAGAAAGAGCAGCAGTGATACAGTGCTGATCTTAGTTTAAATGCAGTACAGTTTAGTCTTACACCTACATTACCCACTTGAGCTTTAATTTCTCTCATACACCCATCCATAAAAATATTAAACAGCAATAGCGACATCACACATCCTTATCTCAACCTGACTCCTATAAGAAAACTTTCACTTGGCTCTCCATCCATCCTTACACATGCACTTGCCCCCTTATAAAATTCCTTTACTCCTGCTAACAACTGTCCTCCAATACCATACATTTTCAGAACATTCCACAGAGGTTCCCTATCAACTGTTTCACATGCCTTTTCTAGGTCCATGTAGACTGCATATAGTTTTTCATCCTTCCCTAAATACTTCTCTACCATAATTATAATTGCAAATATCTGATCTATACATCCTTTTCCCTTCCTGAATCCTGCGTTCCCTCTTAACCTTACAGCTTCTTCTTCTGACACTCTGATCATTTGTTCATTCTTTCCACACCCTTTCTTCTTATGTGCCCAAATTCCTTTCAGTATTCCGTAATCAATTCACTTTAACACATTATAAGTGTTTAAATATTTTCCGAACACTATTTTTTCAATTGTCAAAGAATTTTGTTCTGGTGATTTTTACTTTCAGTGGTTTACACTTGTAGAAATTAAAAATTAAGTTTATCTATGTGATACCTGGAAATTGTTTCTGAGAGAAACAAAAGTTGAAAATGTTTTAAGTGACTGTCATTTGCAGTGAAACGTATTGTTGGAGTGTTTTAATTGCTTTCAAATTTCAACCTCACATGAGCAAGAGTTAAAAGATGTACAATTACTACCAAGAAAGTTGCCTTATAATAAGTCGACAACCAACCCACCACTGGCCTGGAGCTGCTGGCAGGGATAGCTTTTTGTTGGAGAGTAACTCGATCTGTCTCATCCTCTAATTCCCCTTCACTCTCTGTGTCTTCAGGGCTGAAGGTCACTCTAGAATTTTCTTCACTTGAGGAAGCATCAAGTCCCACTTTGTCATCTGACATAAATCCTTCAGACCCAATGATGAGGGGTAGAGGCCTATTTTCATAGGGGTCAATGAGGGCATAGACAGGCACTGGGCTGTATGAAGAGGAATTGGTATGAATAATTATGCTTGAGAAGTATTCAATGTGGGCATTTGTTACCTTCCAATCTCCTCCTCTAAACTAGGGATCAGCGATCCACCAAATTGAATTTTTCCTATAGATTACACGTATCAAAATGTGCAATTTTGTATAGCATGAGCTCATGTATCCACTTAATTACCGCGCTATTGGAAACCCTACTGTAATAAGAATCGATTGGAGATGAAAGTGGTGAGAGCAAAGAACATCCATGATTTCAAAAGTAAGCTGCATGAAAGCAGATATGGAGATATAAAATATGACCTTAGCTCAAATCATGTATAAAACAACAACAACACACACACACACACACACACACACACACACACACACACACACACACACACACACACATAGAAAAGGCTGAAACACAGCATCAAAATAGCACTAAACTCATCACTGACCTGCCAGGAGTATCATCATCTTCTGAGTCTGAGTCTTGTATTTCATGACGCTCATAACTTGTTCCTACTAAGTTGAGACCATTTGATATAGCCATTCTACATTTGGCTATGATGTCCTCCTCTGTTACTGCTGGCTAATGGAGTCAATAAAATATCAATTTTAATATGTTATTGGATGACACCCAAAGAATATAGGTAGTGCTCTTTTACCTACATTCTTAAAATTGTTGCATATCTGTTCAAGCCTCTCTCCATATAAAGCTAAAAAATTGTAAGTCATGTGAATTATGTTACAATTACTTTTATCCAACAACAAACAAACTGAAACCTTTTGGCACATATACATACCTTCTCTGACACCTCTTTTTTCTCTCTCACTATGTCTGCATCATCCTGGTATGTTCTATTCTCAATAAACTGGGTGTTAGCCAGCATGTGGAAGGCATTGTTAGTGTTAGCAATGGTAGTGACAAGGCGATCAGTATCCTCCAATGCCCGCTCCAAAGCTCCCTCCACCTCATGGGTCCGAGACACTAAACGCTGACAATGAAAGTGAACAATTTTTTGAAGAAACAGACAAATAGATTGACACAGACAAAAGAGGCAATCAAACATACCTATATTTTCTTTAATCAAATAATAATAATAATAATAATAATAATAATAATAATAATAATATTAATAACAATAATAATAATAATAATAATGTATTTATCTATCTATCTACCTATATCCCAGGCATTTATCCCCCTAATGGGTGATAGCCAAGACAAGGTATGCCATGGAGACATTACTCTCCCCTCCCCTTCTGCACCTTGTCTTTTTGTAGAGAGTATACAGAGGAGGGGCTTGCCAGACCCCTCACTAATTAATGACATCCCATTAATTATGCTAGGAAAGTATAAATCTATTTTTTAATGTAATAACTTTATTTGGTTAACTTTTTGTTTTCTTTTTAATTACAGAGGTGCAGGGTAGATTGATTCTTAGGACACTAGTAATGATTGGATGGAAATAATTAGGTTGCTGTAAATACCAATTTCTAAGAATATATGAGGATTTAAGAAACGGAAACAATCCAGGTGTTCTGGCGTACCTGTGATGTGCCCTGAAGAAGAGTTGCCATTGCAGCATCATCAGCCAAGCTCCAGGTTTCTGCATGTTGCCGCAGGTCAGCTGGAGACAACTTGGGGTTCTCCCACCAGCGGTCATTACTCTCTGCTCCTCCACCTGAGGAACCCTGAAGTGCAAAGACATTCATATTAAAAAAAACCTATTTCCATTATTATTATAACACACACACACACACACACACACACACACACACACACACACACACACACACACACACACACACACACACACACTCTGGCAGATGCAACAGCCAGGCAGAACAGTCTGTAAACTATTCTAAGGAAGAAATCCAAAAGAAATCATAATAGTTTACAAGAATATTAGTACATTTAAACTGCAATTTACGACAAATAATACCATACCTAAAATAAAATGCTATTACACTTATAACATGACGTGAGTAGTGGCTTGAGTGAATTTGGTAAATTTTTACAGTTTCACCATAATGACATGTGGCTACGAAAGCTAATGGCGTCTGCATCTCGTCCAACCACCGACTTTTAGTACTAGAAAACATTTGATAGCTTCTAAATTAACATAACCTAATTTAACTTAAATTAACCAAATCTTAACCTACATTGACAAATAACAGAACCTTGTTCCAACCAAACTAAACTTTACTTTTCGAAGAGAAGGTCTCACAGAAAACATTGAATATCTCATAAACTAAGAATTTGCAACGAAAATGTAATTAAGAAAAGCTTCTCAGACTGCATCAGGTAACGTAAAAATATAATCCTTAAATCTCTACAGCATTCTGGTGAAGATGTAAAATAATACCGTAAATTTTGACATCTTCACCATAATGGCGTATGGCTACGAAACAAATGGCGTCTGCACCTCGTCCAACCACCTACTTTTAGTCATAGAAAACATTAGACAGCTTCTAAATTAACGAAGTGCTTAGAGATATGGTAGTCGTACCGCGTTGTCATCCGCAATTCCTACGGCCTGTGCCTTATTATTTACCTGGTAAAGCATCTTTCAAGTTATGTTAGGTTGATTATGTTATGTTAGGTTTGGTTAGCTACGGTTTGGTTCGGTTAGATAAGCTTTTTATCCAAAAGTTAGGCACATGCCGTATCTATAAGCGAGCACTATGAGGGTACAGCATTTGTTAGGTTATGGTTAGATTATGTTATGTTATGTTATGTTATGTTATGTTATGTTATGTTATATTATGTTATGTTTGGTTAGGTACGGTTTGGTTCGGTTAGGTACGGTTTGGTTCGGTTAGGTTCGGTTATATAAGCATTTTATATTCTATTGCCCAAAAGTTAGGCACGTGCTGTATCTATATGCGAGCACTATGAGAATACGGCTGCCGTACCTGTAAGCTGTGCCCTAAATTAACATAACATAACCAAATCTTAACCTACATTGACAAATAACATTTTTGTTCAAACCAAACTAAACTTTACCTTAATCTCGAAGAGAAGGTCTCATAGAAAACATTGAATATCTCACAAACTAGGAATTTGCGACGAAAATGTAATTAAGAAAAGTTTCAGAATTCATCAGGTAATATATTAATATAACCCTGAATTCGCTAGAGCATTCTGGTGAAGATGTAAAATAATACCGTGGCTTATCTACAAAATATGTACCTAGTTTCAACATACCATTCCCGGGGATAAATTAAATGTTGAAAGTAGCCAGAGGGAGAAGGATGTTCGAGCCGTGATCAGCTGATTGTTGTTCTGCCTCAGTATAGACGCAACGATACTATGATTAAGAGAGAATCGAACCCATGAAGCACCGCCCATTAAATAGCTTACTGTAGGAAAAACCAAAATGAATTATCAATGGAACGAGGGAAATGTTAAGACTTAAGTGATGGTGTGTCTGAATGTATGAGTAATGCATAGAAGTTAACCTAAGTAGGAGTCAAATTTGTCATTAGTCCACAATTTGTTGGAATCATATAAATTCATCTGGGAATTAAGGTTATGTCGGAACAAACAGGGAACGAAAACGAAGGGAGGTCTAGGATGTGAGAGTATTGATAATTTACAAGGTACATAAGATGCAGGGAGATTAAAGGTATTCTCACAAATAGAAAGTTGCACTCGGGTCTATGAAGATGGAAAGAGGATGGTATTGCCAAGATTAAATTCATCTTTAGCTATGTATGTACGGAATCTAATGAATAAATTTCCATTAACATCTTGAGATATGTTTCTATATATTACTCATTACTAAGACCCTCGCTAACAATATTGGATCTCTTCCGAGGGGCGTCAAGTAAAGATTGTTTCACTTATTAAATCATATGACAGCTCCAGAAGGGCGGGAGTTTTGCGTCCACAACTCTACGCATCTTATTAAGCATTATTTAGCATTACTGGTAAGTACTGGTACATCAATCACAACGGTGTGTTTTAGAATGTAACAAAGCAGCGTACATTTTGATTATCGTTTCTGTAATACAAGCAATCATTTACTTATTGTCAATAGTCTAAATCAAACTGACAACACCATCATTGTTAATTCGTGGCCTGAAATTAAAGAGGCATTTCTTTCTAAATGACTATTGATTTAAATGAAGAGCATGGTGACAGAGGTCATATAATAAATTGTCTGTGTGTTCTTGTATGTAACGTGTTTACATAAAAATGGGCTTGTTTTCCCTTTCAGCTTGAAATGGAGCGAATCGAAGAATTGAGGGAGGAAATAAAAGATGCAATTCAAGCAATTCATAGTATTCGAGAGAACAAATGGCAATTTCTACAAGATTTCCACACCTCACTAATGGAAATTTTAGTAAGTCGCTATGTTGGATAATAATTGTCCTTTGATACACCGTTAATAAAAAAAAATATATATATATATATATATATATATATATATATATATATATATATATATATATAACTGTAACCTAGCTCTACACATAGTAATGCATGGTATGAATTTTAACAGCTCAAGCAGATGTCAGATAACTTCCGTGCCAACTTGGAGAGGTACCTGGAAACGAAGAACGAGAATTTGCATGTAACGCTCAAGGATATGGATGCATGTCTGAACCAGGCGTCTGGAGCGCATGCTGACATGACCTCTTACAGGATTCAGCTCATAAACGCCTGCAATCACAATATTGAACCGCCCTTCACAGCTCCAGAGGAAGAGGCCATACTGGTAAGATGAGTGCCCAGTATTCTTTCCATGCCTTTCCATATCTAGAATGATGTTCTATGTAGCACTTCTGATATTAATTCCACCTGCGGATGTTGTTCCGACACGGTGAGCATAAAAACGGCCTAGTGGGAACCGGGCCTTAGTGAAGTCACCGTGCTTCGATCGTTTGACACAGTTACCAATGGTGTCTCTAAAGTGGCCAAATTCCCCTTGTTATTTGTTTATTGCAGTTAATGTGTTTATGGAACACTGGCAATTTATTTCCTTTCTGCTGCTATATTCTCTTCGTAATGCCGTCGTTTTATGATCTGATGTTTTGGGGTGAATCCTCCGCTTTTTTGTTTATGTAATTTATTTGTCATCTGAAACAATCGTTGAATTCCATTATTAAACCAGGGAATATATTTTTTTTCATTGATTAAGGATCTTTCATAATAGGCTACAGGATGAATTTACGTTGTTGTGGTATTATAGTAGTTAAATTTTGCAATACGTTCAGGCTTCATCTTGTGTTTGCTTGTTGATATCTGTGCAAAGACAAGAGCTGAGATATAAGGAAAGATAACAGGGTTACTACTTATTCCACACTTAGATCGATCTCAGAGATATATCTTTGAAGTGAATTCAAATGTAAGTTGATACGCGATTTCAGCGGCAAGCTGACACAGGTTCTAATATCTTCACCTCACTCTGGTCAAGGAGAGACGGATTAAAATATATATATATATATATATATATATAATATATATATATATAAACACACCCCCACACCCCCCCCCACACACATATATATATATATATATATATATATATATATATATATGTATATATATATATATATATATATATATATATATATATATATATATGTATATATATATATATATATATATATATATATATATATATATATATATATACATATACATATATATATATATATATATATATATATATATATATATATTTGTATTTATATATGTATATTTCCTATGTATATTTATATATATTTATATATTTTTTCTTTTCCTGTTTGTAGTTACGATTGCATTTATTTTCTAGCTAAATGGGCAAGGAATCAAAGATCTCCAGAATGTATCAGTTGAGGCTGAACACTGTGTGATGCAAGTGAGTGAGCTGCAGGACCAGGCATGCAGCCTAATGAATACCCTCGGGGAAAACATTCCTCAAATGGTACAATACTGTGGTATTATCTCTTAAGTGTTTGTACGAGTATTTACTTAATTGACCTTGAAACAGTATTCATTAAGAGACTACACTGTTATGTATGTAACTATTCAATATTACATTACTTTACAAACCATTCTTCTCTCCTGTAAAAAGACAAGTCAGAGAGGGAGAGGAGAGTAAAGTCTCCCCAAATGCTAATCACATTGTCTTGGCTACCTCCTATAAGGGAGATATACAGATAGATAAATAAATAGAAAGATTATTATTATCATCAATAACATCATATCATCATCAACATTTTTTGTAGTCAGTGTAAGCTGTGCTGACTGGTATAATGATTCTCATCAGATTGACACGACGCTAAGCGAAGCAGTGGTCGAAATGAAAAGGGCTGATGAGGGACGACTGAGGGAAGCAGAGGGGATTTGGCAGCGAGGCAATGATGAGTTGAACAAGGCAGTGCAGGTACTGGAGAGCATGGAGAAGGTCAAACAGCAGATAGAATGCCTTTGTCGAATCTTTAGGAAACCAGACAACTGAAAAAAGACATCATTGGGGAACTCTTTTCTGCACGAAAAGCAATATTGTTTCTTGTTTATGGAAAATGATTATTTTTGTAAACCTTAGTAATAGGAAGACCATTTATGTGCCTCATTGTATTTTTTATCACTTGATGTATGCTATTAACCATTCATAATACATGTTTTTTCAACATTGGCCATACATCTATTACCTTACTTTCATTTTCGTTCCATAGCCTACCGGCGCCACGGGTAATGGATACAAAAAATAAAGGACAAATTCGTGTGTGTGTGTGTGTGTGTGTGTGTGTGTGTATATATATATATATATATATATATATATATATATATATATATATATAAGACCAACAGTAACTTGTGTCATTAAAATCATGTGAGGAACCACAAGTCAGCTGTAACAACAAGATTAAACCGCGAGTATTCAGTATTGTCACTTGATCTTGATCTTGATGTCACAGGTGACTTGAAATTTCCTCCAAGTCAGGCCTTTATATCGGCAGCTCCTGTGAGGGGAATAAGGGAAAAAAAAGGAAAGTACACAGAAAAAAAGAAACTAAATAAATCAAAGATGCATACTCTAATTACATGCCCTAATCTCTCAATCTCGCATACCACATTTTCTCCAGGAACTCTTTCACCGCGTCAATCATCCGTTCACTCGTCTCCTCACACAGTCCTAGCAACAACGCCATCCATTCCCTTCCAGTTCTTTCAGTCACCTCATTCATTTCACGTCCCATTTCTGCCAGAATCACACGCATCATTTCCATTCTGTCACATTGTGACAATGTGTAGCTGCAACGGTGCAGGTGTGGTGAGCAAAGGTGGCATTTTTTTAAAGTAACCATCGTGAAACACTTCCCTCCGTTCTTCTCATATAGTGCCAAGCTGCCTATCATCTGTATATGATCCTTGGCGAGAACCGAGTCGAGTGGCTTCAACCACAGCAGAATTAACACATGGCAGGCTGCAACCTTAAAAGATACGTGGGGCAGAAGGTTAATGTGGTCCGATGGAAGCCTCCTCAGACTCACTATGGGAATACGGATACCTTTTTGGCCGGCTCCTGGAATGACGTGGTGAGTGGTGTTAGTTAGTTTTGCCGTATATATAGTATGAACGATGATAAGTGGGTAAATTTCCAATGTTGCATCCGTATGAACCCTGCCATATTATTGTTAAAATTTCCTTAACCTTGCCTCGTCAGTTGAATGTTGGATTAGGAAAGATATAGAAACAAAAAAACAAGCTTGGGGACTTGTGGCAATGCGAGTTTCTTGGGTGGATAAGGCGAAATACAATGATTTACGCTATAAATAAGGTGCCAGAATCACTAATCTAACCTAACAATGATCTATTGACGAACGCGCAATGCACAAAACCTGGTGTGTAGCTACGAAAAAAAAAAATGGCTTCTGCACCTCGCCAAACCCCGATTATTGGTCATCGAAAACATTTGATATCTTCTAAATTAACATAATAAAACAAAACCTAAATTAACCAAACCTTAACATACATTGACAAATAACAGAACCTTGTTCAAACCAAACTAAACTTTACCTTATTCCCGAAGAAAAGTTCTCATAGACATCATTGAATATCTCTCAAACTAAGAATTTGTGACGGAAATGTAATTAAGAAAACCTTCTCAGAATGCATCTGATAATGTAAAAACACAACTCTGAATTCTCTAGAGCATTCAGGTGAAGATGTAAAATAATACCCTAACTTTACCTAACCTAACCTAACCTAGCATCGTCAGTTGAATGTTGAGATGAGATTCTGCTGGAGTTGGCCGTCTCTATTGGCGTTACTAATTACTTGCTTTTTCTGTCTTAATTTTAGGTCAGTATATTGTACAGTAAATTGAAATTGTGGGAGGGATGTTGGTAAGGGTAAAGAAAGATGAGGATATCTTCATTATAAGGTAGGTAAGAAGAGGGGGATGTGAATAATTGAAAAAAAATTATACCCTCTTTGTTAAAGATAAAGAACTGCATTTTTTTGTACTAAGAAACTATTTGATTTTTTGTTTTTATACATATAAGAATTGAAGTTGAAGGAATGAGGCATAAAGGGGGATATTTTATCATTACTACCTGAGATTGCAGCCATTTTCAGGAACTATTAGGGCACCCAGTGAAGTTTGGCAGGGAAAATTTCATAGCTTGGGAAACCTCTTATTACAGATGGAAAGGTATATCAATAGAAATTTAAGATGTGATTTTTATTTAATTTATCAACTAATTCATTTTTTTTAAATTAAAATTTTTTTTTTTATTGCTTACGTATATGATTATCAATTTTCATGCCACATTGCCAATACTGGATAGGGTATATTAGTACTAGAATCCTAATTTACATCTAAGGGAGCTGGTATATCTATTGTTTTATCCAAAAGCAAATTAACTTTGAATGTTTTCATTCTTGTAATTATATCAAGTGAGGCATAAAATTACAACTCAGAGAACTTAAATTGATATGGGCAACCCATTTCCTCTGTCCGAGGATGTGTGATTCTAACTTAATTTCTAATCCTATGAAATTTAGTCTTATTTGTGATTGTTTTGGTTGAATATCAGTTTTTAACTACCATAATTCTCTTTTATTTCAGGAGAACACTATAGGAGTGTGGCGTATCTCAGAGTCTGAGGATGACCCAGTGCCCATCTCCTGCCTGCCTCACCAAGGAGATGTTAGTGACATTCAGGTGAGTGCACACACACACACCCACTCCAATAGTTCAGTGGTTAACGTCCCCGCCTTCTACCCAGTAAGGCGTGGGTTTGAACCTTGCTGAGGTTGCTATTGATGCACAAACACTACGCATCAGGTAAGTCACGCAAAAAGGGTCAACAGCGGGGGTCATATCCACAACAGAGTTTACCTCTGTCACTTCATATATAACTCATGCCCTCTCCCTCCCCGCACCTGATATAATCCAAGGGTCACATCAAATGCACGAGAACCTCCTACAGGTCATCAAGGCAAATAATAAATGAATGTATGAATATCTAGTGCCTACAATGCTGAGAAATGTAAAGTTCTGGAAATTAACAGATGCATCGTGAGACCAAGCTGGAATTACAAAATGTGGAGTGATCGAATTAGCAAAGCAGATAAGGAATGAGACCTAAGTTTTATAATTCAAACAACACGTCCCTAGAGAACCATGCATGCAAGATTACGAGAGGCCTATAAGTTCTTAACAAACATTAGAGTGGCATTATAATAAATGGATGATGATATGATGATAAAGGTGATTGATGTGGTGATTTGACCTGGGTTGGAATGTGCTGTGGTGATGTGGCCTACGTTTATCCAAACGTAGGCTACGAGGGAACCTAATAGAGTTATTTAAAATTTTCCATGGCTTTGACAATATCAGCATAAATGACTATGTAACTACCGATTTTACAAGCACCACTTGTAAAAATGGTTTCAAGATCATTGGTAAGTGTTTTAGATTGAACGAAGTGAAGCATTTTTTCATAGATAGCTATTAAGTTTTGAGAAAATGCATGTCATAATCTGCACCAAAGGAAGTTAAAAAGAAAACACTGTTAGTCTTAGTGTTGTGGATTAAAGAAATAAATATTTGTATGCTTACTGCAGTATGTGACGAGGGACTCCTTCATGGTGGGCAGCAGCATAGGAGCAGTGAGGCTTTGTAGGCATAATGCAGATGAAACCCTTGAAGCAGTCAATTGTTGGGACAAAGTGCACTCCTTTACAACAGGTAAGCCTCTGCTGGCTCATAGCTAATGTGTTAAGGTTTAATGGCTAAAAGTAACTATTTATCTATCTACATACCAGGCTGTAATCCCCCCTAAAGGAGGGTAGCAAAGTCAAGGCATGCATATACATATACATTCCTCTCATTTATCCCCTAAGTCCCCATAAGAGAAGAGAAGTACACACTGCCCAAACACCATGTCAGACCAGTCATGACAGAATCCTAACTAGTACACTCATACTTATTGCTTTTATCTTTATACTAGGGAACTATGCATGCACTCCATCAATCAACATACTATACCTTTAGATAATGTGAATACTGTAATAGTTATGTGGAAATTAATAATGATGTTATTTAACACTCCATAAGTTTATCACACTATTTTTTGAAGGAACAAGTTTATGATTTTTTTTCTTGTTTTTCTTTCTTTTCCTTTTTTTTTCCCTTTCTACAGGCCCAGCTCCATGCACTTCCTTGGCATGTAGTGGTGAACAAATTGCCTCAGTAGGGGAGGATGGGAAGCTAGTCATCCTTAACCCAAACCAGAAGAAACCAGTCAGGGTGTTGGGTGAGTTGTGCTGGGGTGTTCAACTTCTTAGGTTTGCCAGATTCTAATTTCTGAACAAAAATCAACATAAAAGGTGACAACACTTACCATCACGACTGTACATGCTGACCAATCCTAAAATAGTGAATTGAAAGCTAACTTGATTGGATTTCACCATGTTTCCTGGCCATGATTTGAACCCAGACATAGCTAACCATAAGACTGCCAATCTACCATGATACTTTGTGAGGGAGGTAAAGAAAAGATATAAAAGTATCTTTTACCCAGAGGTATATTCATGGCATTAATTTTTTGTTTTGTTTTACCAGAGGGAGTGGGAGGTTGCAGCCTGTATGCAGTGATGTTTGTCCGCACCCATGAGGTTTTAACATCCAGCATGCAGGGTCATCTCAAGCTATGGGATCTGAGAGCTTCTCATCCTGCCAAAGGTCTTCTTTTCAGCCCAGACCAGGTTGTCCAATCATAATTTGTGTCTATAGGTTTTATGGAATATTTAATTATTAAGGATGAGTTTCAGTAGATTGTGAGAGTGTAACAAGTGTGAAGTTAACACCAGCCGTCAGTTACGTAGGAGTTGAGTAAGGAGAGGGCCACAGGGATGGTACAAACAACAAAACAAAGAAGCGAAGTTTATTCAGGAGACTTATATAAAGAGGAGGTGGTAGGAGTATGAAAGTCACTTTGTATGTTTAATGAACAAGAAGACAGAAAGAGAAGCAAGTGTCGAGCAAGTGTGATATGCCCCAGTTTTCATAGGATTCGGTTTTCGATGACTTTTTTGTCAAAATTTTGTCCCAGTTTTCGTACATCGGCTTGGTTTTTGTACAGTTGAAAATGGTTCGTGCCAAACTCATCCGCCTGCCCGCGTGACTTGGCCACTCATTTCCCGGAATCGAGCGCCCACACAAAGCATCCCATGCGTTCGTGACTCAGTCTGCCTTTGTTTCTCGTTGAGTGAGCATCACCCTGCGCGTTTATCTGAAACATTTTGTAATAATCCATTGTTTTTTGTGCTTGTTTATTGAGTGCGACTGCTAAATAAGCCACAATGGAGCCAAAGAAAGTTCTGAGAGCCAGCCCTTTGATAAAGAAGGCGAGAAACATGATAGAATTCAAGAAAGAACTCATAGCAAAGTACAAAAATGGCGTACGCATGGCCAATCTCTCCAGGATGTACGGGAAGTCTGCATCAACGATCAGTTCCATCCTGGCGAAGAAAAAAGAAATCAAGGAAGCTGATGTTATGAAAGGGGTAACTGTGCTAAGAAAACAGTGATCTCAAACAATCAAAGATGTTGAGAAGTTGTTGGTGTGGATCAACGAACAACAGTTAGCGGGAGATAGTGTTTCGGAGGCGAAAAGGCAAGGCTGTTGCATGTGAATTTCGCAAAGAAAATGCCTGGAACAAGTGCTGCTTTTAATGAATTTAAGGCCAGTAGAGGCTGGTTTGACAAATTCAAGAAGCGAACTGGCATACATAGTGTGGTTAATTTGACAAGAGTCTTCAATAAAGGTAAAAGTGGTGTTAAATGTTCATTTGTCCATTTCATTAGTCATTTATATTTATTTTTCATTGTTTTCTGTATGTAAAACTATAGTTATTCTCTATAAAATGTATTTTTTGTTAATATTTTTGGGTGTCTGGAATGGATTAATTGGATTTACATTATTTCTTATGGGAAGTATTGCTTCAGTTTTCGTACAAGTCAGTTTTCGTCAGACTTTCGAATGGATTAATCACAAAAACCGAGGTTCCACTGTATATATTTTTTTATTATTCTAGTTATTTATTTATTTTTTAATGTAAGAAAGCCTTCACATGGGTGGTACTGTGCGGTCATCATTTTCCATCCTTCCAGTGTTTGAATAGCATTTGACTAAATATTTCTAACAGGTGGCAGTGTGTAACCTGGCAGGCCACCCCACACAGCAGCACTTGGTAGCTGCTGGAGGTGAGGATGGGACACTGGCCCTCTGGGATATGCGTAACACTGGTCACCCTTTCACAATCATTGCTGCCCACAGTGGTCCAAGTAAGGAACTTCTTTCTCAAGTCTAACTCATTAGTCATTTCATGGAAAGTTAAATCACCAAATATCCTGAAGCTTTCTCTTGTCTAACTTAGCACTCACTCCTTGGAAGTTAAGTAGAATTAATATGATCCCTGAAACTGCTCATGTTAGAAAACTATGTTTTTCCCAGTCTGTCAGGTTCAGTTTCACCCTGTGGCTCCTGATCACCTCTTCACATGTGGCATGGATGGGCAACTGTTGCACTGGGATGCCTCGTCTTCAACTAAGCCAACTCATTTGTCCTACAAAGGAAGTCAGGAGATACCAGGTAAAGTATATGGCTGGACTTGCATTGTTTTCTGTTTTCATATCTTATTTAATGTTAGTGCTTTTGAACGTTGATTAATACATTTCTAAGGGGTGGAATCATAAATCATAAACTATTTTAACCATTTGTGTGCACACCAAACGAGCTGTCAATTGGTATGCAGGAACAGCTTATTGAGCTGAAGAGTGACAGTAGGCTGAAGGAACTCTTTACCTCCTGCTCTCTTTCGTCATTCTGGGTAGCATTGATGCAGGAATACCCTCACCTCTGTGACGTTGCCTTGAAAATGATCCTCCCTTTTGTGTCTACGTATTTGTGCGAGGCAGGATTCTCAAAAATGACTGCATTCAAAACTAAATACCGTAATTGTGCGCAAATCAAAGATGATTTGAGGCTCTGTTTATTGAACCTTGTGCCAAGAATTGAGGATCTTTGCAAGGCAAAGGAGGCTCAGGTGTCACATTAACATTGCCTACCGGCAAGCTTCTATAAAAATTGCAGATGATATGCCTACTATTAGGCCTAGTAGTACTACTGCTACTACTACTGTGGGCCAATACAATGATAGCCTAGCCAAAGGCTATCTATCTATGGTGGCATAGTTGGAGGGGGAGGGTTGAGTGGGTGGTGCAGGGAGGAGGGAGGTCTCAACTGCATTGAACCAGCTTTGGGGGGGCTCAGCTTGCAAAAGGTTGAGAACCCCTGCACTAGCAGGATTAAGTGGCCAGCAACATGATGTAGTTGAGGTCCTCACGCCAGTGTCAGTATGGATGGATGGAGAGACTGCAGCCCACACTGTCCTAGAGCTAGACAGAGTGGAGTGGTGGAGGAGTTAGCTTCTGTGAGGTAACTGGCTGACCTCTCCTTTGTGGAAGTCATTTAACTTGAGCACCTCATAAACAAAGCCTCAGAACCCTGTAGTCATCATACAGTTTTGTGAGTTGCATAGTTGCCCTCAGTTATTTGCAGTTCGTACATATCCAACAGCACTTTAAATTCAGACTCATAATTGCCCATCTATTGATTAATTAGAACAGAATGGATGGATGGTGTGAAAAGTGTTGAATGAAAGAGGAATATCAGTGGAGCAAGAAAGGATGATTGTGCATGATAGAAATTAATGGGGAGCACTGGTGAATGCACAATTAATGACATTACCTCGACGACCTCTGGAGGAGGTTCTCGCACATCTGATGTGACCCTTGGATCATATCAGGTGTCGGAAGAGAGAGGTCAAGAGTTAAATATAAAGCGGTAGGGGTAAATCTTTGTTGGACTTTGTTGTGGATATGACCCCGGCCCTATTTGCATGACTGACCTGACGTGCAGTGTTTGGGGGGGTGTACTTCTCTTCTCCTATAGGGTCTATGGGTTAAGTGAGAGGAATATATATGGGTGTGTGTATGCCTTGTCTGCATATAGATGGATATAGTCATACTGCTATTCATAAATTATATTTTTGATGTACTATTGCCCATATCCTAACATGGACAGTAGATTATGCTAACATATGTATGTATAGTTACATAATCATCAGTTGATGTTCACAGGTGGAAGTGTGACAGTGTGGCTGGGTAGTGAAGTGTCCCGGGGAGCAACAGACACAACTTGTATCCTCCAGTCCCCACTTCCCATCAACTCTTTGGATGTAGAGGGGGAAACTCTCATTGCTGGTTCAGACAATGAGGCCATATATGTCCTGGGCCAGGTGTTGAAGAAGAGGATTGATGACATGGTGTATTAAGCATAAGGTATGTGGTAATGGCTTTTTATATGTGGAATTCCTTTGCAGTATTTTCTCGTATGCTCTCTTTTCTTTCTATGGCCTCCTTTATCTCATCTGTCCACCATGCACTTCCCTTTCTCCGACTCCTTAGAGCTCTATACCCAACCACTTTTGCTGCTACCGTTGAACACCCTGAAATCTTCACCTCACTAACACTTTCTCCCTCTTCAACTCTAACCTTAGCTTCTGCTTTCATACTCTTCTCTAACCCCATTCCTATCCATCCTGTCACTAGTTAACATCTTACTCACCTTTACCTTGTCACTTTTCCTGCTATATTCCCATCCACCTTTTATCATAGCAAACACAACATATCTGACCCTTCAAACATCCCTTAGCATCCAACACATCCCTCTTCAATTTCTCGTCCATTGCTATGTAATCAATCATACTCTTCTACTCACCCCTCTTACCTCTCCTTCTCCATGTGTACCTGTAGATCATTTTATGTTGAAAAAAAGATGTTTGGTAAGAAGAGCCCCCTTTCCTCTCATGTCAACCAAGTACTATTTTTTATTCACTCTCCACCACACATGCTATCTCATTATTTTCAACCCTTCCATTCATATCTCCAATTAACAGTATTCTACCCCGTCTTCTAATCTCCATCAGAACTTTGTCATCTTTCTCCCCTTTCCACTTCTAGCATTTACATATGCATACACACAGACCCATGTGTATTTCACGATTCCTACCTTTCCACACTACCTAGACCCCTTCCATCCATGTGACTATTCCTTCACATACCTTAATTAGTCAATGCAAAAAAGGAGCAAGCGCCAGACATCAAAGGTCATACGGCGCTATGTTAATGTAAAAGGTAGATGGTATAGCAAATTATGGGGAGGGAAGTTAGTCATAGTCAAAGAATTTGATAAAATGTAGGATGTATATTTGTTGTAGGAAGGAAATTATGTTGTTTAAGTGGAAATGTGGAGATTCTACAAGGATATCATTAAGGCGCCCCCCCCTAAATGCTATCCTTATAGAATAGGGCTTCCCTTGCTTATCTCATCCAATACACATCACACCACTTCTATCCCTTCCCATACTTCTTTACCTTTTGGTTCTCCATTCTCTTTATTAAAAGTTCTCACCCCATACAACACAATATATATATATATATATATATCTATATATATACATGTATATATGTATATATATCTATCTATATATATATCTATATATATATCTATATATATATCTATATATCTATATATCTATATCTATATATCTATATATCTATATATATATATCTATATATATATCTATATATATATCTATATATATATATATATATATATATATATATATGTATAAAGAGAGAGAGAGAGAGAGAGAGATTATGCCAAACTCCTAGAAAGGATGAGGCTTTAGGTACGATCTGATTTATACTTAATTTTGGAAATCCAATCCATTGCCTATTTACACAAAAACATATTTTTTTTCCAAAATTGTTCTTTTATTGTCTATCTAGTTCTCATCACAGTAAATAACTACGTAATAAGAAATACATTGGAGGTGTGTTCAATGAATATAGTATATATTAACACAAAGGTACTTAGGTTGGTATATAGGTCAAACCTCTTGTTCCTTTTCACTGCAAGTTTATCTATCTATATACCTGGCTTATATCCCCATTAAAAGGGGATAGCCAAGACAACACATTTAGGGTTCAGAGAGATTTTACTCTTCCCTCCCCTTTTGTGACCTGTCTTTTTATTGGTGAGAATACAAAGGAGGGGCTTTCCAGACTCCTCAATCAGTCCCTTTTTTTATTGTCGCCTTTTATGATCCGCATTGGTAGTATTCTTGCAGCCCAAAAGTCCACCATTTTTCAGCCAAATGTTTATTTGCTACCACTTGCTGTTTCATCTTCATTCCCTTGTCGCCTTAGGTGAGCCTAGGTATTATGGAGTAAACAAAGTGAATTAGTTATGTCAAATTACCTTCTTACATTAATGCAATTTTCCATATAGTGTGATGCTATATGATAACTGTCAGTACTTTATTTCTGTAAAATTTTGAGATGTCCCCTTCCCGGTTTTTCTTCATCTCAAAATCTTTCTATACGTATCATGACTAATTCCTGTAAATGTTTTGTCAACCTCAACATGAGCTGGCTTTGTCCGACTTTTGAAATCCCACTTTTGGTGGTCCCATAACTCCAGCCTTGAAAAATAAGGCATAACTTACAGTCTTATACACCAAAAATTAATGTAAAAAAAGATAAAATCAAAGTAATCTGTCATAACTGAAGTGAATATTCTATGGAAAATGTATGGAAATTTGTAACTCACTGTTTCTGCAATTTGATGCAAGTCTTTAGCAGCAACTTGACCAGTTTGTTGAACAAGGGAAAAAAAGATAGATTTCTGGTTGTTGAGTAGAATATGTGGTGCATCAAATTCCTGTAAAAATATAGACAAATATTTATTTAGAAGTTTGCTTGTGCACGAGCAAACTTGGATTCATCCAAGTTATTTTCAAGTTAAATTTCTTATACAAATTTGTGATGGAAAAATATCACCTATCTATCTAAATACCAGACGGTTATCCCCTGAATGGGGGCTAGTCAAGACAAGGCATGCATACATATAAATTCCCCACACTTACCCCATAGGTCCCCAGAGAAGAGAAGTACACCTTTTCCTAATGTACATATATCCAAACACCTAACAGCAAATGAACAGTGCTTCTCTTCACGTTATACTAAAATTTTGTCATATCAAGAGGTATTCAATCAAATATATGGACATGATCAAGGTGAGATGATATACCATGAGCTGGCCAGCCTGAAGCACCATCACACGGTCACTGTCCATGATGGTGTGTAAGCGGTGAGCAATGGTGAGCACCGTACAATCTGCGAACTTTGTTTTGATTGTCTGCTGAACTAGTTCATCTGTCCTGGAAGTTGGAATCATAATAATTCATTGAATCTAAAATCAGAGTCAATATAAAGCCTCACTCACTTAATTTTGATATACATTCTTAACAAACCTTGGGTCCACATTTGCTGTTGCTTCATCCAGGACAAGAATCTTATTGTGTCTGAGAATGGCTCGTGCTAAACACACCAACTGCCGCTGCCCTACACTTAAATTGATGCCACCCTCAGACATCTTGGTTTCTAGTCCACCCATGTCTGATATTGGATTTTTTAGTTGGACCTGAAAAGTGACATTTATTAACACTGTACCCATTGTATATTGAGGAGGAAAGGAAAAGAAGGGTGGAGAGAGATGGGAATGAAGGACAAGGACAGGACAGTCTCTCTCTCTCTCTCTCTCTCTCTCTCTACAGTATCTATCTATTATCTATCATATTTAATCACATGTGTATATGTACTGTATATTCTTTCATTATATCATGTATTTCGGGGGTTAGTGGGCGAAAAAAGGGTAAGTCTTAAGAGTTCAGGAATACATTAGTGAATTTCCCATAGGTTATTAACTTCCAAGGGTGCGCAAAGGGCGCGGACTGCATTGACTGCACCCTTGGGGGACCGACTGTAGTTAATTTTCTTTCTAAAAAATGTCAGCTCCCATAGAAATGACCTCCACTGCCTACTCTTTATGTTCTTACAAGTCTGATGCATTAACTTCCATCTTATGATCCCTTTTTCTTGAACACTTTTCTACTCATGTCATTTGCACTCTGTTTTTACTATTGGCTCCAAATCCCACTATGGCTTTGGTTTTGCCATTATTTTACAAACCAATATCCTCCATTTCATCTAACCATTTCACTATTAACTAACCATTCTTTCCGTCCCCATACTTTGTCTTGCCGTTATCTCTTTGCTCTGCCGTCTGCCTTTTAGCTTAATATAGCGCCATATGACCTTTGATGTCTGGTGCTTACTTTTTTCACATTGAGTCACTCACTCACTCACTCACTCTCTCAGATGTTTCTGGGGTCTTCACCGAGTGGAAAAATTGCTAGTCCTTATGTTTGAATACTAATCTCTTACACTTGTATTGTTCTTAATTCTATATACTCATACAGTACCACTCTACCTCTTCCAGGGATTTCCACAGCTTGTCATCCGAGTGCTGATGGAAGGGGTCCAGATTTTTTCTCATGCTTCCAGAGAAGAGAGTTGGATCCTGAGGTATGATAGAGATGTTGCCCCGAACATCATGAAGGCCCAGCTCTTGGATGTTGATACCATCAATGTAGATTATACCTGATGGCTCAGTGAGACGGAAGAGGGAAGTGAGCATGGAAGACTTCCCAGCTCCTGTCCTACCCACAATGCCAATCTGAAAGCATCAAAGCAATCATAATCTACAAACATTTTACTGTTCAATATATACATTTCATATATTATTGAATTTTGCTTTAAAAAATTGAATACCTTATTAAAATGTTATCTAGGGTAATGTGCTTTTTGATCCATTCTCTCTTTCTTTGCTCTCCTCTGGATACAAGGTTACACTTGAAGAACTTAACATGATTGACAAGGTATTTGGTATTCTTATTCAAGTAGTATTGAACACCAGGGTTGGGTCCAAGTACATGTACTTGTACTCAAGTACATATTTTCATGTACTTGTACTTGGAGTTTAAAGTGTTACTTGTACTTAGATCCAAAGTACTTGAAAAATACCAAGCACATTCAAGTACAAACAAATACATTGTATTTAATCAAAAGTTATATACTGTATTCTAGCGAACTTTGTGTTGATACTATTGGGTAAATACATACATTGAATGTTATGATATTGTAGTGTAATATAGGATAAAGGTAGTATTTTCTCAATTGGTAACATGCTACAGTAGACACCGTATAGACAGGGCCAGATGCATTTATTTCCTGTCACGCTCCACTCTCCACTCCTTCACCTTGTACTTGTGCAATGACATGTACTTGTACTTGGACTTAAGTACATAGCAAAGTGACTGTACTTGTACTTTTACTGGAAAAATATCCAGGTACAGTTGCCTGTACTTGGACCCAACCCTGTTGAACACATAATTTTGGATTTTAGAATTTGTATTCTCGTTATTGATTAGAGGTATACTTTTAGGAGGGGAAAGAATAGAGGAAGTGAAAACATTTAAGTACTTGGGAACAGTGCTATGGAGAGATGGAAGGATGAATAAGAGAGAGCTGTGAAAGGCAGGTGTGTCGTAGGATCACTTGCAAGGGTTATGAGAGGAAGAAATGTGTCCATGGAAGTAAAGAGAGGTTTATAAATAATATTCTCATGTCAATATTGATGTATGGATCAGAAACTTAGACATGGAATAGGGCACAGCAATCAAGATTGCGTGCTGTGGAAATGAGTTATCTGCAGTGCGACAAGATGGGAGGGTGAGAGCAATGAAAGCATGTGAACTCTTACAAATGGAAGGATCTGTGGTGTAGTTGGGTGAAAAGAAATATGTTAATGTGGTTTGATCATATGGATAGAAAGAAGAGTTTTACAGAGTGAACTCTGGTTCCACTCCTAAGATAGCCCCAAATACTAAAACTGAAAGAATGTTGAAAGAAGGATGGGATATTTTATGAGCAAATTTTGATGATAAACATGGTCATGAAAAAACATAAGCTACATAGCACCATTACCTTCTCCTTTGCTTTGATGCTGAAGTTAAGATTTTTCAATACAGGAGTCTCATCTTCATTGTACTTCAGTGAAACATTCTCATATCTGATGACTCCCTGGTCAGGCCACACATGTGTTGGTACCTTTTCAGCTGTTCAAAGAATTCAAATGACCTGTTATTGTTTTTAATTTTTGTAATATATTGTGCCCACTGTACAGGGCACAGCATGTGTTTATATTGGCACCCAGTATAGTTACACTAGTGCCTATAAGAGGTTTGTGATATTAATTCAGCTCCTTGACCTGAAGCTACACATACATATTATATTTCTAAATGTAGTGAGTAAGTAATTTAAAGTCACTTTGCTAGGTGGTACTGGAACTGGGTATATAAGAACAGAAGCATACTACTTTACCACCTGATTTTTAACACTTACACCAGCCTCCTTTTCACTGATGATTTTGTGGGTTGTCTGGGGAGAAGTAGATCATTAAAGTTTATTTATCTTATCAATGTGGATGAAATCATTGCTGCTCGAACCATAATATTTATGACCTGCATTACCTTCAGTATTCAATAGAGCCTCAGGTTCAAAAGCTGAATATTCTAAGACACGCTCAACTGAGGTCATCTGGTTCTCCACCTCAGCTGACTGCCGCACCCCCCATTGAAACATGCCCGACAGCAGCATAGCAGATGAAATTGCCAGCCCAATGTCTCCACCAAGGGTATCTGATGACAAAACATTAATTCATATCTAATAACTAAATATCCATTAGTAACGTTTTTATCAAAGCAATAATTTCTATAAAGAAGTCAGTGTAATGTAACCAAATTTACACATGAATAAATATGAGAGAGAGAGAGTATTAGTGTTGAAGCTGGACTCACCTGGAAGTGCCATGAAGCTATAGGTGACTATACTGATGTAGATACAAGACAGCCAATCCAGGCAGATGCCAAACCATCGCGTAGTGCAAAGGAAAAGGAACCAGGCTGAAGAATGGAGGTCCTGTAGCAACATCAAACAGGTAGTTGGTGTATAGAAGAATAGCTCTAAATGCTTGTGACTGGGAGGAACAAATTGCTTTAGACCAATTTCAGAAAAATTTTGAATACATTAATTGATGATAATTATCAAACCAGTATGGTATTAATCGTATTATTTGTGTTTACTTAATTGTAGTATACAAGGCCTGAGCTATACTTGCGTCTGTATCTATATTTGTACAGTAGTTCCTTCTGTTGCTATATATTCCTTGCCATTATCACCTCTTCTTTCAGTCCATACCTAATATCTATACTTCTCTGGGGAAGGCTGTACTTTTTTGTGTCGTTGAAGCAAATTCCTTTTTGCATTTTTTTCTTGCGTCTCCTGAAATATCTAGTCTCCTTTTCTTTTCAATATTAGATCTATCTAATCTTATCTTCTTGAGGTTGTAAATTTCCTTCCTCAACGTGATTCTTTCCTTACTCAACTTAATCCTTTCCTTTCTATTCAGTAAACTTTGATTCACTCATTATCTACCTTCTTGAGGCTGTCAATTTTCTTTTTAAACTCAATTATTTCCTTACTCCATTCAGTAGACTTCGATTCCCAGACATTAATAAAATAATTCTTTGCATTCACTTGCCTCTTCCTTTACTCCTCTCATCTCTATCATTATTTTGATTCCTTCTGCCTCAATTTTTCTCAATCTCAGGATGATGGACTCTCTGGTGTGTGTGTTTTTGTTTGTTTGTTTTAAAGAAGAATAAACACAAATTATTCTAACCTGATGGCTGTCGAATTCATCCATAAATTTCTGTTGCACTTCAAATGCTCTGATGGTGGTGAGGCCCTGCAGAGAGGTGCTCAAGTGTGTAAACACTGGACTTCGGGCTGGTGAAAAAAAAGAAAGAAAATATATATATATATATATATATATATATATATACACACATACATACATACACAATAGAACCTCTCAATACGAGTTTAATTCATTCCATGTCAGAGCTCGCATTGTGATTTACTTGTTTTATAAATCAATTTTTACCATTGAAATTCATTGAAATATAATTCCAGCCCCAAAAAAACACCCAAAAATCTTTTTTATGGGTTTTTAAAACAGAAAAAGTGCACATTGTCGATATACTTTGGTCTTATTGGCTTGCTAAGTCCACTACACGCACTCCTCTCTCATGGTTTTCTATTATTTCCTTCTTCAACTCTATCGTAATAATCTTTTTCTTCTTATTAGCACTATGCTTTGCACTAACTTTCTTCGAACTCATGCCTAACACAATTAATTAAGTCAAAATAATGCCAAAAAAAGTCACAAAACAGAAAAATCACTAAAACAAAACTATCACGATGTTGCCTCAATGACATGAACACATGAACTGTGAGAGCGGAGGCTGTTACTGCTGGGGGGAGCGTGTGCGTGCTTAGTGCCAACTATGAGTGACTATTAGAAATCTTGCTCGTACTGCAGATTTCCACTCGTATTTCAAGACAAAAATACTCAAAATATCCGCAGCTCATTAAGCAAATTACTCGTACAATGGTGCACTCGTACTGCAAGGTTCTACTGTATATGAATTAAGTAAATAAATAATAATACAAAATAAATATCTATCCAGCCAAGACAAAACATGCATACACATACATATACACTCCTCTCCCTCTGCCCTTAGGGCCTCTAGAGGAAAAGAGAAGTACACCCCGTGTCAGGTCAGTCACGCAAATGGGTACGAGCGTGGGAGTCGTATCAACAATAGAGTCCCAAGGTTTACCCCTATCACTTCATATTTAACTCATGCCTTCTCCCGCCCCACACCTGATATGATCCAAGTCACACCAGACATGCAGGAACCTCCTCTAAGGGTCGTCATTACTTATGCATCAATTCAATAATGCACAATCATCCTTCCTTACTCCTCAGACACTTTCATTCAGTGATATTTTCACACTGTTCATCCATCCTGATTGTGGCCTTCCTTTCAATCTCACACTTCAGATTTTACTTTTCTCTTCAACTGTTCTCCATTCAATCCATGTGTCCAAACCACCTGAACACACTCTGTCAATGTAACATTCACCCTTCTGCCACCAACATCCCTTTGTGCATTTCATTACTTTACTCTTATTCTCTCTTACTCAAATTCCTCTTCCTACACACTCGTCCAAATTCTTCCACTGACACAATTCCTCCTCTAAATCTGTCACTACAGTCGTATCATCCACAAACAGTAGCCGATTTATCTTTCACTGTATCATCAGGATTTACCAAACCGAAACTTCTACCGAACATTCTCGCATTAACTTCCCTTACCACACCATCCATATAAATATTGAAAAACCAGTGACATCACACATCCTCGACATAGTCTTACTCAAACATGAAACTACTCGCACGCTATTTACCACTTTTACACATCCTTTTGCACTCTGCTACCTAGGACATTCCACATGCCATCCCTATTGATCATGTCATTTGCTTTTTCTAAGTCCATAAAAGCCCAAAAGACTTATTTTCCTTTTGTCAAAAACTTTTCAAATGCCTGATCCACACAGCTTCGCCCTCTTCTAAAGTCATATTGCTCTTCACATATAACACCTTCTGTACCCTCTCTGATCCTTTTTATCAGTACTCTTCCATATACACCATACCTACTACACTCAACAGACTTATACCCTAAAATTAGTACACTCATACGTATTGCCCTTACCTTATTTATCTATTTACTCAGCTAATATCCCCCTTAAAGGGGAGTAGCCAAGACAAGGGATTTAGGGTTTGGAGAGACATTATTCTCCCCTCCCCATTAGCGCCTCGTCATTTTGAAGGAGAGATTTTCCAGACCCCTTGCTTCATCCCTTTTAGTCACCTTTTATGACCCACAGGGAATACGATGTTAGTATTTTTGCAAACAAAAATATAATACGTAATGAGGAGCCATAACTTACTGATTCCTTCAAGGCGCTTTACATCCCGAGCTGAGCAAAGGTAGAAGCGACGGAGGTATATGAAGATTATGCCCAGGAAGATAGTTGGTAATATCAACCACACATTCACCATAGCAATGATTGCTATGATGCCCACAAAGCTCAAGAAAATCTGTAAATTGTACAAAATGCATATAACATCAGGTCACTCCTCACTCATTTGAATATTAGAGATATATATATATATATATATATATATATATATATATATATATATATATATATATATATATATTATATATTATTAAATACTGTAGTAGTGAAAGACAAAAGGACATATACACCTACAGACATAAATCAGATGCAGGCTCATATTATTTTCCTCCCATAAAAAAGTGTGCCCTTTTTGTTAGTTTTAAGAATTAGACTAAAACACATGTCTTCTGTTTTCATTCTTCATATGATACTAAAATTCTTAGTTCTAGTGATTATTTGCATCATCGTGACAGTCGGGGATTTATTTTTTCAAATGATATGAGCAATGATTCAATATTTCAGATGATAAATGAAAACAAATGCATTTACATTGTATTATAAACCAGCCAGATCACTAGATTTTATATTCATCCTTGCACTTAACTAATAAATTCTTGAGACACAGTGATACTTACAGTGATAACATCAAACATTGTGGTTGGCAGCATCTCATCTATCAGGCCCAAGTCCTTTGTGAATCTGTTAAGGATCTGACCTAAGAATTGAGAAACGAAGAAAATGTTTTCATCAAACACAACAATTTTGATTGTAGGAAATATTAGGGCATATAATACAGAGATACAGTACCAGGAAAAAGTATATGGAAAAGGGGAGTGTTACGGCTATAGATACTTGGAATGAACTGAAGGAAGAGGTAATAATGGCAAAGAATGTACAACAACTGAAGGAAAAAGTTGACAAATATAGATACGGAGACAGGACCACACTAGGTAAATACACACATACATACCAACAGGATGAGTATCAAAGAACTTGATGGGGACTCTGATGATGGCTTTGAACATCTTGTTGTGCAATGTTTGGGAAGATTTCATGCAGACCATATAGAATATAGTTGTTCTGCATAAAGACAACATAAAAAGGCCTATTGTCATGCCTGTAGGAAGGAAGAGGGATATCTGTCAACGTGTTTGTTATTCTTTATCATCTAATATAATCTGGAAAATACAAATTATGAAATGTACAGGGAGAAAAATAAACAAGTGAGCAAGAAATCTTGTTCGGCAGTTTTTTCATTCACAGCATAAATGAAGGAAAAATATATATTGCAGTTAACTAAATCTCAGAATATTGACAAAACCTACACCTATTTTTCATGTACTTTTTCTTACCTGAATATATATAAATATTAGTGGTGGTGTCCAAGTAGCCTTTGGGTACAGGTGCATTACTGTATGAAAAGTCAGTAGCATTTCCTGTGATGTCCCATGAAGAAGCGTTCAACACAAGCTGAGCCCTTATTTGCTCACCATTTGACCTAAAAATAACAAATTTCAATCAGAATGGTTAATGATGTTATAAGGATTTTAATCAATCATACTAATAATTCAAACTGCAGTGAAGAGTTGTGAAACTGCAATTCTTTAGACATATAAGTTCTAAAGCAACAGTAATGTAACTAATGAGGCTAAGCCAATGCGTGAAAAGATTGAACAATCAAAACTAAAACAAAGCTAACCTCCCTCAGGGTACTGAGGGAAGAACATAAGAATAATTTGGTAATTGACCATACCTTGACTACAAGCTCCAAAGAGCCTGACCCCGTATCCAGTTGATCTGTGACTCAAACTGTGCCCACTTAGTTTGAGGACAAAATAACTTCATAATGTTAACCTAATACTAATGGCTCCCGAATCATCTTGCTTGTAATTCAAAGGTACTTACCAATAGGCCAGCCAGTAGTCTATAGATGAGTAGAAAACCTGAGCAAGTATGTTGACCAGGAGCAGCAACATGAATATGAGCCAGCCACCCCCGGCCAGGAAGTACTTGATGTACACTCCACCTTTAACAGAGCCATGTGATCGAATCTCTGTACCACGTGATATTTCTTTTTCATTATTGTTACTACCTTTAATTTCAACCTGAAAAAAATGCATAGTAACTCAAATTAGAGCAGAATTAGAAAATGGAAACGGAAGGTAAGATGTAGCTACAATGACTTACCAAAAAAGATAAATGTTTTTCAGAAGGTTGAGTGAGAATTATTGCTGAATACAAAGATTCAATGAACCGAGTATCATCTTAATTGTTATCTCTAAATCATAGCTATCTTAAATGGTGCAACTGTGGAAAATTATAATGTAATCAAACAAATATTAGTGTCATGAAATCTGATCATCAAATCACAATTTACAACACCACACCACACCAACCAAATCACACTGCACACAACACGCCAAACTGCACTCCAAATCACATATACTACATATCACAAATATCATATCTCCCCACATACATCCCATACTCTAAAACACATCACATTACATGTGACTATAATGTACAGCAGTGGTGTGGTCACACATTCATGAAAATAAACAAACGAAGCCAGAAAAATATGTAGCAACAAAAACTGTACCAAGCTTAACAGAGTTTCACTTACATGTAAAACTGAAGAGGCTGAAGTTTCCCATATTGTGAGAAAAGCAAACTAAAGTTGCCCAAATTGTGAGGGAGGGAGGGGAAGAAAGAAAGAAAAGAAAGAAAGAAAGAAAAAAAGAGAGAGAGAGAGAGAGAGAGAGAGAGAGAGAGAGAGAGAGAGAGAGAGAGAGAGAGAGAGAGAGAGAGAGAGAGAGAGAGAGAGAGAGAGAGAGAGAGAGAGAGAGAGAGAGAGAGAGAGAGAGAGAGAGAGAGAGAGAAGAGAGAGAGAGAGAGAGAGAGAGAGAGAGAGAGAGAGAGAGAGAGAGAGAGAGAGAGAGAGAGAGAGAGAGAGAGAGAGAGAGAGAGAGAGAGAGAGAGGACTGAAGCAAGTGCGGAAGGACAGAAGAACAAGTGGGAATGAGTACAACATATAAAAGGTAAACCTATCAACTGTATAAATAAAAAGACTTAACACACATTTTTTAACATTATTGTCAAACATCCTCAAACGGTCAACGACAAAAACAAACTACAAAGAAGAGCAAATTAAAGTGAAAACATCGAACTACAAATCTGTGAAAGCATCAACTAGAGAAAATGCACTACATCAATCAGTTGATATTTCAAGCAGAAACAATCTACAAAATAATATAAAGTAAAAACTCATATCCACCAGTGGTTCTGTTGCCTCGATCTCCACAGAATGCTTCAATCTAGCCTCAGTCCTGCATAGCTAAAGGGCCAGGCAAGTCATATTAGTGCATCATTAACCATTATTTAATTGAAGTTGATGTGGAGAGTTAGAATAGGACAATTAAATGGGTACAACATTTTTCTCAATAAAAAATATATTCTAAAATATATATATATATATATATATATATATATATATATATATATATATATATATATATATATATATATATATATATATATATATATATATATATATATACACTCAAACCTCGGTTTTTGTATGCCCTAGTTTTTTAACGATTTGGTTTTTGACGAAATTTTGTCCCAGTTTTCGTACATCCGCTCGGTTTCCCTACAGTTGAAAATGGTCCCTCCCAAACTTGTCCGCCTGCCCGCGTGACTCGGCCACTCATTTCCCGAAATCGAGCGAGCACCCACACGAAGCATCCCCTGCATTCGTGACTCAGTCTGCCTTTGTTTCTCATTGAGCGAGTCTCCCCCCGCACGTTCCTCCGAAACATTTCATAATAATCCATTGTTTTTTGTGTGCCACTGCTAAATAAGCCACAATGGGGCCAAAGAAAGTTCTGAGAGCCAGCCCTTTGATAAAGAAGGCGAGAAACATGATAGAATTCAAGAAAGAACTCGTAGCAAAGTATGAAAGTGACGTACACATGGCCAATCTCGCCAGGATGTACAGGAAGTCTGCATCAAGGATCAGTTCCATCCTAGCGAAGAAAAAAGAAATCAAGGAAGCTGATGTTGCAAAAGGGGTAAATGTGCTAATGATCGCTAACAATCGAAGATCTTGAGAAGTTGTTGTTGGTGTGGACATAGAGACTATGAGAGGCTCATGCTACCTACGGAAGCTCCTCGAGCATATAGCTTTGCAAATCCCGTCGAGGATAGCGTCATGGCAGCATGTGGGTGATCTTTGGCCACTTGGCAGTATTACCAAAGAAAAGTGGCCAGCAGGTATCGGGACTCAAACTCGGGACTCTGAGTTGGTATGCCTGAGCGCTAGCCACTAGACCACCGCCTGTTAAACGCATAATATAAATTATGTACCTACAAAACATGAACACAATAAATTGACACTTTGCACATCAGCTGCCTATCCAATTAAAGTTCCCTCTCAGGGAATTTTGCTTTTTCTTGGGTGCCACATGTGTGGCCGATGGCCAGTTGTATGAAAAAAATAAAACAAAGAGAAAAATGTGTAAAATGCAAACTATGTAAATCAAATCCTAAAATTGTTATCAATAAATTTACAAACCTCTAATATTACCATGAACATTTAACTGTGAAAATAGTTTGCTAATTTAATGGAATGTATACTAAATGTTAGCAATTAAAAGTTAGCTACAAAGTGAATTCTGATAACAGACAACAATACACAATTTGGGAACCTGTGCAATTGTTTTCAGAATTACCTTTTTAGAGCTGACATAGGCTGAAGTATTGATGCTGCTTGAGATGGCAGTGGAAGAGCCAGGGGTGTGTGCACCAGATATGGTGAGGATGTTATCAGCCTCAACTGAATCATGGAGGGAAATACTGGATCCCAAGAAAGTGTCTTCCAACTGATGTATGGAGGATGATGATGATTCAGCTAAAACAGGCAAACAAATAATTAATGCTGCACATATGTAAAGTTCATAAATTGAATATAAGGGAATGAAAGCATACAATACAATACAATTTTTCAAGGTAGTGAATGAACTTGAATAACTGATATACTATCGTTCAGTATCTATATGATAAATCACTATTCATATAAGAAAAAGAAACAAATAAACATTTTTCATTGATTGTGAACTGAAATCTTTTTCACTTAAAAAACTAAGTAATCATGACACATAAACCTCAGGCTCCTGTTCTATTTGAAACTTGATACACTTACTTCTCTTCCTCTCACGCAATATTCGACCATTCAAGATGGTTTTGGTAATATTACTGGACTTGGTGGTACTTGATTCCTGTGATGAAGTGATTTCTTCATTCCTCTCTGTGACCAGAGTCCCAAAGTCTATGCCACTGTTCACCAGTTGATGGTATGATCCAAGGGCTTGCACACGTCCCTGTCATGGTGAATGTCATATCAGGTCACAACAAACTTGGACATTGGAAAGTATACATACGGGGCTGGGCACAAACTAGAAACATTTTTTTTGTGCATATTAGCTAGCAAGACATGATATTACTTCCCACAAAAATAGTAATATACTTGTATCAATGTTTACTATATATGAAAATAAATATGGTAAACCTAAGGCATTATGATGAGGGGTATTAGGAATTTGAATAGGTTTGTGATGATGCTGTGTATAGCATTTATAATGGTCATGCATAAAAACACCATGAAAAAAGTTTCCTATAATGGCAACACATTGTTTTTGAGCACTTCTTAATACCTGTTTCCATTCATCACCATACTTTGGGAAAGGAAGTACAACCCTTATACTTCCATTACCATCGAAGTACCTCCAGATCATGACGTAAGAAGCATGTTTCAAGATACAGTAGAACCTCACATTAGGAGTTTAATTCGTTCCAAGATAGCTCGTTTTGTGATTTACTTGTCTTACAAAATAATGCCAAATAAGCCACGAAACAGAGAAAAATCATGTGAGATCAGTGCCCACTAGTATGAAGATTGCTCGTACTGAGGATTTCCACTCGTATTTCAAGACAAAAATACTCCCAAGCGGCAGCTCGCAAAGCAAATTACTCGTACAATGGTGCACTCATACTGCGAGATTCTACTGTATTTGTAAAGGTGAACATGGGTTTATATTCCCCTTAAAGGGAGATAGCCAAGACAAGGCATTTATGTTTTGGAGAGACATTACTCTCCCCTCCCTTTCTGTATCTTGCCTTTTTGTAGGTGAGAATACAGAGGAGGGTCTTCCTAGACCCTTCGCTCCGTCACTTTTGTCCGCCATTTACAATCCATAGGAAATGTGGTGGTAGTATTCTTCCAACCCCTTTAACACAGTGTTTCTTAACCTTTTCTGACCACAGGATCCAATGTAGTCAGGTCTAAGCAATCCATCATCTCCTAACATCTGGTTACAGGGAATATTGACATTATACTGTCATATATGCAGCATTTCCCAGCACCCTCTAAAATTGATTTCAGCATCCCCTAGGAATGCGTGTACCCCAGGCTAAGAAACACTGCCTTTACATTACCATTAAATGAATAACAAGCATTCACATACCTCTTTGAGCACAAGAATTTCTGATGCTGAGTTGAGGTACTGCAGCTGATGTGTGACAAGGACTCTCACTTTGTGTTTCAGATGCTTCATGATACAGTTATCAAAAAGGTGGCGGCTAACATGACTGTCCACTGCACTCAGAGGATCATCAAGGAGGTATATATCTGCATCTGAGTACACTGCTCTGGAGAGAAAGCAGCAAATAAAAAAAAATAATTTATCTGTTACTAAATATGAAAAAAATTGCACCAAGTATACAGTCCCTAACATTTGCAAATTCTACTTACTCATCGAAGAGGGGCTCCCTAACCCCTTCACTGCATCCCTATTAGTCGCCTTTAATGACAAGCAGGGATTACAGTGGCAGTATTCTTCCAACCCAGCCACTGATGTGCACTCAGGCATACCCTTAACCCATATTATGTATATGATCCAGACAAACCAAGACTAATCAAATCTACCTTGCCAAGTTGACTCGAGCCTTCTGTCCACCACTGAGTGCCATACCACGTTCCCCTACAGTTGTCATGTCCCCATCAGGCAATTCCTTGAAATCCTCCTTCAAGGCACAATCTAGATAGAAACAATGTGTTATCTCATGTAATTTCATGCAAAAAATCTGATAATGATATTCATTCCTATTGAAGTTACAAGTTTGGAAATAAAAGATAATTATCATTCATCCTTTCTGATGGCCGGCATACCTATAGGATCCCCATTTGTTTAATTAACCAATATTCAAGATCAATTATGTATATATAATAAGTATGAGTGAATTTTTTGGTGATATCTAAATCTCACTGACCTGTGATCGTTTCTTCATATTTCTTCTCATTGAATGGCTTCCCAAAGAGGATGTTCTGGCGCACCGTTCCTGAGAACACCCAAGGCTCCTGTGAGGCATAAGCGATCTTTCCTCTCATAGTGATTCTCCCAGACTGTGCTGGCAGCTCCCCCAGAATGGCATTCAAAAGTGACCCCTGAATATAGGGAACATGGCACATAATAATCATCCTCATTAATACCCCACTTCACACACTCACAGTGTAAGTGTGCAAAATAAATGCTAAAATCACTATTCTAAGAATACTAAATCACATACTACCCAAACATTTAGAGAGAATAGATGAGAACAATAATTATGTTGATATCAGTGCAGTGATTTGAGAAGGTTGGCAGAGAAATTCATCATTAGTAATCTTGATTGAACAAGGAGACATGAGTTTAAATTAAAAAGGGACTTGATGCTTAAGAAATGTTAAGAAACTCAACTTTCCAAGCAGAAGTATTGATACATATTGGAAATGGCTTGGACATAGAATAGGTGTGAGCAAAATAGCCAAGAATGTTATAACCAAGTTGAAAAAAAGGAAAATTGACAGGACAACACAAGTTTGACTCAGATCATGTAGAGTGGGTTTACCATTTATGGATTTTTCATTTATGCTATTCACCTAAACCTAATAACCCTCAAGTGCTGCACATTCAGTGATTACAAGGAAATATGTTGTGGTTTACACAGTTTCTGACATCTGACAGGGCATAGTGACACACCAGTCAGTACTCTTGACCTCACCCTTTCTTTCTGCCCATTGGACATTAGTAGCGAATGCATTAAAAACTGTGTAATCATAAGCCAGTGCTACCGTTGGAGAATAATACAGTGATGCCTTACTATTTGTGGCAGTTAGGTAACAGAAACGCCTGCATGTATTAAAAATGGAATCTTCAGACACGATGCCCAACTTGTATTTGCTACAAGGGAACAAATGTAGGCTACATCACAATATAAAAAAGGTGAGCAGGTGAGGTCTTCAAAATTACCTTTCCTGCACCAACAGGGCCAACAACAGCCAGAAGCTCCCCTGCCTTGACTGAAAATGACACATCATTGAGTGTGTTATCTTCTGTGGTATTGCTCCACTTCGCTGTCACTCCTGCTACAACAAGGCAGCAATCCTGCAAAAACAAAGTAATTTAACAGTCTTCATTATGCATCCTACAACTAATCTATATCTATAAAGCTGGCTATATCCCCCTAAAAGTGGGGTCGCTTAAACGAGGTGTAAATATAGGGTTTGGAGAGAATTTAATCTGCCCTTCCCATCTATGTCTGTCTCATAGTAGGATGAAACAATTTCATAGAAGGGGTTTCCTAGCTACCTCACTCTATCTCTTTTGGTTTACTTTATAGGTTTATTAAATTTACTTCAAGTTCTTGGGAGTTTGAAGCACTGGTGTACAAGAAAAATTCTTAATTTTTCATTTGACATTATTGTTTGATACATTTCAAACTCAATTAACTGAAAAAATATCTACATATGATTACCTTTGGCTTTGGTCGAAGGTTTGGCTTATCAATGTAGCTTGTGTCTTCTCTCTCTTCCATTTCAAGAAACTCCTGCAAAACATTGTCTAGTTAATAATTAAGATATAGGAAAGAAAATCTAGAAAAACATTATCAAGTTTTGTAAGCTTATGAGTTTAGACACAACGACAAAGTGTAAATATTCATCTCCATCTTTATAGATGGCTGGAATCTTTATTACAATATATTTCAAAAGGATACCTCTTGAAAGAATGTAGGCAAGAAATAGTTGAGCCAATTAATTATATAACTGAGCTTTCTTTTAAAGCAGGAAACGTCCCTAAATAATAGAAAAGAGTTGATATAATGCCTATTTACAAAAATGGAAACAAAGAAGGTTTTGGTGTAGTACATCAAAATCAGCATTAGTAGAAATATGACAAGAGTATAAACATACTTGTAATCTTTGGCAGGATATAAGTGTCTCTGAACCCATTGCAATTGCAAAAGGAAAGAAGAGTGTCATCACAAGGCGTACATTGTTAATCAGGGATGAAGTCACAAAAACCTGCAATAGAGAAATGATATTTGCTACTCAATATATCCAGAAACATCCTAATTATTCCCCGTATTCCTCAGACACTTATTCACATAATTATAGAATTTTCTCATTTGTTCTCCTTTCGCTTCTTGCATTTCCAGGTGCTTACACACACTCACTAAATCATGAATAATCAGTCAATCATCATCATCATCATCATTCTAAATGGTAGGTTCTATGTTTTAATGAGTCAGTCTTGATCACTTGATAAGTGTTCAGCAAGCCACAAGGTCAAGTGCAGTTTATCCATCAATTCCTTCACTTTTAAGGTTCTGCCTCAGGATCTTGTTCCTTCTCTTCCTTAGTCCGCCTACTTATGCTCTACTTTTCACTTAAAAATACTTAATACACTTAACCATATCATTCACATTCTTTTCTTCACATAGCCAAATCAAATCTATTTGTCTTTTCTCTTTGACTTCACTCATATTCTAAATCACAATTCAACTTGTCAATTTCTCATAAATCCACTTATGGATTTATGAAAATGTAGTAAGCCTCTCTCATATTTAGTTGTACAATGCCTTAATTTCACATTTCACATACAGTAACTGGAATGAAGTTAGATCAGCATTTTCAGTCTTACCTTCTCAGCTGTCAGTACATTGTCAGTGAGGACGTAAGTCAGGAGGCAAACAAAAATGATGACCTTGGACGAAGTTAGGAAGAGAGACATGTTCACTGCACGATAGTAGTTTGTCTCCATGATGACACCAAGCTCTGACCTGCAGAAGAGATCATATGGGATGTGTATCAGCAAACTGAGGCCTATTAAGGTATGTACTATTATGGTTTCTGAACATTCTGCATTGATTAATTTAATTCTACCTCAATTCAAATAATGTGATGACTTTACACATCTTAAGAAAAACATTACAAAATAAAAATCAACTCTGGGAGACTTATGATAAAATTCACAGCAAGGAATGAGGAAATAAGTAAAGAAAATTTTTTACTATTGACAGTCAAAATGTTATACACACTTCCGTGCAGCCTCGGTGAGGGTAGTGAAGGGTTTCTCCCATGTGTACATCTTGATGACCCTCATTGCATTGATGATTTCATTCATGATCCGCACTCGTTCATCAGTGCGGTGAGCTGTAGCCATTCTCAGCTTTGAGAACACCCTTCCAAGCCATGCTAAAAAAAAGGGTTAGTTGGGAAGCACAACAAATTTCCAGCATTCAAGTAATAAATTAGAGCCTACTGGAAATTTTTTTATATAATTTTACTACTATTATGACTACAGTACAGTTACAGGGACCCTGCTGTAGATACAACTTCTGCCCTAGTCTCCATTTGTATGACTGACCTGATGCACAGTGTTTGGGTGAGTGTACTACTCTTCTTCTCTGGGGGCCTAGGGGCTAGGGTGTATATATGTATATATATATATATATATATATATATATATATATATATATATATATATATATATATATATACATATATATATATATATATACACATACATACATATATATACACATACATACATATATATATATATATATATATATATATATATATATATATATATATATATATATATATTGGGGAGGCGGTGGCCGAGTGCTCAAAGCACGGGAGTGGAGAGCTCAGTGTCCTGAGTTTGAATCCCGCCAGAGCTTGGCCATTTTTTCAAGCTATCGTCAAGTGGCTGAAGAAACCCACATGCTGATAGTCTTTGTCTGCGAGTGCATTGGGGACTTCAGGAGTTGGTATGAGCCTCCACGGGCGTCATTTAAAAAATACTGCCTGCACCACTAACGGGTGAGGGTCAACCACCATCATCATGGCCCTCATAAAATTCCTACAGGGCATCAGAACCGTGAAAAAAAGAAGTTTGTGTGTGCATGAGTGTGTTTGTGTGCCTTAACTTGTCTACTCCCCTTTAGTAGGATAACAGCCTAGTATATAGATATTGATCATTTTTATCCATGACTATCTACTAATTACACCTAATACTTATTAGCAACACAATATCAGGCTGACAAATTGGTAGTGGGAAATATTCCTATTTTTTACTTTTCAGTCCTTAAGAAGCCATGTCATCATCCTATATATTTTTTCTAAGCCCTGCCAAATTTCCAACCCACATGCCACAGTCAACCACAAAGCTCTTAGACAAGCACAGCCTCCATTTCTAGCTGCTTACGGTTATCATCAAATCCTAAGCAAAATACAGCATGATCCTGCCTGACCCAAGCCACCACAACCACAAAGTTAATTACAGCACACCAATTAACATCTAGAGCAGTTCCCACATTCCTTGCTCACCTCACATCCTACAATCTTTCATACTGCCTTCTTCTCACATGGTCTTCCATGAGGAGGTCATTTGACATACTGATGGAAAAAGTGAATGTGGTATTACTGGATGGGTTCCAGGGCAGTCATTTCCCGTGGTCTGTATGGAAAAGACCCGAAATTCATGTCGGAATCCGAAACCCATAATAGTTTCAGTAAGAAAATTGAGACAGCTTCTCATATTCAAAGTACTAAAGAAACATATCCTCATCTATCAAGAGATAAGTAGAGTACCAAGGCAGAAAAGAGCAAAACAAGGTGAGCACTCTCTACAATCATGACTATTGTTATCCAATGGCCATGCTGGCTACTTGCACCTCAACATCAGCTTACACATCCTTGACTACTGGCACCTCAATGCCACTTTGCACACTCAGTAAAAAAAAGTTTAGTACACATTTCTGGCCAGCCCATGCCCTTTTGAGCACTCACCTTCTCTTTCTCCGGGGTTAAATTATCAGAAGGTTTGAGTTTCCATATGGGAGGGAGGGGTGATGTGAGAAGGAAGAGATGAAAGGACAGTAGGTAGTGAGATCACGAAAGACCAATGGAGGTCCGTTGTTATTGTGGTGGTGGTGACTTTTGTGACAATGGTGATAGCGGTGGTGGTAATCGTGACAGCATACTCAGTAGTTCCACACCAGTTTTCCAGAAGAAATGCAAATGTAAATGCAATCAATAATTTCTCAAGAGACATATCATTCTTACTTTGAAATGGGACATACAACAGGAGAAGCATAATCCCAGCCAAGCAGGCAGGTCCAATTTCATTCCACAGGATACCAAGCACAATCAAGGTCTGCAATGCAATAGTGAGAATTATGTGATGCAATGTGATATAAATGATTGAAATATAGTACTTCCCAATACAAGGTCTTTGCCATTACCTGAAGGGGACCAATCCAGATGTAGTGAAGAAAGATGGCACTTGTGTCAAACCTATTGACATCATTTGACAACAGATTCACCATTTGTCCAGTAGTGGTCTTCCCTAGTGCTGCTGTGCTCAGCCGCAGAGCCTAAGAGGGACATTATACACTTTTTTTTTTTTTTTTTTTTTTTTTTTTTAAAGTTGTTCAATAGAATAATTGTGAACATTGAACAAATAGAATGTTATCCAGGAAACTTATTTCTATGAAAATTTATATCAGAAACATTACAATCACTGCTCCCCTCCAACACGCACATAGACATACTGTACACATACACACACAAAATAAAGAAGTTTTACCCAGAGAAGTATAGATATTTGGAATGGACTGAAAGAAGAGGTGATAATGGCAAAGAGTGTATAACAACTGAAGTGAAAAACTGGACAAATATAGATATGTAGACGGGACCACACGAGTGTATACTACAACTAAGTAAATACACACACACATAACACTCTTATGCGTGGAGTACAAAGGATCATGAAAAGATGTTGAGACAAAAGCAAGCATTTGAGGAAAATAATAGAAGGAAGTGAAAACATAATCGTGATGGCATATTTAAACTGCAAAGAAGTAAACTGTAAAGTACAAAGCATAAAGTGCATGCAGAAGCAGAGTGAGGCGTTCAATGAAGCAGTAAGAATTATATATTGTTATTATTATGGAGATAAGAAGAAACAAAATTTTCTCAGCTTATTCATCTCTGGGTTAATAGACAAACTATACTCCATTCTATAAGAAGAGTAAATCAATGTTTAGGTTCCAACCATGTCAGTCAGGCTTCTTATATAACGGGAGACACCTTTTTGAGCATGGTAAATATGCATAACATGTTATTTCTAATTGTCCTCTGTATTTTAAGTTAGATACATGTATATTGTCAGATGCTCATATTGCCAGATGCGTATATTCTTGCGTCTTGATTAAGATTTTGTGAAAACAAAACACCAGCTCATGAACAAAGCCAAAATAATTAAAAATAAAGTACTGTACGAGAGGGCTTTACTTGGCATTTACAGCATTAAGTTAAGAAATTCCTGAAATATTTAGACAAGCATCTAAAGAATTTGTTTGCTTCATTTCAATAGAAAAAAAAGACAACTAACTATGATCTGATAAGAACAAAGTGTTTGCTGCAAGTTTTCCTCTTTGGAGTTTCTTAGAGTTTACACAATTACAGGGATGCATAAAAATATTTACAATCAAATATGGGTGCAAGTTTCTCAAGCCTAGAAATTAATGAGCTTGCATTATTTATTAGATTACCAGAAGACCAGAAGTGACCATCACCAATACCTTTCTATAAACTAAGGAACAACTTGATATTCTCAGAAGCATGCCACGATGTTGCACCCCAAAGAAGTAGGGATGGTGTGAAAATATGTAAAGCAAAGATCCCATCACCACGCCTGTTGAGAAAAGCCATCCTTCCATAGTGCTGTATCCATCCTCCCCATTGAAATAACGTATCAGGTGTCCTAGACAGAGTGGTTGTCCAATCCTGGAAGAAATAGTTGTAAGGCAACAGTAAATCAGTCAAAATGTGTTGTGTGGGACTGTGATATGACAAAATACTTTATAAGCTAGTTGTCTGTCAAGTTCAACCTTTTGGAGGATTAACCCATATTATTTACATAAATACACATTAGTTAAGTATCAGGAATAAACATGTAGCCAAAAATATAGGGCACACCTGTATTTGCAAAAATTAAACAAATTACAATTGCATTAGATGTGCACCAATAACTCCTTTACATGTAATCATTTACATTACATACGTTTATTTATTCAAATACTGGAAACTTCTACCTTATTCTGTATCTTAAAAGGAACGTTTCCCCTTTGAATATGATATCCTTGAATATGACAACTTAGTTTTGATATCCGTCTGATAAGCACATGTCTGCCAGGATATATGTTTACTGTGTTGATATCCTATGTAATAATTAGAGTAACCCTTCACTGAGGATTATCATTTAATAAAAACTTTGAATTACATTGGAAATATTTCTTCATCTTCAGTTTCCTTTCTAGATGATCATAGTAAACATTATATTATTACATACACGAGTACAACATTTTTCTACTCATTGTAAACAGGTGATTAAATAGTCTCCTCCAAATTAGGTAACTATAGACCATATAGTTCTGCTGGGATTAACGAGAGAGCGCTTCCCCTCTCAACAAATTAAGCTACCGTAAACCAGATTCGAACTCGCAAGCGAAGCACTGTACCACAAAGCCACCCGCCCCCTTCCTAATCATTGTAAATTAATAGATATACGTACTGTAGTTTTCTATTAGTATTATCACTTTAACAAGCTTGTATTCAACCATCTCTGTGGTTGGGGATCGAACTCCTGACAGTACACTCATAGTACTAACGACACCTTAGCAATCAGACCGTAATGACCACTGTGGGATTTGAGAAAAAGGCTGACTGGCTGAACCGGCATTTACTGGACAATGGTGAAGTTGGGCGAACACTGGCCATCGCGTGTCTCAACTGAGATTGGTGCATTGCCACAAGTCCCCCACCATCCCCGAGTGTAAGGGCAAGGAGAAATGAGATGCCTTGGTTGGTTGGTTGTCTATTGTGTCTCCATCTAGGAGACACACGGGCTATCTAGAGTCCATTGGTCTGGAGAATCAAGCGCTGGACTCGTGATCGTCAGTCATTACCCTCCCCGAAAGAGCTCAGAGCTCACAGAAATGGATCTATGGGTAAGGCTGAGACCTCTCACACATCACACACACGCATCCCTTGGTCAAGAGCAGCAGTAAACGCTCCTTGTCAGTGAAAAATCCTTAGTGACTTGAGCAGTATTCCAACCAACGCCTTGCCGGGCGAAAAGGCAGGGACGTTAACCACTGAACCACGGGTTGGTCGGAGTTCGGTTCAGATCTTTGATGACTATACTTAATTGTTATACAAATTATTGCCGTCGGTAATCCATTATAAGGGATATATTAACATCTATCAGCCCCACCCCAGGACGTCACCATTCAACTCGCATACACACGACCGCGTACACAGTCCGCATGAGTTCTGCCTCAACTTCCACAATTCGACTCGAGCGAATTTCACTCGACTCCGACACTGATGACCCAATTATATCCAGATTATCTTAATGAGGTATATAGTAGGTTCACTTATCTGGGCACTTATATATATATATATATATATATATATATATATATATATATATATATATATAAAGCCATTAATATTAATAATTGAGGGCACTGATGACAATTATATCACGTAATATGATAAAACAATTTTACACAAGGAAGTTTACCTGATATAACAAACACTAGAGGATACAACATTGAGATTTCAAGGAATCACACCTCAAAGAAATCTGTTGACTCAATCAATCATTGGAGGTATACGCCGAGGAACACGAGCCTCCCCTACCATTCGAGCCCAAACCCGGTGACCACCCCGCGAAAGTCTCTATGCAGGTCCCTTTCCCATACCAAGTAACTCCCTACATGAAGCATCGACTTTCCCCAGCCACGAACCTTGGCCTTCTCAACAAAACCATAACAAAACAGTAACAGCTAGTTTGCGTGATGACAGACAGAAGCAATGCGCAATAGCTATATATACAATAATATCTTACGGTCCTCGTGTTTGGCATTTAAGAATGCACAACATTCCTTCTCAAGGAGCAATTTATCAGTGAAATTCAGACACCATGATGTTTTCCGTATTCACAAAGAACACAATTTCTTGTTCGTTAGATTATTGTTTCTTGCCTTTTCAGTCTTTGTCTCCAGAATTTTCAGCACATTTTTTCATGTAATTAATTCAGCAATATGGCCAAATACTAAGAATCTGAAAGTTTCTTTTTTTAATATCATGTTTTACAACATTTATATATGGCGTCAACTGATTGTAACGTGTTTTGTAGTGACGGCCGAAAAAAATCGCCAACTGTTCGTTCATCCAGTTAAGTATGGGAGAGGAAACGAAGCAGTCAGTGGTGTGTGGAAGTAGTCCCATTTATTGTCGTTCGATTAAGCATATCATTGAATAGTTACGTTAATTGACAAGGTAATTTAGGTCTCCATACCAATAATGTAGTACAAGTCCGTCGTAGAAATGTACAAGGTTGACCATGCGTAGAGTCTTCTTTAATTTTTGCTAACACGTTGGTTAGCTGGGCTGTACAGAGCCCTAAGTGTAGGGTACCTGATGATAGAAAAATAGAACAGAAAAATAAATAAATCAATACAAAAGAATGTTAAAAAAATAATAAAACGTAGTAATAATAATAATAATAATAATAATAATAATAATAATAACAATAACAATATTAATAAGTTACTACATAAAAGAGCAGTGTGGGTGGACTTTTCCTGGCAATGATATTTGACCTTGAAAAATTTGTGCGATGGTGCTCTGTATAGTACAAGAAGAGAGTCATCGAAGTCTTTATAAGGAATAATGTTTGCAATACCAAGTCCCTGGTCATGTTGTAAGATGGGTTTTTATCATTGACCTCTATATTAATGGTAACCAGCCATCAGATATTGATAAATTCTGGTGTTATACACATTAAACTTACATTCATGCACATATCCATACCTATCACGAGTACTACAAACCTTGTATATAAGCATATGTCGCCTGCAAGAAGCAACCAAGTCATTGGTGAGGTTTAAATAGTTTATGTTTAGCTGCTCTACTTACTTGTACTACTACAAGCGCATACAGAATGTGCTATTTTTATATTGCTTGAAGATGGGTGATATAAGAATATGCTTAGCACCGATGCTGATAAACAGGAACACCTTAGGTATATACCGTAGAACCAGACGCGTCTATGTAAGGATGTGGCATGCATATCTAGGGCGGAAAGTTTAGATTATAACTTGTGACTTCATAAAGACTGTCCAGGTGAGGTATTTGGACGACGCGGCCTACCTTTCTGAAGATCAGGGTACAGGACGCAGTTTTCAGATTCAGGGTGATGTGGCGGCACTCGAAGTTGTAAGGATGGTACACGAAGATGTGCACCACCGCGATCAAGACAATGCCTGACGCGTACGCCATTCCCGCGCCGAGACTCGCTACGTGGCGGTTGTCGAAATAACGCACCAGGCCACCTAGCAAGAGCGGCTGGACTATCCTGGAACGGCGTCACTTTTGAGGTGGGATAACACAATTTATGTACTTCTCCGTTAGCTTTACTACTAATGTCAGTGGTTCACTATTGTCAGGATTCAGAATAATACTAAGCCCACAGAAACAGAACCACGCCTCCCCCATCCACCCACCATTCTTTTTGAACCAATGATGTTTGTCTTGCTTTATCATCTGCTAACTAGGTTGTGGCGGGATGCATGATGGTAGAAGGTGAAAAAAAGGAAAGCGTACAAATTCATTTTATTATCCCTGCGAACTATCGCCTACAATCCTAGCTGGTACCGCCTAGTAGTGTAAAACTGAAATGTGGCAGAGCTGGAAGATAATTTTAACAGGTACCAACATGCTAACCCTCACGTAAAGGTAAATGAAGCCCCACTATGGCTACCTTACTACTCCCTCGCTCTCCTAAACTGATCGTCGTTGTTGTTGAATATATCACATTATTATTAGTAGTATTAGCAGTAGTAGTAGTATTAGTAGTAGTAGTAGTAGTAGTAGTAGTAGTAATAGTAATAGTAATAGTAGTAGTAGTAGTAGTAGTAGTAGTAGTAGTAGCTTTTGTTGTTGTAGTAGTAACTTAAACAAAAGCAACAGCAATAACCAAAGAAATGGTATTAGACGAAAAGGTGGAGGAAGAGGAAGAGCAGGAAGAGGAGGTGGAGATGAAGGGTAGAGGCATTAAATGAAGCAGAAGAGGAGAAGTAGGAAATCTGTTCTTATTCATATCATTACTATTACTATTACTATTACCATTACTACTACTTCTACTACTACTACTACCACTACTACTACGATCACTACTGCTACCACTACTACCATCACAACTACTACCACTACTGTGAATAATAATCATTATCAATAACAATAGCAAAAGCAATAATAATAATAACTATAATAATTATAATAATAACAATAAATAAATAAAAATAACAATAATAAATTACTCACGAATATTATTTCTACAGGAAAAATACATATAAACAAAAGTTATATGGAACACGATAATGTATATCCTGAGATTCAACTTTATAATTTTCATATGTGGTACAACTTTTGTAGAGGGTGCGACAATTAATAAAACATTTCCTACGGGCGCACGACACAGAAAAGGTTAGGAATCATCGCTATAAACCATCTCCATATGTGGACATTCTCCAATGTTCTTTATAATACCGCTAACTTACCTACGTATTTTATCCCATTAATTAGAAGACTATTGAAGCTCCTAATAATGTTAACACTTGTTTAAAGACAACGTCAGCTACTTGCCCATTTATTTTTTTCTTTCCCAGCTTCGCTCGCTCGGACAGTGACGAGTATGCAACAAGGTCAATTCGTTTCGACATCTATACTGCACGACCTATTCTCTCTCTCTCTCTCTCTCTCTCTCTCTCTCTCTCTCTCTCTCTCTCTCTCTCTCTCTCTCTCTCTCTCTCTCTCTCTCTCTCTCTCATACACATGGCTGACGGTCATGAGTCCAGCGTGTGATCATCCAGACCAAGGTGAATAACAACTCCGCTTGTCACCGGGCAAGGCGCGGGTTTGAACCTGCTCAGGTCGCTAAGAATTTTTTCACTGACAGAGAGCTGTCACTGTCCCCTTGAGCAAGGGGATGGGTGTGTGTGTGAGAGGTTTCATCCTTACCCATAGAACTGTGTCTATGAGCTCTCAGCTCTTTCGGGAAAGGTAATGGCTGACGATCACGAATCCAGCACGTGATCCTCCGGACCATAGTGAATAACATACACATACTATATATTACATGTAATTGTATAAAATTGTTTTTATCAGATGGTGATGAGGACAAAAGAGATAACAGCTTGTTAGAGGGGAAAATCATCTATGTTGTGGAGGATGCAGAAGAAAAGGAGTAAGATAAGATAAAAAAAAAAATACAGTACCTCAAGACGCATTCTTCGAAAGCTGCCAAGAAACCGACTGCCGCAAACTCCCACCCAAAGCAGCGGACCAAAGCCTTCACAAAGCTGGCCTTTCTCTTCTTTATTTTGCTCTCTTCCAGCTCCTTATCCCACTCCCTGTAGGATGGAAAAGTAGATAGATGCATGATTAATTACTCTCTCTCTCTCTCTCTCTCTCTCTCTCTCTCTCTCTCTCTCTCTCTCTCTCTCTCTCTCTCTCTCTCTCTCTCTCTCTCTCTCTCTCTCTCTTAAAACACTGGACTATAAATGCCTATAAATAACTCGTAAATAATCCATTAAAGAAACAATTTTATTAGAGTTGGATACGTCTTCCCAATCCTACTTGTTGTGGGATTTCACCCACATCACTGTATTTTACTAATCTAACTCGGTCATAGCCTTCCTTAGCATAACATCGCATGGAGAGCTAAAACACTTCCCAGTCCCTTTTCCGGAGGCTTTGTACCCAACCCACCATTCCCTTTAATTAATCTACCATAATGATAACCTCCCTAACCACAAGATGAGTGGTAATGTAGAGGTCCATGGCCACCCTTAGTTTTTAACCTCCTAAACTTTTCTTTTATAACATTACATAGCCAACCCTATTCTTTCTCCATGTACTATGATAAAACTTTCTTGAATTCGCATAGGAGGGGACTAACTACTATTACTATTACTATTATTACTTCTACTACATATTACTACAAGTACTGCCCCTGCTACCACCACCTCCTACACCTACGTACTTTTGCAGCCTGTTGCCAAGGGTGAAGGAAGCGTCTCCCTCCTGAACGGTGTAAAGGTCGTCTTCGTTGAGTGACCGTTTGTTGCCCAGCCTCAGGAAGGGAATAATCCACCTGTTGGGAAGGAAAAAAAGAAAGGTGGTGAAAATCTCTCTCTCTCTCTCTCTCTCTCTCTCTCTCTCTCTCTCTCTCTCTCTCTCTCTCTCTCTCCTTCTTACTTTGATGATAATTACATGATGAAAAAAATATCTCTAATACCAGCTACAGGGATATAACCGATATTACATTTCCCTCTTAGAAGCTACCCGCCTCAATATTCACTTGACGCTTCTTACGCAATTTTTCCGCCTGATGGAACAGTTGAAGCTCCTCAAGCAGCCTACCCCTTCCGCTTTTTGCGAGGACTCCGTTGCCTCTGGTGGCTAGCTAGCTCTCCAGATGCAGCCGTCCTACTGCCTTAAAAAAAATCACTCTTGGCGTAGTTTTCCCGTCGACTGAAGTTACCAATCCCGGTATCTACATGAAACCAGTGAGTCAGCCCTCCGATATCTCCAACGCCACTGCCTGACTATTGGAGGGGAAAATTTAGTTCTGGATGCTCCACACAGCTAAAGTGGTCTGGTAGAGCGCATCCGAAAATAAGGCAACTTGTCTTAGGTCTCTCCCAGTGGCTAAACACAAAAGGTTCAAAAAGCTATACCACTTGTTAATCATCCACTCAGCCCTTCCCGTTCAAGAAGGGGATTATTTTGTTCTTTTTAATTCCTAAACGTGTGAAAAAAGTAACTACTCAGCTCAAAACCGCATAATAACTTAAATCGTTCTGATATTAGTGTTTTACTGTGCAAATCATCTTTGTTGGAAAGAATTAGAAAAAATATTATTCAAGTATCAGCTTTGTGGGATGTAACATGTAGGACCAATATAATGACGGTGACGGTGTGTGTGTGTGTGTGTGTGTGTGTGTGTGTGTGTGTGTGTGTGTGTGTGTGTGTGTGTGTGTGAGATCCTTACTCATAGAGCTTTAAGGTTTTTCGGGGTAAGTAATGACTGACGATTAGGAGTCCAGCGCGTGATCCTCCAGCCCATGGTGACTAAAACACACACACACACACACACACGATCAAGAAGAATCTAAAGCACCAGCGCGGCAGGACCAACAACCTGAAGGAGGGATAAACACACTAACAATTTTGTATTTTAACTCAAATCATGAGAAC
>JAPQNM010000006.1:14185569-14188069 GCA_029783475.1 Metacarcinus magister | reverse complement strand
TACTCAGTGTTGCGGTGATAATGGTGTACCGTCTCCTAGAATTAAGGTTGTTCACCGGAAGGAAAGAAAAATGATAAATTCCCGCAACACCCGGACAGAAAAGTTGAACTGCTAGACACACGCACACATACGCGCACACACACGCGCGCACACACACACACACACACACACACACACACACACACACACACACACACACACACACACACACATTCACACACACACACACGCATACGCAGGCTATCAGTGGGGTTTCACAGGTCATTGTTCTCACTTTCCAAAAGATGCTCCATACCTACAATGATCTCAATAGCTTCAAATATACCTTGAATAATCTCCTTCATGATGAGTACAATATAGTCATCCGTGCTGACAAGGTTCTCGCAGGAAAACATCAATTCCAGTCAGAAACGATAAAAGAAGAAAGAAGGAAGGAACTAGAAGAGCAATCAGTAGAGCTAAGTACCTCCGCCGCCACCACTAATATTCGTGAAATTTTCCTGACTTTTGACAATGAAATAATGCAGTGTATACTTTGGGTAGAGGTGTTGGTGAAATTTTGCGAAACTGTGGTGCCTTTTTTACTGTTACGAATGTTTGAAAATCGTATAGGTCGGCGGCGGCCAGCTTCTGTTGGACGTGCCGAAGTTGGCGCCCAAGATAACGTCCAATAGGCATGTTAATGGCGACAAAATATTTTCCGATTTTTTCCTTTGACCTTAACCTATAATAACAAATTCAATGGAGTCGAAATTTACAGTAAATTTATGCTGATGAAGTTTTATGAGGTTGCGATGAGTTTTTGTTGTCAGGAAGTTACTAGCATACCGACAAACAAACAAACAAACAAACAAACAAACAAAAAAAAAGAGAAACCATAACCTCTCGCTCAACTTCTTTGGCGGAAGATATGAAAAGCAAAGAAGATATAAAGATGAAAAAAGAAAGGAAGTAAAAAAAGGAAATGAATAAAGAAGAGAGGATATATAAGAAGGTACAGAGGGGAAAAGTAGAGACAGGCCAGAGGGGAGACGTAAAGGGAGGCGCCTTAATTAAGAGGAACAGACAAATGCGAGTTACTTGACCGTGTGTGTGTGTGTGTGTGTGTGTGCGTGTGTGTGTGTGCGTGTGTGTGTGTGCGTGTGTGCGTGTGCGTGTGTGTGTGTGCGTGTGTGTGTGTGTGTGTGTGTGTGTGTGTGTGTGTGTGTGTGTGTGTGTGTGTGTGTGTGCGTGTGTGTGTGTGTGTGTGTGTGTGTGTGTGTGTGTGTGTGTGTGTGTTTTGCGGCCAAATCTTCTTTCAACCCACGTGACACTCCATAATCTATTTAAGGTTCAAGGCTTGGCGGTGGGTTATGTCATCACCTCAACCTTCTACACTACCCCTTTCCTTCCCCTCCACCTTCTTTTCAACCTCCTACTGTTGCCACCCAAAGGACACGCGTTGCCTCACAAAGCGTTCCACTGCGAGGTCACACGTAACTCTGAGCCCGGACACACACACACACACACACACACACACACACACGCGCGCGCACACACACACATACCAGAGGGTCCATTATATACATCATGAAATGTATAATTATGTTAAAAAACAAATACGTAACAAGTATATGATAACAGTCGTAACAGAACAAGGCCCAACAACGTGATTGCAGTGGTGCGATGACACACAAACAGGCGGAAAAACACAACACAAGGATGCAACAAATAGGAGATAACCACAAACTTAAGTACAAGGAGGAAATGACCGACTGTAACTGGAAGGTTTCGAAGGTCATGCACTCCAAAATACTGAATCCGGAACCGCAAATTATGGTTCATTATATACACTAATACATCTTCGAGCATTACACTTATGCCATATGTGGCGGGATATTTCTCATTTCTCCATAAAAAATCCAAGCTTTTAGGCTACTTTCATATTCCGCGCTATTATCAATAAAACCTTTTCCAAAAATCCCTGTATTATAGCGAATTTTTTTTCATGTATGAAGAATACTCAATAAATTACGTAAAGATGCCACGAAATTAGGCCAAGGGTACTTTATCATCATGTAGCTGCGTGCCTACGATGGGTTACCCAACATATTTCACACTCATTTAACGGCCACCATGTGCGTACACAGAGGGTCGCCCTACATTCTACTTAGCCTTAATCCTAGTGGGAAGCCGTGGCCCATTGTACAGGTCTCATTTTGATGGACCCCATATGTACCACGAGTTGCCTTACATAACTTGTACGTGAGATTCCCTAACTAAACATAGATGTGTACGTACACTGTGAGGCCTCCTGTAGAAGCTCTGCAGGCTTCCGTGTGCACCATACGAGGCACGTGTAGTACAGGTAGCAAAAACACCTGACATAAAGGAGTCACACAGCGCCCACGTACTACATACAAACGCACACACGCACGCACCCCCACACACGTACACACGCAAAGGCAAAGTCTTGCGCATGGGAATTAATATCTTCGCAAAACTACGTTATAGACTAAAA
>JAPQNM010000006.1:14170569-14180569 GCA_029783475.1 Metacarcinus magister | reverse complement strand
CATACTCGTCCGCATGTTTCGACCACCGAGAGGAGTCAAACAGGAGCCGATGCGGGACAAGTCTGCTAACATCAACGTCACTACCGCCACCAACCGATTCTTTCCATGTAGTCATTATTTAATACCAATCCTTTACCGAGTTTCAAGCATGTATAAACTCCTATGTTCTAAGGTCGAGATGGTTCTGAACAACATAATGAAATCCTAAGTTCAAATAATACTAACTAAGATACAGGCAGACATAAATACGATATCACAGAGTAACCATGCGGAATGTTATCACTGTCGTGTATAGACAGCCTCAGTAATCTTGTTAATATTGTCAGACAAAAGGCCGGTTGTAGACTTAAATGATTAGTGATGTAACTATGGAATCGGGCAGATTATAAGGAACATTCTCCCAGTCTCATTAGCTGTAAAACTAACCCGAAAAGCGAAAACTGCGCTGTAAAATGGGTGACTCGAGACAGTTCTTACCATACATCATCATCATTTAAGAGCGGACGCCAGTAAACGGATTGATGTAATAGACAGCGAAGTCTTTCTTTGGCTTAAAAAAAAATATGTCTAGACCAGTGATTTTTAACCTGTGTGACGCGGTGTGGCAGGCAAAAGTGACGACCGTCTCAAAGTGGCGACCGCCACACTGGTGCCCTCGTTGAGCAATTTATCGGACGCGCTCAGTAATGTAAAAGGTATAATGCTGAGTCTGTGTGATACAATGTTTATTTCGACCCAGCAGTGATTTTGTAATTTTTCAGCAAATATTCATAGTAATTTCTTTTTGTAAAGCGGATACTAGCGGAAATTTTTTGGCATTCAAAAGTCCATTTTTAAGTAGATAATGCATATCTGGGTATTTCTTTACAACTACTGCTCCACCTATTTCTTTTTTATATGAAGTGATACATACTATACTTGTGTATTCAACACATCTGTGAAGGTTTCAGGCGGTGCTCACCATTATTTACCTCGCAAAACGACTTTAAAGTTGTTAGGTTATGTAAGTTTGGTTGGTTAGGTTATGTTAAGTTATGATTAGGTTAAGGTTGTTAGGTTAGGCTACGGTTATGTTATGGTTAGGTTAAGTTAGGTTAGGTTCGGTACAGTTAGGTTCGGTTATATAAATTTTTTACATTTTATTATCCAAATCCAGAATTTTTTTTATTGTTGAGAACCCTAACTCATGGGTAATAAGATGTAAAAATCTTATATAACTGAACCTAACTGAACCGAACCTAACCTAGCTTAACCTAACCATAACATAACCGTAACCTAACCTAACAACCTTAACCTAACCATAACAACATAACCTAACCAACCTAAATTAACATAACATAACTTCAAAGTAGTTTTGCTGGGTAAATAATGGTGTGCACCGCCTGAAATCTTCACAGATGTGTTGAGTACACTATGTATAGTCATAGGGAAAGAGAGAGAGAAAAAAAGGTGGAGCAGTAGTTGTAAAAAAATACCCATATCTGATACATGTTTCTTCTTCTTAAAAAAGTCTTCGCAAATGATAAAATAAAAACATATGACAATTTTTGTATAGAAGAAAAAATTCTCAGATTTGCATTGTCTATTTAAAAATGTACTTTTGAATACCAAAAAATGCCCGGCGGTATTTTTACTTAACAATACCCTTCTTTTTTCCAAAACTTATTATACATGGACAAATTTGTTATCAAGAGAGAGAGAGAGAGAGAGAGAGAGAGAGAGAGAGAGAGAGAGAGAGAGAGAGAGAGAGAGAGAGAGAGAGAGAGAGAGAGAGATATGGAACAAAGAAATACCCAACAACACATTCTCCGACGATTTCCAAACGGTATTTTTAGAGTAATAAGCAGGCTGGCTTCAAACAGATCAAAGGGTGTCACTCCTGTGAGTAAATCACTCATGCAATCTTCTATTGATATACAGATCTTTACTTAATCACTTCATATCTATTACACGTACACTTGCTATTAATTTTTATTAACATTCTATTAATAGATTGATTTGATATTCGTTTAGTTGTGATATCATTCTTATGATGATTTATAAATAATTCTATAAACACAATTACTGAATCATTTACTTTGTAAATAATACTGTAGAAAATGTAATGTGTACAAAATCTGCTAAGTTCCAAACATTAACCCAGATGGCTCTACTTGCCAAGTTCGTTGGGGAGACGTAAGCGGCCGCATATCGAAGAGGAAGGCCATACCGTGTACATTGGAACTTAGCGGTACAGAAGGCAATAAAAAAAGTGTTGTCTTATAACGAGGTTACTTGTTATAATATGTTTCGCCGTTTCGCTAGATGCCATGAGTCAAATGTGGAAAGACTCCGTCAACTCTTGCCTCCTCCGGCATTATACAGAAAAGCATAATTTTTGAAAGTATAGTTTGTAGGACATACATATATACATACATACATACATACATATATATATATATATATATATATATATATATATATATATATATATATATATATATATATATGTATTCAGTACAAAATCCAGAAGACTGCATCAACGGAGATGATGAAGCGAAAAACAAGTCAACAACTTATCACCACGCGACCACACTGACTCGCTTTCTCCTTTATCAGTAAGTAAATAATTCTAGTACAGGAGATAGTGCAAGGGAGGTGGGGGGAGATAGCAGGTTTCGGAAGACGCCCGAAGGTTGTCATTTCCATCAGCACCAACTTTACATAGTCCATTTTATCAACTGGTAAATCACTTTCACTTTATGGCCAGAGCCTTCCATACTGCGTTTACTGCTCCTTACACTGGTGCGTTTGTGAAGAGGACTTTTACGTTAAAACTGACCATTATCTTTTTCCTTAAGTTAGCTTTTGATAGAATGTCTCAAACAATGTGTATCTTCGCATGCACCCACCCACCCACACCCAACCACACACACATACACACAGCTCACTACAGAAAACTGGCATCTTCCCATTCCACCTGCACCTGTGATTGTATGGATTACAACAGTTCAAGATGGTCTCTCGCAGTAGTGAGTTCAATACATGGAACAAACTTTCACAATGAAGTCACGTAGCCAACATCGATGTTTACCGACTATGCAAGTGACAAACCTCGATTCACTTTCAAGGAACAATAGCTGATTCGGAACATTCATATAAAAGTAAGTGATCAAACAAAAAAATAATAAAAAATTTAGATGAACTTGATGAAAACTATGCAATCTTGATGATGAAGATGCACATTAGTGATTAATAATGATAGCAATGATAAAACATAGATAACCGTATGTATATATATATATATATATATATATATATATATATATATATATATATATATATATATATATATACAATAGAAAGCTTTGTGTTGATAATGAAGGCAATAACTTTCCTGGTAGTCACATATTTATGTATAAATGATATTTCAATGAGTGCAATAATGAGATTGCTGTTTAAAGCGTTGAAAACGACGGATTACCATTACTAAGCCCTTAAATTAACAAAAAGACAGTATCAATAAATATTTTTCTCTGCCAAATAAAGTTTATCATTTCCACCATATTATCAACATAATTAAACCTTGGAATCTATAATGGTCTGCAAGATATATACTTTGAGTAATTTTAACCTATATACGAGGATAAACCCGAACACAAAAACTATCCCACTCATCATAACAATAAATAGTGTTATAATAGTCTTTAAACACATAGTTTATATACCTCTTCGCTACACTTTACAAACTTGCATCTTTCTACACTGCCAATTACATATATTCGCATTTTTCTAATTAGCTTTTCTATTTATAAAAGTCATAAGAATCACTTATGATGTTTTTCAGATAACAACAATAATTTACAAGTCGAAGGTGTATTTAAATAAAACTATGGTATGAAGTTATAAGCGATACACTTTTTTTTTATCTTCTTTACGGCTCACTTACCCAAACGTAATATAATAAAACTTCTAAATGTTTTCTCCTTTAACCAATATGGTGTATAAAAGGTAACGAAAACTCCCTCCCTCTCTTATACTAAGTTACTCACACTAGGAACCAACACAGCAAGCTGTATATATAAATGATCATAAAAGCGGTTATTTCATCTTTCCTAGTCATTTTCATGGTGAAGGAGAGAAGATGGAGAAAGAAAGAAGGAGCTGGAGGAGGACCATGAGCGAACAGGAAGGGCGGAAGGGGAAGTAAGGAGAGGAAGTGGCGGATGGAGAGGAAAGAGAAGCTAATCTGCCGAGGAGGAAGGAGGGGAAAGAGGAGGAGGAGGAGGAGTAAGAGGAAGATGGAGAGGAGTAGGAGGAGAAGGAAGAAGAGGAGGAGGAGGAGGAGGAAGATGGAGAGGAGTAGGAGGAGAAGGAAGAAGAGGAGGAGGAGGAGGAGGAGGAGGAGGAGGAGGAGGAGGAGGAGGAGGAGGAGGAGGAGGAGGAGGAGGTGATGGTAGAATGACATGGCACTAGAAAGCAGGGAGAGAAAAACAAGTGAGGCCAATCGTGAATGGAGGCAGAGAGAGAGAGAGAGAGAGAGAGAGAGAGAGAGAGAGAGAGAGAGAGAGAGAGAGAGAGAGAGAGAGAGAGAGAGAGAGAGAGAGAGAGAGAGAGAGAGAAAAAAAAAAACTTATTAGGTAGCACATATGTGCTACGGAGAGGAGGAGGAAAAGGAAGAAGAGGAGGAGAATCTGCGATACTAATAGAAAACATAATAAATTTTGCTTATAAACATGCACCTATATTGCAACCTCCACCTCCACCACCACCACCAACCCTCACCACCACCACCACCTGCTCTTCCTCACTAACAGAAAATGGAGCAATGAAGTTCTTAGAAGTTTCAATTTTCTAATACTTTCTCTCTCTCTCTCTCTCTCTCTCTCTCTCTCTCTCTCTCTCTCTCTCTCTCTCTCTCTCTCTCTCTCTCTCTCTCTCTCTCTGGGCTAAACAGTTTGCAAAAGGAAAAAAAAAACCGATCGGGTGCTAATTAGAAGCATAAATGTGCATGCATATATATATATATATATATATATATATATATATATATATATATATATATATATATATATATATATACATATATATATACACACACACATATTTTTTTCTATATCAATTAACCGTTGGCGCATTATATATATATATATATATATATATATATATATATATATATATATATATATATATATATATATAATGCGCCAACGGTTAATTGATATACAAAAAATGTGTGTGTGTGTGTGTGTGTGTGTGTGTGTGTGTGTGTGTGTGTGTGTGTGTGTGTGTGTGTGTGTGTATGTATATGTATATGTATATATATATATATATATATATATATATATATATATATATATATATATATATAGATAGATAGATAGATAGATAGATAAATAGATATACTGATAACTGTCTGCAATGATTGAAACAGAGATCAAATATATGGAAGAGATTAAAAAAATATGGAATCCAGTACACCGCGCGTGACCGTAAAGTCTGGGCCAAACCGGAGTCTGCAAAGCAAGCCCGGAGAAAGATGATTGGTTGCAAGGAGAGCGACAGTGACGTCTCTCTGTCGGGACTTCCCTACTACATGGTTCATCTCTTCTTTTTGGTTCAGCGTCATTATGAGAGACCATCCTTTAACGTTCTTCAAGCACAATGTCCCTCATTGCCGGATTATTCGTCACCTTTACATATTTCATACTACCACAACCACTACCGTCACCACCACCCATCCAGTCATTGACTCTAGAAAAATGTTAATTTACTCCTTAATTGGGTTACAGCTTAATATTCGTAATTTGAGTGCTCTCTCTCTCTCCATATGCAATGGTATATTGCAAGACAAAAGCAGACAGACAAACAGACACACGCACGCACACATTATCTCAGAAGCACATCTGTGTTGACAAAGACGATGATGTATACCACATGGGTTATAATGACCAATGAAAAACAAAAGCTGCACGCACGCAAGTATACACACGGATACACACACACATACACACACACACACACACACACACACACACACACGCACGCACACACGCACACATGCACACACATATATACACGCAAACACATACACACACACACACACACACACTTAAATGATCGAAGATTTACTTTAAACCTTTTGAAGACATTAATATACAGAACAAGTTTTGAAAATAAGATCAGTAGATTTTTTTTTCTCTCTCTCTCTCTCTCTCTCTCTCTCTCTCTCTCTCTCTCTCTCTCTCTCTCTCTCTCTCTCTCTCTCTCTCTCTCTCTCTCTCTCTCTCTCCTACGTCAAAGGTAAAGTTAAGTAATTTTGGGAGAATGGTATATTCAATAGGAAGATGAATATTGGTATTATGCTGATTGTTCTCTGTCTGTCTGTCTCTGTCTGTCTCTCTCTCTCTCTCTCTCTCTCTCTCTCTCTCTCTCTCTCTCTCTCTCTCTCTCTCTCTCTCTCTCTCTCTCTCTCTCTCTCTCTCTCTCTCAACAAAAACTAAGCAGCAGCAACAGGATGTGGCTGAAGTTGTACTTATTAACTCCTCTGTAATGATGACGATAACAGTGGCAGCAATAGTAATAATAATAATGATCGTAATCGTAGTAGTATAAGTAATAGTATAGTATCCTACTACTACTACTACTATCAATGCTGCTATTACTACAACTACCACTGCTACTACTAATATCATATAGTAGTAGCAGTAGTATCGCTACTAATAAAAACATTCAAAATTAAGCGTATATAAAAAACCAGCCATACACCTCGGGTGGCGAGTGTAAACAGTCGGGAATTACCCTTTTACAGGCCTGCCACGTGTCTTTTAATCCGCATTGTAGAAATGTTTCAATATAAGTAAAACCATGGCAGACATGATCAGAAAATATGCATACACGTTTATTCATAGTATTATAATGTATGTAGAAACAGTAAACTTATAATGGATAAGATATATATAAACATATAAAGAAACGTGGCATACATATTTTACAGTGGTGCTAATAAAAAGCAGTACCTATTAATGAACTTCCCTTTCGTTTTGGGATGGATAAGCAGTTTAACAATTGTATTTAGATGATATCGTGAAGGAAAGTACGATAAAATAAGCTGAAATAAGTAAGAAAGAAAAATACATTGAAAATACATTGAAATCCTAGTTGTGGAAATACTCCCAGTCACGCTCGCGGCCTTGACCTGACCATCAGTGTGTGTGTGAGTCCGCACCCGGATGTTGCCAGATGCCTCTTGTAAATTTTTTTAAATAAGAACATAAGAACATAAGAAATGAGGAGACTGCAAGAGGCCAGTTAATGACCTACACGAGGCAGCTCCTTGCCCCCCACCCTTGGAATAATCCAATATTTAGCCATCCCACCTGTCATCCCTATCCATACTCTGATCCAACCGTCTTTTAAAGCTATATATTGACTCAGCACTTACTACGTGTCTACCCAGCCTATTCCAATCGTTCACCACTCTGTTAGTGAACCAATATCTACCTATGTCTGTCCTGAATCTAAGTTTTTCTAGCTTGTACCCATTTCCACGTGTCCTATCCTGACTACTAAATTCTAAAACCTGATCAATGTTACCCTTATTAATTCCTTTTACCCATTTGAAAACCTCAATCAAATCCCCTCTTGCCCTCCTTCTCTCTAGGGAGTGGAGATTAAGACGTTTCAACCCATCTTTGTAGGGTAAATTTTTCAGCCCCTGAATCATCTAGGTCATTCTTCTCTGGACTGCCTCCAAGGAGCCTATATCTTTCCTATAATAAGGGGACCAAAACTGAGCTGCATAATCTAAGTGGGGTCTTACTAGCGCTAAATACAACCTCAGAATGACCTCAGAACTCCTATTTGTCACACACCTACTAATAAATCCCATTATCTTGTTGGCTCTATTTCTAGCTATAATACACTGTTCCCTGGGGCGCAAGTCACTGCTTATTTGAACTCCTAAGTCCCTCACACTATATGACTTTCCTAAGGTATTGTCATTTAATGTATAGTCTATAGACCTATTACCTTTACCTACACTCATAATGCTACACTTGCTAACATTAAACTGCATCTGCCATTTCTGTGACCACTCGTACAGCCTATTTAAGTCATCCTGCAGCATCCTAGCATCATCTAAATTCTTTACCGGTCTTCCTATCTTTGTGTCATTGGCAAATTTACTGATATCACTGTTTATTCCTGTCTCTAAGTCATTTATATAGATTATGAATAACAATGGTCCTAGTACTGATCCTTGTGGTACCCCACTAGTGACATTACCCCATTCTGATTTCTTCCCATTAATCTGTACCCTCTGTTCCCTACTAGTAAGCCATCCCCTAATCCACTCTAGTAACTTCCCAACTATGCCATGAGCCTTGACTTTACTTAACAGTCTCCTATGGGGTACTCTGTCAAAGGCTTTACTGAAGTCCAAATAAACTATATCATACTCGTCCCCCTTATCTATGGTTTCAAATACTTTCCTATAGAAGGATAATAAATTTGTCAGGCAGGACTTCCCCTTGCTAAAACCATGTTGACTACGAAATTGATTTGAGTTTGCGCGCAAATCTTGACACGTGGCACCGCTGTCACACGGGTATTCCCCACGATGGTCACACCCTGACCAAGGCCTTAGGCCGGTTTGACTATAGTAAATATTATTTTAAAATGCTATTTTATTATAGTTTTCTTTACATTACACTGGATTCTTATTTTCTTTTTATTAAAGATACTCCCCACATGGAAACATTATTATTATTATTATTAATATCATTATTATACTTATTATTAGTATTAATTTCATCATCATCATAATATATTTAATATATAATACGTCATTAATAATGTTATGTAAAATTATCCGGTTCGGGTTAACAGCAAACAATATCAAATATTCACACACACACACACACACACACACACACACACACACACACACACACACACACACACACACACACACACACACACCGCCGTGTTGAAACGTTGCACACCTCCCTCCCCTACTCATCTGGGTCACTTTCTATCATCAGGAAAACGCAACAAGGGGAAACAGGTGGTGGTCAGGTCCCCGGAAAATCCCACACCTAACGCGGGTCTTCCCTCTTCTGAAATGACCTCATCTCACCTATTACCTCCAAGATCCCTCCCCCCCTCTGTCTTCCCCTCCTTCCCTCTGTTCTGCCCTCAAACTTCTGACTTAGCTCTTAATCTCAGGGGAAATGTCAATGAAGTTTTACTATAACATTAACTTTTTTTCAGATTCACTGCTTGCATACATGCATACATACATTCATACGTATACACATATACTAATACACATACATGTATGCACAAACAAGCACACGATTACATGCCAAACACACACACACGTGTAAGAGACTAGTGCAAATATGATTACTTACTATAACTATTGATCGTCTCTCTCTCTCTCTCTCTCTCTCTCTCTCTCTCTCTCTCTCTCTCTCTCTCTCTCTCTCTCTCTTGTCTCACACCCAAACAGCGGGTGACGAAAGATCAAGCCTGAGAGCTGAAACAATGTAGCGAAAGTGACGTGCAAAACTAAAATACACGCTAACCTTCGTGAGGTGTGTGTCCGTAACCAGTTGCTTAGTAGTTTCTCAATAGCTTGTCAAAAAACCAGCAAACCGCTATTTACCCCATCACGACTCTCCCGGGGCGCCGGACGAGTGTTGTTACTACCGTATAACCTTCATACACCACAATCTTCCTACAATTTATCTTAAAACACGAGTAATTGAATCTTAGATGAATTAGACAGGCGTTACGTAACATCGTCCTTATCACTATTAGTGCAACATTTGAACGATGAGCTATTCAATTCCATCCAGCTGTTAAGACCTATACACTGTCCTTAATTCTGCAGCAACTATAGGAGTCTAGAGCATGTGTTAGCATTCCATTATTTATTCTCTTCTCTCTCTCTCTCTCTCTCTCTCTCTCTCTCTCTCTCTCTCTCTCTCTCTCTCTCTCTCTCTCTCTCTCTCTC
>JAPQNM010000006.1:14143069-14168069 GCA_029783475.1 Metacarcinus magister | reverse complement strand
TCCTAATATTGCGTACAGTAAAATCCTAATTGAAATCGTGCAAAAATATATGATTAATAGTTATGAACAGGGTAGATTTTCAAAAGGTCACTTGCACACGCGGAAGGTCTTTTAATTGTAGTGAGTGTATAGTGTATATATATTAATAGATAGATAGATAACTTGTGATGTGACACAGCAACAACCGTGGATTGCCACACACACCACCACCTCACTCCATTACCGTTGTATTCCCTCACTACAATTAAAAGACCTTCCGCGTGTGCAAGTGTGAACAGGCTCAACAATGAATGAGGCGTGGCTTTTAAGTCGAGGTCAATTTCGAGTCCAGCCGTCAGTCACACATTGTAATGACTCATAAGAAAATTGGGAGCAACGCCACACATCCATCTACTCCGACCAATACACAGACACAGACACACACACACACACAGTCTACTCTTTCGTTTATTATCTCTCCAGACACATAACGAGAGAGAGAGAGAGAGAGAGAGAGAGAGAGAGAGAGAGAGAGAGAGAGAGAGAGAGAGAGAGAGAGAGAGAGAGAGAGAGAGAGAGGGGAGGGGGGGCAATAGCAGAAACAACGGTATCAGCGGTGGCAGCCATGGTGATAGTAGTATTAGAAATATGGTAATAGTAATAGTAATGGTAGTAGAATTGTATGAGTAGTAGTAGTAGTAGTAGTAGTAGCAGCAGCAGCACTTATTATTTAACTGTGTGGTAGCTACATAACATTAGAGGCAGTTTGCATTCCTTCATTCTTTTCTTTTTTTCTTTTCTTTTTTTTTACATCAAAAGGGCACCGGCCAAGGGAAAACAAAAACGTTAAAAAAAATCCCGCTTATCGCCAGATCCTGCAAATAGGACAGTAGGAGGAATAAAGTAAGGGGTGGAGCTCACATGTCGCTCACACATGTCTTACACCAACATTATGTAAAGAGGCATGTTGGCCGTTGGCTTGTCCCCCGCTTTTATTCATTGCCAACACGTTGGTTAGCTGGGCTGTACAGAGCCCTCTGAAGGAGTATGTCACTGCGGGCGTGTGGTGACTGCTAGAGAGGAGACCATCTCCGACAAAAATGGAGTGCCACTTGCCCGCACTTGGGAGGCACCAGGGTGCGGGCAAGTGTGTTTGGTCTACGTTATTAGTCCCTATCATTACCCTGTAGTTGTTTAAAATTTGTGCCTTCTAACTTCATACTCGAGGGATAAAAGTTTCCTATTATTTGATTATATCGATCCTAAAATAATAGTGAGCAATGAGTATAATGTCAGCTTGTAGCCAAGCACTCCCCTGTGGGTAATCCCTCCACTCATCCCAGTGGTGTTTCGGACTACAGAACTGCCGGACGTACGAATTTATTTCCCTAAATGCAATCCAACTAATAAACCCATAACAAACGATATCCGTGAACATGTATTCAACTATTTTGTTCAGTTATTAAAATGTTTCCCATTATGGAGGAGACACACGGGCTATCTAGAAGAGCTCGTCGATCTTTACAATACATTTCTTGATTGAGTGGGTAGAGGGAGTAGTAGTGCCGGTAACCAAGGTAACGCTTCTTCCCTCAACTCCCAGACACTGATTGTTTGCAATAGCATGGGTTTCATTGATCAGTTTTGAGCATCAAACTTTCCAACCATCACCAGCTGATACGCCCTCAAATGAATGAGAGGGGAAAGTTCTTCCTCATTAAGCGTTGATGTATAACATGGTAGCTTTAGAGTTTAGAAGCTCGCATGGGTTTGCCTGTACTAAGATCGTATAATACAATATTCGCTCTTAGAACAGTCGAAAAGCATGGGCAGTCCTAAACCAATATTATGTGGGTTTGAGACACGCTGGCAGCCAGAGATTCAAACTCCCAAGACCTTGGCCGCACGTTGCTTACGAGCATTACGTCACCCTATTGCCAAGACTTCAGCCACATGTCGTCTATCTAACCGTGGCTCCTAGGTAAGCACAATCACTAACAAACCATTTGTATACTCTCTCTCTCTCTCTCTCTCTCTCTCTCTCTCTCTCTCTCATCAGTTCGGTCCACACTCCACACATCAATGTAAATTTGCATCTGAGCACAGTTTGGATATTACGGTGAAATAAACAACAAATATTATGAATTTGCACCTTTTTTATGCAAATGGAAAACTCACCAAGGACAAAAAAAAAAATTAAAATAGGCCCACAAAACCTGGGTATATTTGAATACTACTTAGGGGTCATTCACAAATTACATAACGCTATTATGGTAAATTTTTAACCCCCTCTTCCCGTATCACGCCTTGTAACACATATATTCAAACCCCCTGAACATTAGGGCACTCAAACTAAGTGATATAATATAATACATTATATCACTTAGTATGAGTGGCTGACAATTCCCTGCTCCTGCAGTGGATATCATGGATTAACATCACTTGCAATTTATTCTAGTGCAATCTTTACATTTCAGCAAACCCTAACCGTAAAAGCTACTTGAGTCTATCTATCATCAGGGTTAACACAGGATGATTTGCGTTAAAACGGTGTTGAAATGAGAAAATGCTTGCACCATGAACGGCAACAGTACCTATAATAAGATGCATTTTTCACATGCACTTTTTTTTCTTTTAGCTTGTTGGCTCTGAGGGCGACCACCTGATATCAGTTTAGGTGCTGGTTGACCTATCCAAACGTCAAGTGGTACAAAAGTGCTTTCTATCCCAAGGCCACTCCTCACTCACTCCCTCTCTCTCTCTCTCTCTCTCTCTCTCTCTCTCTCTCTCTCTCTCTCTCTCTCTCTCTCTCCACAACTCTCTCTCTCTGTCAATACTTGCAAATACATGCGACTTTTGGATACAGGATACACCCCATCCTGCAGAGCTCTCACCAACTCCCTATCCGACCAAATGACCCTACAATTTTGGGATGCTGGGACTGGCTACAGCAGTAGAACACTACGGCTCTGAGGAATTGTCCTCTAGACAACATCAAGTATCAAGTAAGTAGCTACTCTTTTGTATAAACGAGTCTGCGTTGGAGTATAAAAAAATCAGGTTGGCGTTGCTCACTAACGCCATCCTGTTATATATTTACCATTATCTCGTTGGTTAATCTGCAAAAAAGGGAGCAACTACACATATTCCTGGGTTTGCATCGTTCTCTGCATGGCGCCCAAATTTCATTCGAGCTCTCATAATCAACCACCGTTGATTATACTAACACCAACTAGCTCATGAACTCTCCTCTACACAAATAACATTCATGTGGAAGGTATGTATACATTGGTTCGGAAAATGGTTACAGTGGCGAAACAATAGTTCTTTGAATTAATCATCCGGAGGCTCCCTTCACACTGTCTGTCATCTGCTGTTTCCCTCGTCCCCTAACCCCGGATGAAATGAAAACAGTTACTTACCAGAAAACCATCCTGTTAATGAAACCTGCATCATCCCTAGGGTTAGGTGGCTGATTCTTGCGTGTTTGATCCATACTTAAATATCTTGGAGGTATGAATCAACACGATCAATGGTAGAAGTAGCGTGCACTTCGGCTAGACACCGCTAATGTCCACAGTCCCCCGTCCGAGTATTGGACCAGCTCTGTCTTTTGGTTGGATGTAACACTGACTTTGTAGCTCAGTGCCAAAGGGAAAACTGTCGTACTGTATTGATGCGAATATATATATATATTCCATGGTGTTGTAATTCATTGTATGTATATATATATATATATATATATATATATATATATATATATATTATTTTTTCTTCTTCAAATTAAAGTCATTAACTGTATGGAAAAGTGAATTTATTGTCATTAGTTTGACAGATAGGCTGCCCATCACGTATCTTTTCTTGCCTGTAAATATGATATGCGAACATACATCATCATCATTCGGAATACGACCAGACTATGGTAATCCTATAAGAAAAATAAGGACATCAGCTTGTGATGATACCAGACTAACACAGGCACACAGCCTCACACAGGACTCCTTAGTAGGAAGATCGCTCGATCAAACTTTACGGTACGTGGTGATATGTTTGAGGTTTTTTGAATAATGAACCACAGATATGGCAGAGAAACACACTGAACTTTGCATGAGAGATGGACCAACTCGAGGTAAAATTATGAAGTTATTTAAACCAAGGTGCAGCTGCAGGGCCGAACTCCGGCAACAAATGTTTCTGATGAAGGTGCAAGGTAGTCGACGTGTGAACTTGTGAAGTAGTCTTCCGAGCAGTGTCGTGAACCCAAGTAGTGTAAATACATTTGTAAGAAGACTGAATAAGTTCTGGGAGAATCAGGGTATTAAATATAAATTTGAAGAGGCCCATGTATTAGCGTCCACATCTGGAGGTAACCCAAACATAATTCACCGTAAATAAAAGGAGACCTTAAATTTTTAAGATGATTGCGATCTTGACAAAGGTCTAATTCGAACTGAGTTCTAAAACTTCAGTAGGTTTGCTTTGCTGTTGTCCAAAGTTGAGTGGCTAGTCACAGCTAAGCCAAAGGAAGTAGTAAGAAAGGAAACTCCTACGTCACAAATACCAGATAATGCAAAGGAGTAGCCAGACATTTTGTATCTGACACAATTGCCTCTACACCTCATTCAGCTATCTCCAAAAACAACACGTGAAGTTGGGATAATGGAGCCTCCAAACATCTCAAATGGTTAGTATCGAATTTTTTCCACTAAGTTCTTTTCGTAGATATGTATGAGCTTTTGTTGAGAAAATAGGGTAAATTTGCAGTTTCAACCAATATTCCCTATCTCTACCCACACCCCCCCCAACCCCTGAAGCAAGCTTGGGAGCTGTGGGGAATCTGTTTTTTTTTTGGGGGGGAGGCATATATGAGTGATATATGGACTTTGAAAATCTAGGGAAATTTCCCTAAAAACTCCCTAAATGTAGCAAACACGACAAACCTATTCTAAACGGGGTGGCTGCGCCCCCCCTAGACCCCCCCCAGCTAGGACACTATTCAAACACAACCAGAAACCTGGTTCAATATCCTAACCTAACCTTCATAACTGCAATAATACTTCATAATAATGACAATAATATAACAAAACATTCACCAATATGGACTAAAAGATCTAAGGAAGTTTCTCTAGAAGTCAAAGAAATTTCCCATTATTAATTATTAATTTCCGACAGTGTAATATGAGGCTAGAAATGCTCCTAACAGTGTCATCTAGACCCTGAGATAGATTATAGTTACGTGTGGTGTATTGGTTGAAACTGCAATAATACCGAAAATAGTGTTGATGTGTTATCTGTGAAATGCGTTAGTGTAAAAAAAGATGTAGCAGATAAACTTGAACAAGGAAAGGGGCACACCTATATGGGAGACTTGTTTATGAAAATTTTGAAGTTTTATTTAACAAAAATAAGAAAAACAATAGTCATGTGGTGACAAGAGATGTATATGGGTGGATTTACAAATGCAATGGCAACAAATTTTTTTGGCATTATTGAACTTTTTCACAATAATGGTTAAAGACTCGTTTCCTTAACCACTCGATATCTCCTTACCTTCATAATGCACTGCAAATTCAACCTCAGAAACTTGTTCAGATCACCTCAAACAATTATGCCGCTGAATTACAGAACAAAATACGAATTGGTAAATATTCGTTTCCTTAACCACTCGATATCTCATTACCTTTATAATGCACTGCAAATTCAACTTCAGAGACTTGTTTAGAGCACCTCAAACAGTTATGCCGCTGAATTACAGAACAAAATACGATTTTTTTTTTTTTTTTTTTTTTTTTTTAGGTTACTTTAGGTTTAGTTAGGTTTGGTTAAGTTTAGTTAGGTTGTTATGTTATGTTTTGTTAATTTAGAAGCTATCAAATGTTTTCTATGACATAAAGTAGGGGTTGTATGAGGTGCAGACGCCATTTCTTTTTCGTAGCACACGCCATTCTGGTGAAGATGTAAAAATTTACTGAATAAAATAGCTTTGTTAGCACAATCTTCCCAAAGCTGCAATTAGATAAGCCTAATCAAAACTAACCCAGCAAATTCGTATTTTTTTCTGTAATTCAGTGGCATAACTGTTTGAGGTGATCTGAACAAGTTTCTGAGGTTGAATTTGCAGTGATTATAAAGGCAAGGAGATATCGAGTGGTTAAGGAAACGAATCTTTACCCACTAATGCTCTAGAGAATTGAGCATTATTATTTTTTTCATTACCTGATTAATTCTGAGAAGGTTTTATTCAATACATTTCCGTCGCAAATCCGTAATGTCAGAGTTATTGAATGTTTTCTATGAACACAAATTGGAAGTTAGAACAGGTGCGCACGCCATTTTCTTCCCCAGTTTCTTCCCCAGGAAGAAGCGTGTGTTCGTGCGTTTGTCTGTGACTATCAGTGCATTGCACGTTAGTGTATAAGGAATTATTAGGTTATGTTAGTGATTCTGGCACTTTGTTTTTAGCACAAATCACTGTATTTCGTCTTCCCTACCCAAGAACCCAGCATTCCCACAGGTCCCCAGGCTTGTTAGGGGTGATGAGGATATATTATAATTTATAGATTTGCGACCAAAATAAATGTTAAAATGTGCATCAAAATCTGTACGAAAAGTGTGTTATTTAGATCCAGGTGCATTATTGTAAAGTTGTATAAATTTACCTTTTTTTTTTGCTCGGGCACCCAGACGCTTCACTTTTCTTTCTCTCCTTATGACCAAACCACCTCAACTTATTTTTGTACACCCATGACCCATTCCACTACATCACACCACACCATTTTAGTTCTCATGCCACATCTTTCATACACACTTTCATTGCTCTCACCCTCCCATCTTCTCATGCCACATGCTCCTCTCAGATAACTTATTTCCACAGCACGCACTGCTGTGTCTTATTCTATGTCCAAGATCCATACGTCAATGACTCAATGTTAGCAGGAGAATACAGTTCTTTAAACCTCTCCTTACCTCCAACTTTACCTTCGATCATCCAAATGGCCTTCCATTCCTCCTAGGATCCTTGATTTCACTCACAGATAAAGAAATAAAAAGAATAAAGAAATAAACAGAAACTGTACCACTAATGTGTTGGAACATATATGGCACCTTATAATGAACAGGGTTGCATAAGAATAGTAATGTTTATGTCCAATGGAACCATGATCTCCTACATCTCAGTGAATATGGAAATTTATGTATGAAGACATACCTTAAACACGTGGACTTTCATGTACATTAAATACTGTAAATGTTTGAAATAAATGATAAATCTTCCTTATATTATCCATTTTAGGCAATGGCTTCATATTGTTTGGTCAAGTATTACCAATTGAGATGTGTGAAGAAATATTCCTCAATGTGCCAACCACTGATCTTATTACATCAGTTTCAAGAGTCTGTAAGAACTGGCACCATCTCTTAACACAAACAAACTTTTGGTTCCAAAAGTAAGTTCCTTTTTCTTGTGTTGAAAGTTAAGTTGGTGTTACATAGTCTATGTTTATTTTTCTGGAAATGTGCAAGTAATGACTGCCTTTCATTGGAGGTTTACATGTACGTATCTTTATTTCAATGCTAAGTACAGTACTCAAAATTTGTATTCATAATACTGAAAATATTTGTCCCTTCAAATTATTGTAATTATACATGTGGTTATTAATTTAATCTTACTATTGACAACAGAGTCAAGAGAGAGGGGTTCCAGGTTTCTGCTGCTATTGAAGAAAGACTTTCTAAAGAGGACAAAAGCAAGGCAGTGCGTGTCTTGAAGTGTCTCAGTGCCCAGTTCTTGGCAGTAAATTGTAACCTTATTCGCAATGGTAGTGGCACAGGTGAGAAATCTTTTTGTATGTCTGTTTTGAAGACTTTTTGTACATAACTATGAGCAGGTTTTGTCATCTACCATATTTGTCAAGACATAAAATGAAAATTAAAACTAATCGGAACACATACCATTATTTATAGACTAAATTGTTACATTTGGTAACTATTAATATACGTACACCTTTTTTAAAATCTTAAAAGTATATTTTCTTCAACATTATTTCATTTTTTTCCTACTAAGATATTCAAATCAATTTGCTTTCACTATCTATCAATTCCACTTGTTTTCATACAACTCACATGTAATACTTTGTCCTCACAGAAGCCATCACTTTATTTGTATTCTCATTTTCTTTCAACTTCTACCTCTTATGAACATTTTATTTATTTGCCAAGTAATTGCAAATCCTTTTGATTCTCTGCAATCAACAGTATCATCTGCAAACAACATTGTATTCAACTTCCACTTACTATTGTCTGTATACAGTTGTGCTCCAACATTACTACCCCTTGCTTTAATTTTTCTAACAACTCTGTCCATAGACATATTGAACAGCCAGGTTGACATCTGTGTCTCACTTCAGTACATGCACTAGCATCTTGTAAAATACTATCACTTAATTTTGTAACTTTCCTTACACTCCATTTTCCTTCAACACATCAGTTACTGCCTCTGAGTAACTATGTAATGTTGAATACCTTTTCATTGTCTTTTTTTTTAAAGGCTCCAAACGTACTTGCATGTGTTGGTCTTGTTTACCTGATAGTGGCTCGTCAGGTTGCACTGTCTCTAGCAGTTTCTTTGCTCAAGCCTAGATCTCAAAGGCCTTCCTGGACCACTTCATGTGAAGCTTTCTTGGATTTGCCTCAAAAATTGCGACTATCTACCTTCAGATCAAACTCTTTTCACACAATGACTCTCTACCATCTGACCATGCCAAAAGCTCAGTCAGAGAGAGAGAGAGAGAGAGAGAGAGAGAGAGAGAGAGAGAGAGAGAGAGAGAGAGAGAGAGAGAGAGAGAGAGAGAGAGAGAGAGAGAGAGAATGAGAATACAGACACCAGAAGACCCTTTGGTCAATAACTAGGGTATTTGCTGAACTACGTACTATTACTAGTAGTACTCTACGTGTAGGAGAACATGATAAAACAGTAGAACAGAATAAGGCTCTCTCCCCGCCCACCTCTCTCTGGCAACGTGCTGGCAGGAGACAATAGGAAGGAAGTACCATTTATCTTGTAGAAAACGAGGACATGGAAATGTTACAGTAAATAATAAAGTTAGAGGAATATACTATACTAGACTACCACTAATGCTGGTACATCTTTGAAGGGGAATAGCTTGATTAACAGTAACAATGTGTTGTCACTACACTTATCTGTAAGATAACATGGTTAATTTGATAAAATAACGTAGATGAAAAATTGAGAGAAAAAAAAATACATACATAAGAAGAACCGACACCAGAAGACCTTTTGGTCAATAACTAGGGTATCTGCTGGACTACATACTATTACTAGTAGTAATCTGCATGTAGAACAGAATAGAACAGAACAAAGCTCTTTCCCCGCCCACCTCTCCCTCTGGCACCGTGCTGACAGGTAAGTTAGAAGGAAACGCCATTTATCTTGTAGGAAATGAGGACATGGAAATGTTACAGTAAATAATAAAGTTAGAGGAATATACTATACTAGACTACCACTAATGCTGGTACATCTTTGAAGGGGAGTAGCTTGATTAACAGTAACAATGTGTTGTCACTACACCTATCTGTAAGATAACATGGTTAATTTAATAAAATAACGTACAGAGAGAGAGAGAGAGAGAGAGAGAGAGAGAGAGAGAGAGAGAGAGAGAGAGGAGAGAGACCTTTCTCAACATCGAAAACAAAATAATTTTTAGTGTGTAATGCCTACTTCAGCAGTAGTAGATATAAGCTAACATTGCAGTGTATGTATGTTTATGCATAACATGTGTCACTCTTTGAAGATGGATTGGTGGACTGGGAAGTGAAACATGGTGGGAATGGGATAAGTGTGGAGTGTCCACCCATTGGTTCCAACCCCATCCCTGAGGAGGCAGGTTTGCGTACGCAGCACTGCTTTGTGTCCTCCTTCATTCCGTGTACCCGCTCACAGATCATCAGCCTCAGGGATCTTAACATTGAAACTTGGATTATGGACATCTTAAGACCCGAGATATACATTTCAGAATGGTTGGTAGGTGTAGACCTCATAAAACTTGTAGATCTAGAACACGTTATTCTTCGGTTTATTCAGGATGAGTGGTGTGACTTTATATATAAAAAAAAAGTGTGCAGCTACCCATTCCTACATATATTTATAGTCCTTGTTTCAGTCTTCTCATTTCTATGACTTTTTTCATATACTCTGACTCACTTCACCAAACTCACAGGTATTCTCTTGCCAACACTTTCCAACTTTTGTACTTTTTTTCTAGCTCATCTGTATCCATTACAGTTGATTTTGACTACCAACTGACTAGATACAATATGACTATAACAGAAGGCTACAGTATAGACAGATTTCATAAGAAAATGTTGCAGTATACACAGCAGTTGCTTTTGAAAAATATAAAAGTAGTACTAATCATTGACTGTATTGTATTTTATCTAAAACTAATTGTGTTTATTTTGCTGTTAGGGTGAGTGCCAGATGGGACTGTGATGCAACTAGTTCCACAATTGTGGAGTTGTTTGGAATGGGTAAATATCCTACTGTTTACACAAAGCAGTGGTCATCTCGCGATGATGATGTCATCAATAGGGAGTGGTATAAGGTATCTATATACAGTTTGGTAACTCATGTAATATAATTTGCTAAAGATCCTCATGGTTTCTATTGTTAACAAATAAATAAGCAAAAGTTAAACTTCAGCAACATATAAGTTGTAGTAATTTCCACCCTCCCTCTTTTTTCCCCCCCACTGAATTTTCAAACAAATCTTGCTATACTTCATAACAAAAATCACATATGGATGCAATGTTATTTTCAAAGTGAAATAAGATGATTTCCAACAGATAGATATGGTAGCAGACTATCCTACTGGGCTTTCTGCAATAAAGTTCACCAATACAAGTTCAGATCATCAGTTCTGGGCTGGCCATTATGGAGCAAAAACTGCAGGTTCTTCAGTGATACTGCGTTTATAATTGCTGTTCTGGTATTGTTATGAATTTTTTTTTCTAGTTATGGATCTTTATGACATATATATATATATATATATATATATATATATATATATATATATATATATATATATATATATATATACATATACATATACATATATATACACACACACACACACACAGGTTGGGAATGTAAAAGATCTGACAACTTTGATTACTGGACATTGTCAAACCATTGATTTGTCAGACTAGTAAAGTTGATATAAATATGTGATATGGATCTTGAAATAACATTTGTAATATAGCTGGTTTATGATGTTTCTTTATGATATAATTCTTGTGGCCAAGTAGGTAAATACATTTATATAATTAGTTTTAAGCATACTATTTTGGCATTATTAATCAAATAATGTCTTACAGTACTGAAACTGCTTATAACGGTAGTATTTACGTAACATACCATATTTCCAATTTTACTGAATCCCCAAAAGTAAACCACCATTCATTTTACAAAATGAATAGGAATTTGTAATGTATTACAGGTATTTGGGCAAATTTTTGGACAAACCCGGAACCAATTACCCTTTTTCAAATAGCACTTGTAGGTAAACATTTTTACTACATTTACAGCACTTGTGAGGAATTGACGTGACTTGCTTTCACTTGGCTACAGATCGAGAAAAGGTCAAAAACACTCCATCATGCTCAAAGTAATCTCCACCTGTTTCTATTTGAATTGAGGCGGGAAATGTCCTGACCCATATATGCATCACCTGTTACTTCTTCGAGCCATACATCATTGTATCACCTATCAGTTAAAGGTTAATAGTTAGGTATTTGGTAATGACTTTTATTTCAATTATTACATTCACAGTAATGAAAATACTAGGGTGAAGTGGAATTCATAGTCTCAATAATGTTTGCAATGCATTCATTATTTTCTGCATTTTTGAAAAACCAGATTTCACTTACTTGGGCCCAAAACTGTTTAATTTTAATATCAGGCAACTGTGTGAGCAACAAATAATTGAGCTTTTTAATAACTTGTCTGGATTCAACAAGGCTTTACAGGTGAGACAAGTATTAACAATAGGTGTTTGGAAAAACAATAATAACTACCAATTGTAGTCTGGAAATACTGATATAACATTAAAATGAAGTAACAAGAAACAAAACACGAGAATAATATATTAATATATTTCTGAATACTAAAATTCAAACATGAAACTTAGGCAACTTTCTTTCAAAAGGCCTTCGAAACGTACCAATGAGAAATAAAAGTGAGACATAAATGTAAACAAAACACAACCATCCTTCCCTCACATCAAGGAGGAAGCAATTTAATATAAAGACTAAACTTGTACAGCCCAATGTTGCCAACTTCCGGAACTTGTTGTATTTCCGTAGCATACAAACCTGCGATGGAAAGGCACTTGAAATAAACTGTTAATGACTATTACAATACAAGAATTATCAACATATATTGCATGATATAGAGGAAAGGATCCAAAGGAAGGTATATACACATAACATATGTTTTGATAAAGTGGTATAGTCTTGAATAAGACTGTAAAATCCATACCTGCATTGCCTGTAGAAACATCTCTGTCAAGAAAAAGATGCCATGCCACGGAGATGGACCATCCAATTCCTATTTTAAAATTTCAGTTACATTAATGTAATTTTGATCATTCACATCATATTTTTTTCTACTTCAACCCATATCTTTCAGGTTTGTCAAAAGCATTAAATAAACGAACCAATAAGTTAAAAAAAAAAAAAAAAAAAAAAAAAAAAATGTATACACACACTATTATGATATTCAATGTGTGTGTGATTGTGTTTACCTAGTTGTATTTAACTTGTTATAGTATACAGGATTTGAGTTATGTTTGTGTTTTCCTGTCCACGTATATGCTTTTATTACATTTTCTTTTTAAATCACAGATGCCCCTTGCTTACACCACTTCCATCTTCAATTCATTTCAACTATCAATACTCTTATGTAGGAAGCTGAATTTCTCAACATTTGTTCTTCCATCATCCCTTACCAGAAGACCTTTACATATTAACTTGATTCCCGCCCACAAATACATCACAAAACAAACAGTAAGTAGGTAAAGTTTATGTAAATCAAATATATAAAATTAATGAATGAATTATTTATAAAGATCAATATTTTTTTTTAATGGGATATGTAATAATGAGTAAATCAGATCAAGTATATTTTATTATTGGAATGATGTGACCTAGAGCCTCAAGGGACTGTATTCGTATTCTCTCTAAGGAAAGAAGCACAGATTCAAATAAAAAGATACACTGAAAAAAATTTCAGTTCTTACCTCTAAATTTGACATGGTAATTGCCACAACTTAAGTTCTTACCTCTAAGCTTGACATGCTAATGGCCACAACTCCTCTGTAGAAGTCCAGGAAGACACATGGTATCACCAACACCAGGCCCAGCCACCCACACCATGGAATAGGCTTCAACCGCAGAGTGACACCCACTATAACAAAGAAAGCAAACTGTTGTCAGTTTGAATTAGAACCATTTTACATGGTAAAGAAGAACAAAAAAATATTTATATACAGGGATCTCATGAGTTTCGTATTTGCTTTCTTCTGGGAAACTGATGCAGAACTACTGAATTGTAAAATGCACACATTATCTTTACATGTTAAAGTCTGTTCATTCTGGCACTCACAGAAAAGTCCACCTGTTTTTTTTTTTGTTTCCCATGCCTTTCTATTAAATTATATTAACTAAAGAGCAGTTAGATACATTTTGCTATAATAACAGACATTTATATAAATCACAAGATAAAACTATGTGAATTGTTGTAAACAGCTGTCCAACACAAGGCATGACTAACAGACGGACAAGACATGTATTCACGACTGATGTGCCGCATTCCATGTCATTGTCACTGATGCATATGTCAGTTAGAAGGATAACTCTATATAATATGCGTTCAGTGACTGACATTTGTACATATATTTCAACCTTCTTTCAGTTCTCCAATCTTCCTGCATGAACCAAGGAAACTTACACTCTCCACATGAACATTAACTAGCTGCAGCTGCAAGTGCAACGATTCTGAAAGGAGAAAGAGACACAAGCTTGGACACTATCACCTGTGGATGTGTCCTTAGTGGCAGCACCATTGTATTGCAGAGCACCATTTGGGGTGGATGTAATGCTGGTGCTCCGGACATGTGAACTAGAGGCTGAAGATAATCCTCCAGATAGTGGTGGTGGTGGTAAGGGTGGTGGTGGTTCCAGTTGGTGCAACTTGATATAAGATGGAGGATGGAGATTCAAGTTAGTTGTCATTTCTGCTAGGTTGAGTCTGGATGCAAGTGCTCGGCTGCTGTTGTATTTCTGTCTTGTCTTTTGCAAGAAGGAGTCTGCCAACAAATACAATATCAATATGATATTCTAAAAGAGTGATATTCTAAAAGACTGCAGTTCATAGAACAAACTATATAAATTCATGTCAGTAAATATTTCTATTGATCTATCTATAAACCAAACTAACATCCCTCTTAAAAAGAGGTAGCCAAGACAAGACATGTATTGTCTGCAGAGACATTGCTTATCTTTCTTCCTCTGCACCCTGTCTATGTGGGAGAGAATATAGAGTAGGAGCTTCCCAGACCCCTTGCTCCATCCCTTTTAGTCATAATATGATCCACAGGGAATGCGGTGCTAGTATTCTTGAAGCCACAACCACACGGATACTCATAAATAATTCACTTATTAAATTAAATGTTTTCTTGAAAAGAAAAAATACATTAGGTCTTTTTATTCATAGTAGCTGAATTCTCACAGCTGCTATGAATATCAAGTAATACAAATACATGTCTGTAAACCTAAATCCTTTCTAATGGCATTAAACAACATAATGGGATTCTTACCAAATTCAATGAAAGCATAAGGTCTTCTCACTGACTTCACGACAGATGGAGTGTACAGGACATTGAATTCCTTCTTCAGCTCATCAAGGAAGCTGAAGGCCAGTATGTGAGGGTATGTGGGCTCACACACCACCATGTAAGCTGTACACTCATCTACCACACAACTGCAAGTCAATGAACAATATCATTCAATTAGCATAGAGTAAATCAAAGTAGTATTTACATGAGACATTAGTTAAGATGAAAGATTTTTATAGTGTCAGATCTGAGGTGGAGGTAAAAGTAATGCATGTATGTGTAGTGTCTCTGGTTGCTTACTACCGAATATGGTAAAATTGCCATTTACAAGGATTTTTCTAATGTAATTTTGACTGCAACTGAGTTGTATGTAACTTGTAATTAAACAACTTGCAGATAAAAAAAAAAATTACAAGAGCCTACCATAAAGTAGACCAGATTTTTTTTTGAGGATTAAATAACTTATCTTGGTGTTATCCTTGGTGCAGAGGGTTGGATAATTTCAAGAAAAGCCCTATTAACACTAATTGCATGTAAGCGCTGCCAAGAGAAAGCAATTGTGGTGACATCTAACTGTACAGCTGTTGGTTTTGTGTATGGTTCCAAGAATAGAAGCCAGTGTAAGTAACAATGATACTGCATATCTATGGGGGCCAGGTCAAGTGGCTCTGTGGTTTAATTCTCGGCTCGTGGCCTATAGGCCCTACCCCTTTGTGCCTTTTTTTTTTTTTTTTTGTATGAGAGAATACAGAGGAGGGGCTTCTCAGACCCCTCGCTCCATCCCTCTTGGTTACCTTTTATGACCTGCAAGAAATACAGTGGTAGTATTCTTGCAGCCTCCACCACAGGGCATGTAGATGAGATAATAAATGAGAGGCGAGCTACAGTGATGGGAGCAGGATCCACACTGATGCCAATGGAGAAAGTACAGTGAGCCCTTATTATGTGTAAGGGTTTGGTAACAGAGACACCCACATACATATGAAATCTGACAACAACATCCTATGGTGGACCTCTGACCATCACACAAGCACAACAAGGATATTGTCTTTTATTTTTCAGAATGAAATAGTATTTTGTATATTTCTTTGAAAAAACTAATACCTCAACAAGTTCATTAAAAGTAAAATAAACACTCCTTCCCCAACTTACTGCAGTGTTACTTCCTCAGCCTGAAGACAGACCCGCATGCCAAATTTTTCAAAATGTTGGCTTAGCAGTTTGACACATCGTTTCCCTTCTCTCACATGCTGGTCCCCATCACTTGCATAATCGGTGGTAGCGGAAAGTGGGGTACCATCCGTAATGCGACTCAAACAGGCATATACGATCATCTGGTAAAGGAAATATGCAGATGAGCCTTGTCAGTTGAATATTAGGATAATAATCTAACCTAACCTATCAAAGCCAAACAATCTTTAAATTGAATTACGTATAGGGTGGAGTAGGGTATGTTTCCTTGCAATGTAGATCATCTATGTAACAATACTTATTCATACACAAATTTCTATTATTTTCCCGAAATAGCCAACACTGTGCAATATGCTGACCTAGAAATAATACAGAAAAGGCAAGTAGTAGACTGTGGAGACCGTTGACTCCTGCAGAATATTATCCAAAGAATTTATCAAAAGTTAATTAGATATCTATAAAATATTGGAAGTTTTGCATTATAAGTATAATCATCTTAAGTGCAAAATAATACATGGTACTGACAAGCATGAGGCTAAATAAAAACCTCCTTGGCAGAAACCAGATTGATGAAAAATATATAAACAAAAAACACTAAAACAGGAATGAAACTACCAAATAGGAAACTTAATGGAAGACATCAAGGAAGATACGACAAATACATTGGATTGGGTAGGCAGGACATATTGCAGGAAAACTCTCACTTCAGTGTCGCAAAGGCTAATCAACCTGCAGTGTTCAAGCCATTATTTACAGCCTTGGTAAGGCTGCACCTGGAGTATGCCAATCAGGTATAGTGTCCCCACCTTGTTAAGGACATAGAGGCTGTGGAGAATGTGCAACGAAGAGTAACGAAGCTGGTGCCTTGCCTAAGAGACCTTCCCTATGAAGACTGAAGAAGCTAGATCTACCCACGCTGGCATACAGGAGATCCCGGGGCAACCAAATTGAAACCTATTAGATCATCACCGGTAAATATGACAGTGAGTGCACCGAGAGTATCTTTGAACTGAGGGAGGATAACACTACACGGGGAATACAAAGAAAATTTACAAAACAAGAGCCAGGCTGGATCTTAGAAAGTTTTTGTTTCCCTATCGTGTTGTTAACAACTGGAATGAATTACCAGAGTGGGTGGTGAGTGCTGACTCGGTGAAAAGAGTCTAGACTAGACACATTTTGGAAAAACCAGGACCAGAAATATTGTTACAGAGCACAAATTAGCATCACACAGACCCAACAAACAATTAGTGTAACTACCGCCCAATTAGTTTAACATCAGTGGTAGGCAAGATGTTAGAAGCTATCATAGCAAGGGCAATTAGAAAACATTTAGATGAACACAAGCTAATTAGACATAGTCAACATGGTTTTAGCAAGGGGAAGTCCTGCCTGACAAATTTATTAACCTTCTATAGGAAAGTATTTGAAACCATAGATAAGGGGGACGAGTATGATATAGTTTATTTGGACTTCAGTAAAGCCTTTGACAGAGTACCCCATAGGAGACTGTTAAGTAAAGTCAAGGCTCATGGCATAGTTGGGAAGTTACTAGAGTGGATTAGGGGATGGCTTACTAGTAGGGAACAGAGGGTACAGATTAATGGGAAGAAATCAGAATGGGGTAATGTCACTAGTGGGGTACCACAAGGATCAGTACTAGGACCATTGTTATTCATAATCTATATAAATGACTTAGAGACAGGAATAAACAGTGATATCAGTAAATTTGCCAATGACACAAAGATAGGAAGACCGGTAAAGAATTTAGATGATGCTAGGATGCTGCAGGATGACTTAAATAGGCTGTACGAGTGGTCACAGAAATGGCAGATGCAGTTTAATGTTAACAAGTGTAGCATTATGAGTGTAGGTAAAGGTAATAGGTCTATAGACTATACATTAAATGACAATACCTTAGGAAAGTCATATAGTGTGAGGGACTTAGGAGTTCAAATAAGCAGTGACTTGCGCCCCAGGGAACAGTGTATTATAGCTAGAAATAGAGCCAACAAGATAATGGGATTTATTAGTAGGTGTGTGACAAATAGGAGTTCTGAGGTCATTCTGAGGTTGTATTTAGCGCTAGTAAGACCCCACTTAGATTATGCAGCTCAGTTTTGGTCCCCTTATTATAGGAAAGATATAGGCTCCTTGGAGGCAGTCCAGAGAAGAATGACCAAGATGATTCAGGGGCTGAGAAATTTACCCTACAAAGATAGGTTAAAACGTCTTAATCTCCACTCCCTAGAGAGAAGGAGGGCAAGAGGGGATATGATTGAGGTTTTCAAATGGGTAAAAGGAATTAATAAGGGAAACATTGATCAGGTTTTAGAATTTAGTAGTCAGGATAGGACACGTGGAAATTGGTACAAGCTAGAAAAACTTAGATTCAGGACAGACATAGGTAGATATTGGTTCACTAACAGAGTGGTGAACGATTGGAATAGGCTGGGTAGACACGTAGTAAGTGGTGAGTCAATAGATAGCTTTAAAAGACGGTTGGATCAAAGTATGGATAGGGATGACAGGTGGGATGGCTAAATATTGGATTATTCCAAGGGTGGGGGGCAAGGAGCTGCCTCGTGTAGGTCATTAACTGGCCTCTTGCAGTCTCCTCATTTCTTATGTTCTTATGTTCTACCAGACTGGAGCCACAGGCCCCCTAGGGCCTCTTCCAGGGAATCTACTGTTATACCTTTACATATTGATCAAAGCATCCGCTAATAGACCACTGACTCATGCGGAATATTTATCAAATGTTTATTGATTTCCGTGAATAGATAACTAATGTACAATATACAGACCTAAAAATAAGGAAAAGGCAAGTAGTAACATATGTGGAGACAGCTGACTCCAGCCGAGTATTAATAATCCAAGCATCCTCCAGAAGCATCATAAAAACTTACCTTAAACTATTATCGCATCTACATCAAATAAAACATGTCAACAGTATCACAAACAAAAATACAACAAAGTAACAGCGTGTAGTATTAGCCAGTGTCACGTCACATCAGCTGTACTTTGTTTACGTCAACGTCACAACACACGAACACAGGAGAAGAAACACGTGAAGGCTGATGCGTGCACGGAAAAAATCACATACACATACAAGATTCACCAAACTTTCCATGCAAGCATTTACATAATTTAATACCAACATTTGGTATTATTTTACATCTTCACCAGAATGCTCTAGAGATTTTTTGCATTACCTGATGCATTCGTAGGTTTTCTTAATTACATTTCCGTCGCAAATTCAGTTTGTGAGATATTCAATGTTTTCTGTGAGACCTCTTCGAAAAGTAAAGTTTAGTTTGGTTTGAACAAGGTTATGTTATTTGTCATAGATTAAGGTTTGATTATGTTATGTTAGGTTAGGTTATATTAATATAGAAGCTATCAAATGTTCTCTATGACCAAAAGTAGGGAATAGGGAGTTGGACGAGGCGCAGATGCGATTGTATTTCGTACAGTGGTCTAGCGCTCGGGTGAGCGAGCCTAGGGTCCCAGGTTCGAATCCCCAATATTCGCTGACCACTTTTCAATCTTTGATATCACCGCCGAGTGGCCAAAGACTACCGAAATTGCTGCCATACTGTCCTCAGACGGGACTTACAACGTTATATGCATCTGAGGCTGTAGCAGCGATTAGCCTCGCACGTTCTCAACATATTCAAGAGAGAACGTAAACATTTGAGGCGTCACTATAAAAATCTGATAACCTACGTCAAATAACAGGCGAGGCAAGTCCATCTGTGCCTCCATAAGCCTACTGGCGCCAACGGTTAATGATATAGAAAAAAAAGAAAAAAAAAAGACGCCATTATGGTGAAGATGTAAAATTTTACCCAACATTTTAATCCCACCATCCTTAGAGAGAGAGAGAGAGAGAGAGAGAGAGAGAGAGAGAGAGAGAGAGAGAGAGAGAGAGAGAGAGAGAGAGAGAGAGAGAGAGAGAGAGAGAGAGAGAGAGAGAGAGGAGAGAGAGAGAGAGAGAGAGAGAGAGAGAGAGAGAGAGAGAGAGAGAGAGAGAGAGAGAGAGAGAGAGAGAGAGAGAGAGAGAGAGAGAGAGAGAGAGAGAGAGAGAGAGAGAGAGAGAGAGAGAGAGAGAGAGAGAGAGAGAGAGAGAGAGAGAGAGAGAGAGAGAGAGAGAGAGAGAGAGAGAGAGAGAGAGAGAGAGAGAGAGAGAGAGAGAGAGAGAGAGAGAGAGAGAGAGAGAGAGAGAGAGAGAGAGAGAGAGAGAGGAGAGAGAGAGAGAGAGAGAGAGAGAGAGAGAGAGAGAGAGAGAGAGAGAGAGAGAGAGAGAGAGAGAGAGAGAGAGAGAGAGAGAGAGAGAGAGAGAGAGAGAGAGAGAGAGAGAGAGAGAGAGAGAGAGGAGAGAGAGAGAGAGAGAGAGAGAGAGAGGAGAGAGAGAGAGAGAGAGAGAGAGAGAGAGAGAGAGAGAGAGAGAGAGAGAGAGAGAGAGAGAGAGAGAGGAGAGAGAGAGAGAGAGAGAGAGAGAGAGAGAGGAGAGAGAGAGAGAGAGAGAGAGAGAGAGAGAGAGAGAGAGAGAGAGAGAGAGAGAGAGAGAGAGAGAGAGAGAGAGAGAGAGAGAGAGAGAGGAGAGAGAGAGAGAGAGAGAGAGAGAGAGAGAGAGAGAGAGAGAGAGAGAGAGGAGAGAGAGAGAGAGAGAGAGAGAGAGAGAGAGAGAGAGAGAGAGAGAGAGAGAGAGAGAGAGAGAGAGAGAGAGAGAGAGAGAGAGGAGAGAGAGAGAGAGAGAGAGAGGAGAGAGAGAGAGAGAGAGAGAGAGAGAGAGAGGAGAGAGAGAGAGAGAGAGAGGAGAGAGAGAGAGAGAGAGAGAGAGGAGAGAGAGAGAGAGAGAGAGAGAGAGAGAGAGAGAGAGAGAGAGAGAGAGAGAGGAGAGAGAGAGAGAGAGAGAGAGAGAGAGAGGAGAGAGAGAGAGAGAGAGAGAGAGAGAGAGAGAGAGAGAGAGGAGAGAGAGAGAGAGAGAGAGAGAGCGAGAGAGCGAGCGCGAGAGCGAGAGTGAGAGCGAGAGCGAGAGAGAGAGAGAATGATTCTAGAAAATGGAAATATAATCTAGAATCAATAAAACAAAAATTAGCTGGGATGTAGGGAAGCAGGAATAATGTGGGAGCAGAAGCAAACTGTGAAGGATGGGTGATGTGAAGGTTTGGGGAAGAAGCTTCATGAGTAGGTCTAGGACTAGTGCTGTGAGTGGATAAAACAGTGAAGCAGGACACACCACAAATTTTTAGAATTTTTAGATGCTATTTCTAGGTTCATGAAGATTTGCATATAGGTTTCCATCCTTCCCTAAGTACTCCTCATAATTTTAATTACAAATATCTGATCTACACATTTTTTTCCTCCCTGCTCCTCACTTACCTTCTCTTCAGTTACTTACATTAGTACTCTCCTATACACTTTTTCTGGCACCTCTAACTTTATGGAGGGGTACAATAGTTGCCTTCTTCCATTCATCTAGTAACCTACTTCTATGACTATGCAAGGTCACATATCAGACACATTCATTCAACCATTGTTTCTCCTCCACTTTTGCTCCTCATAATTATCATATGGACCATAGCAATACACCACTACATATATCAAATGAAATTATTAACCAGTATCTATATAGTTCACTTAACTAATTTCAAACAAGGAAAATTAAACTTTACTTTAGGAATAAAGAATAATATTTATTTGTACCTGCAATTTTCAGATAGTGGTTGAATCTTGTTTAAAAACTGGAGTGTTAACCAAGAACAAAATGAGCAGCAATATCCAGACTATTGCAAGAAGTACTGTCTACATCAACCAAACTTTTGTAAATGTCACACTCATGGAAAAAAAAATGTTCCTCCTCATCCCAGCAGTGCTTAATCAGCACTTCCAATTATCAAATTCAACATTATGATATTTCAATTTCTGTAACAACTTTTCATTTGACCTAATTTTCTAAATCTATGTCTAAAGAACTAGGTTGTTAGCCTGAGGAAAAAATCTGACTCCTACTCTATACTGAGATAATATCACTCTTGCATCAAAATAAATTTTAGTCTAGTTCCAAGCTACCATACTCAAATACTGAAACCTCAAGTTGTGAAGGTAAATCTAACCTCAGTAATGTTTATGAAATACATGGGTATTATCACGTCAATCACATGGTAAGATATAATGGTAATTTCCAAGTGCAGTATATTTTCATGTTCTTGCACAGACGTAACATTGGCAATGAAGTTTGGTGCCAAAATATTTACTTTGTGTTACATTCTGGTAGAATTTTAGGTCAATTTTCTTTAAAAATATATATACAAAAATATATAATTTGTCAAATAAAACACCACAAAATATTCCAATGTAAATAAATGCTTTTGATTTTATAATGTTCTTTCTGTGAAGATTTAGCCGAGAAATTTATCCTTTTGACCTACAAAACTATATTGTTTAATAAGCAGTCATAACCATTTCACTACAAAAATAATAAATGCAAATATTTTCAGAAATGTATTATAGTAACTCACTATGCATAAGTTACACAATTTAGTACTATACGCTCAAACTTAATAGCCATATTTAAAAATGTTTGTCATGTAATATAGTTAGTAATTTCTAACCTATTTAAAATTGTTTATGAAATCAATACTTGCAATACTCTACTTATGTTTACAACAATGTTTAGAAGCATCGTCTGAATAACTGTACATCACATAGCATATCTTAATTTGTCACTATATTCAAACAAACTCTTATTTCCATGACAATCTAAGGCATTTTTGTACCAATTGATCCTCATTTAAATTGGAAATCACGTAATTTATAATTTTCTTAAGTATGTACATATGTAGGTATGCATACACGCATGCACTTACAGAATCATGCATGCAGATATGTATGTATGCAAGCTGAGTGTGTGCATGTATGAGCGCACTCACACACACAGAGCCTCGAATCTAAACAAGGACGCATTTAGTTTCTTCAAAACAAGCTCTTTGTTAGATGTAGTTATATGAGGTTCTGAGCTCTGTCAAATAATGGTCTTGTCTAAAAGGTATGGGGAGATTTCGGAAAGTTCATTGTGTGAAAGGATGAATTAATGATGCTAAGAAATTTAGGGATGGCTGTTCACTTTCTAGATGAATATATGATGAGAAAAAATATAACTACAATGATTAAACCAAAACTAGAATATGCAGAAGTAATATGGTCCCCACACAAGAAAAAGCATGCGTTAAAATTGGAAAAAATACAGAAAATAACAACTAAGATAATGCCATAATTGAAAGAGTTCACATAAGAGGAATAATTAAAAGAAATGCATCTAACAACACTAAAAGAAAGAGAAAGAGGAGACTCAATTACAATACATAAATTGATGAACAACCTTGAAGAAACAGATAGGAAAGATCTAATAATGTGAATGGCTGAAGTATATTTTTCCCAATGATTGTTATCGTTATATTAAAAAATGGTTAGCTAGATCAGTACATTATGTATACCTCACTCATCATGTTGTGACATCTATTTAATATCTGAATGTTCTGCTTTAACCAACAAGCTATGTATTTCACTTTATAAATAACAAAAAAAGGCAACACCGAATTATATTAGGGTATAACTCTAGCATGATATGTATTGCAGTCAACAAATTTACTCCCTTATATTACCCTAGAAAAATAATAAAATAAATAAATAGATGAATAAAGAATATGATCTTCATTATCATACTTAAATAGTCTAATCTGGTACCAATTGTAAGATGATTACTTCAAACCTATATCAAATAATATTGAAATTGTAATCATGCATAATACCAGGAAAGGAAGATACTCCACATGTTTCCACAGCCATAAATTAGGCACTGTATCACCACCTTGTGGACATAATAGATGGTGATATAATCGAAGGTGTTACTGAGGTATGGTTTTCAGTGTTAATATTGTGTTGTAGCACACCAATACAATATTCAACTGTAGGGTGTATGTAGTTAATTGAATAAATAATTTAACTACTTGCAATATGTATGCTTGTAGAGTCCTGTCTCCACATCTCATGTCAAGCTCGGCTTAGCTTTTTTTTGTTTGTTTTTTGTTATTCACCATGGTCTGGAGGATCACATGCTGGACTCCTGATCGTCAGCCATTACCCTTTCTGAAAGAGCTCGGAGATCGTAGAGACAGATCTATGGGCAAGAGTGAGACCTCTCACACATCACACACCCCCCTCTCATCACTCAAGGCGGACAGTAACCACTCCCTGTCAGTAAAAAATCCTTAGCGAAATAAGCAGGGTTCAAACCCACTCTTTGCCGTGTGGAAAGCAGGGATGTTAAACACTTGAACCATGGGACCAGCTGTGTGTGTGTATTTACTTAGTTGTAGCATACAGGGTCTGAGCTACACTCACATCTCTGTATCTATATTTGTCCAGTCTTTCCTTTAGTTGTTGTACATTCTTTGCCATTATCACCTTTTCTTTCCGTCCATTACAAGTATCAATACTTCTTTGGGGGAGAACTGTACTTTTTTGTCGTTCGGGCAAATTCTATTTTGCAATTTTTTCTTGTGTTCCCTCAAATATCTAGCCTCTCCTTTTCTTCTCAACATTAGATCTTTCCTATCTATTTCCTCAACGTTATCAATTTATGTATTGTAATTAAGTATTCTCTTTTTCTTCTTTCTTTAAACGTGTCGGTTGCATATCTTTTAATCATTCTTCATATGTTAGACCTTCCAAATCTGGCACCATCTTAGTTGCTATTCTATGTATTTTTTCCAATTTCAACTCATGCTTATTCTTGAGAGGGTGCCATATCATAAATGGAGGATATAACTGGTCACTTCCTCATAACCCTCATGGGGAGTTAAGACAATGAAAAAGGGAGAGCTTACTGTGCCCATGGCACCCTCATGCCCTTC
>JAPQNM010000006.1:14103069-14138069 GCA_029783475.1 Metacarcinus magister | reverse complement strand
ACTTTAGGACATCAGCACTTACACAGCACTGCAAAACTGGAAATGCTAAGTGCCAGCTGAATCCACATCAAAAGTGTCTGGAGAATGGCCATTTTCTGGGCATGTTGATTTGGGCACCTTTGTGACATAGTATGGACATATAAAGGTAGCCAACCAACTCCAAACAGTTAAGCAAGGTCTATAAGTGTTGTCACCACTGAGTTTTTCTTTAAAAGCTATACAAAAATGATACTTTGTCTATACAAAATTTGGACAGTTACAGTAGTGCAAAGAGACTGCTGGGCCGGAGAAGCAGCCAAGAGTGGGCCAACAAAATTTGCCACAGGAAGGACCAGATTGAGAGGTCTGGTTGAGACTTGTCCCTGTATTAAACCCTGAAATCCCTACTCTGACTCCATCACACCGTTCTCCATTACGGGTAAAATGCCCTCCTCTCCTTCGCCTTCACCATCAGTTCTTGTCCGTTTTTGAGGTGGCAAACCCTCGGCCTCAATAATATTATCTTCTCTGGCATCCTGAATATCAGCTAATTCTGATCCATCATCAATTTCACTCTGCGTCCGTTTTCGCCCATTAGTAAGTGGATTTACTCCAGTTGTGTCCACAGTTGATGATTCAATATTTGTCCGAGGCTCATCATGGGGGGCATCACCATTGGGTTGAGGCACCAATATTCTTTCCTCTGTCCGTTCTGCCTCATTGTTCAATTCACTTCCTGCCTCCAAAACTACTGGTGCACTGCCCTCATCAGTGGATTGAGTGTCTGGAGTCTGAGTCAATGCTAACTGGGAATTCAGCTGAGTTATACGCTCCTTAGCTTGCCTTAACTGTTGTTGGAGGTAGTAAATGGTCCCTTGCATGCCCTCAGTGTCTTCATCCATCTCCAGCAGAAATTCATCGAGCTCTGGAAAATTTCAAAATATATTTATCCACAATCATAAAAAAATAAGTCTAAGCAAATATTCATGTAGAATCGTCCTCTACATTCATAGGAGTTGCAAGATTTCTTATAGATAAGTATTTCCTATAGACCTCTTAATACCTACCATGAATACTAACTCTGCCTAAGAAATATTTTTTAAAACAGCATTTTGGCACCAATAAACAGTACACCGTAAATGTCAAGTAACATCGGACAAACTCAAATTTTCAAGGAAAAATGTTCATCACTGGATAAACCAGTAGTATGAACAGTAATACACTAAAACCTCGATAATTTGAACCTGTATAATTCAAATTTTGGATAATTCGACCTGCTTCAGGCTGAGTTAGAATTTTTCAACAAATTTCAATAATACCTTCGTCCAGCCGAGTCTGTGCATCGGCTAATCAGATGCCGTGATGAGACGAAACTGTTACCATACCATGAGCTTTGTTATTAACAGACTCGGCTTGACAGAGTATAGTACACGGTATGTACAGGAAGTCCTTGCTATACGATAGTTCGGTTTACATTAAATTCGCAGATACGATACTAGCCAATTAGTACCCTTTGTTCGATTTATGATACTTGATTCGCAGTTACGATATTAAAAAAAGGTGCCAAAATCGGCGTGGCGAGTTGGGCATGGCCAAATCAGCGTGGTGGTGCGTGCAGCGCCACCACGCCGCTACGCTACATGCGGCCAACTCCGACAACTAGTCATTCCCGCGCCACCATTACAAACACAGTGAAACCTTGTGCCAAACAGTCCACGATCTCGACGTTCTTCAAACATGCCAGCCCATCAACATCAGCTGGACCACCCACTTCAACAGAGCAATCAACTTCAGGTTTTGAATCGCCTGCCTCACCCTCGACCTCCGCCTCACCGCCTACGTCGCCCGCATCAGCTGATCAGATGATTGCATAATTATATTCTTTTCTTTATTCTTTTCTTTTCTTTTTTTTATTATTTACATTCAATTTGTTTATTTTTACTCTAAGGTATGTCTTTATGTATGTATCTGAACCTGAAGGAGTGACTTTGGCAATGTGCTGGAACACATCCCTATCTAATACATGTAAAAATGGGTTCGGTATACGCTATTTCAGTTTACGATAGGGTTTCAAGGAACGCATTGCTATCGTAAAACGAGTACTTCCTGTACTGCATTTCAAGACTTTAGTATCAGCCATGTTTTGGTGAGTACAAGTACTACAATCTGTGCTGTTTTGGCATGTTTTAGTGAGTTCTTATTGTGATGAGGGACTAGAGAGGTAATAATCGGATAATTCAACCCAGGTCTCCCCTCAATTAGGTTGAATTATAGAGGTTTTAGTGTATCAACACCACGCACTTAACTTACATCATATCAAATTATTAATGCTGAATTAAGGAGAAACTTTAACAAAAATAGATGTCTCAAATTACTTGAAAAAACATCTTGAGGGCTTGTTGGAGAAAATGTACTAACCTGACTGAGATTTTTTTAGTTCCTCACTGAAATTTCTTTGCATTGCCAGATCTCCTTCCAGTTTTGCTAGCCTTCCCGAGGTGATCATACGGCCAAGTTCCTCATTCTCTTTGATGAGAAGGCGACATTTGGCCATCAGCTGCTTCCCAGTATTACTGTCAAAAGGAATAAAAAAATAATCACTACAACATTCTTATAACTTGCTGAATAATGCTAGTTCGTTAAAAGAAATTGAATACTATTCTGAAAGTCACCTATAAACAAGTGTTTCATAATATACACACATACCACAACCATGTGCAGGCATGTACATGTGCATAAGTACACACGAACACAAACACAAACACACACACACACACACACATTAATTTAATTAAGTAAAGGAGACTGTTGTGTTGATCAGCAACCTATAAGTATCTAACAATCTTGTTAATGTGTTTCTCTGGTTATAAATGGTCATGAATCAACTCCCAAAAAGAATCGGGCATATTCATTTAAGACAATTTAAAACAAAAGTACATAAACACGATCACGGGTGATATTTATAAGTTAATACCCAACATAGGAATCTCATTTCATTACTTGAATGAGGACATAATGAGATAGTTAATAGCGGCTTTAATTTTGGAATATGCGGCTATTGTGTGGTACCCACATAAAAAGAAAGAATTAGGAAACAAGAAAAGATACACAGGAACTACAATGATGGTCTCCAGTTTGTCAGATTGGCCATACAGGGAAAGACTCAAAAAGATAGAGTTACCTTCCTTAGAAGAAAGAAGAAAAAGAGAAGACATGATTGCACAACACAGAAATTTGAGACTACAAATAATAGACAGAAAAGACTTGTTCATATAGACAATGAGAAGAAAAAGAAGTCATGGTAAAATTTTTTTTTAGGAAACTAGTTGCTTGGAGGACATCAAGAAATATAATTTCCAGCAGAGAAGTGGCAACCTAAGTAATAGTCTATATCACGAGATAGTTCAATCCAAAAGTACGTGTATTCAAAACAAGGTTCGACTACAAGAAATGCAGATGGTATCCCACGAGCATAGTTCATTTCCTGTTTATCATGACTAGTAGGTAAACACACAGATGCACACAAATGTATAAGGTAAGATAAATAAAATGTGACCAATAACATTATATTTCAGACTATCTATCTATCTACTTTCCGAGATGCCACGCTCCATCTTTTTTGGTTACCTTTTACGACCAGCAGGCTAATTTCAGATCATAGTTGAAGGTATGGAGTTAGGTTCTATATAGTACTAACACTGCATAAAGCAGTGTTAGCCAAATTAAAATTTTTTCCCTATATTACTAATACTCAAGCCAACTGTACCATTAAAATTTTGACAAATACCTAAGACTAGTGGGATGTTTCAAGTGTTTTTTTGCAATAACTTATCCTTGTGGGAGTGTGGTAAAACTGCTGGATGCTGGTCGACTAACATAAACTGATCTAGGTTCAAATACTAACTTGTGCAGCTAACATTGTCAACTTATTATCCATATCCCTTCGAGTTGGTCAGTAAATTAGCAGCAAGGACCTTTGTGTTGACATTGATAATAGTCATCCCGCATCTTAAGAAAGTTGATGAACAAACTGGCACAAGCTAAAAGACAGTCACATGGATATGAATAGTGTTACAAGAAACGAGGCATCACTTAAAAAAAAAATCTAACCTGCGCTACTGACGGGCGGAGGCTGACCTTTCAACCCTTCATCAAGGCTACCAGCGCCATATGATCATGATATAAAACATGATCTATTTTCAAAGTGACATGAGATGAGTGGATGAGGTTAGTGTGTCCTATGCGGAGACATGTGGGTGCAGTGTCCCATTACCTATTCTTGTGGGAAAGGTTCACCCATGAGGATAGAGAAGGTTATAGTTTAATGTTCGTAAGATCAGATTAGAAAGACCAATCCAAGAGGAATAATTTGAAGTAGGGATAATGATCAGAAGATGATATGAATGAAATGCAATGGAGTTTCTATGTGGTAGTGACCTGTGCTAAGGAATCAATGGATTCAATGCCAGTAATACCAATATAACTTTGGACCCGGCAAAAACATATGCATTGAAAGGCGTAATTGCAATTTACGAACATCCACAATGCAAATGTTCAAAGTTTCAAATAAAGTAATATTTGCGTCATGATACATGAATGCAGATTTATAGGATTTTTTTTCCCCCATTAAAAGGGTACTAGCTAAGGGACAACAAAAATACGTAAAAAAAATCTCGCTTGTCGCCATACCCTGCAAAAGTTGATATCCTTCTTCAAAACTATTCTCTAGTAAGACAGTCTTCTTATGTATGTGAACAAATGGGAAATTTCACCAGCAGTTCAGTGATCCTTTTGGAATATTCGTATCAAAATGTATGTATATCTATCAATATAGTATGTTTCCAGCTTTGTATAAAATGTCACAAATTTATTATGCAAATCTTTGTGTTTTATGACATTCTAGGGATGTTATTTATGTTTACAAGAGTGTATCTTGGCAAACAATGTAAGCTTATTGAGAAAAATGTTCCAATTTATGAATATTTGAAAATCATATTTCAATCATAAATCATAGCTCGTCTATACATTCATTCTTGCATACATTACTGTATATGACATGTAATATTTCATATGGTAACATACTGTACATAATGTAAATGAAAAAAAAGATACACTATCAGCATAATAGTAATATTAGTAATAATGGTAACTGTATTTCAGTACTTACAGGCTCCAGTAGCATGCTATAGAATCTCAGGACGTATTACTGAAGACGGTGTAGCCTAGCAATGATGAGTGTGGTTGATGCACTGAGGAAGGAGGCGCTACTTTTGCACTAACGCAACATCCTAAGTATAATAAAAAGTATGCAATAAAGTTTTGACATACTTGAGGCTTACTTGACATTGTGGAATAAAACTTCCAAGGCTGCAGTTAGATGGCATATGAAATGATTGCATGGGTACTATTATCAGCTTGTGTTACTCCTCAACATAGACCAAGTCATGACTGGTGGGCAGCTGGCTAGTGGTGAACTGGCACCAATACACTATAATTCAAAACCAAGTTTTTATTTTCCAAATTAAAAGATTAACGAATTTCCCCGAGCTAAGACCATATATCTGTATTAGTGTTAACAAGAGAGTTCCCCCTATCACCAAGAAGCTATCGTGAGCCAGGATTGAATTTGTAACCTTTAGCCCACGAGTGAGTGAGTTAATGTGAATAAAGTATGTGCCAGACACCAGAGGTCATATGGCTCTATGTTAAGCTAAACGGCTATTGGCAGAGAAGAGATAATAACAAGACAAAGTATAGGGGAAGGATACAAGTTAGTTATAGTGAAATGGTTAGATTTAATGGAGGATGTGGGTTTGTCAAAGAACAGCATAGAGTTTAGGGCATCAGGGTTCAATAAAGAATAATCATTAGTCACTGTCACTGAAGGAACTACAAGAGGGATGAGAGAAGTGGGAGATAAAGATGGAAAGAGACAAGAAAGGGGGGATGAAGAGAACAGTAATAGCAGTGGAAGAGGTAATTGTATTAGATGAAGGAACAAGAGGTTTTGGAGAGGAAGAGTTATGAATGGAGGAAGGAGGATGGGATGTAGTAACTGGGAAGGTAGCGCTAGCCATGATCCATGCTGTGTTTTTGTGGAGATGCGCTGAGAAAAAGGAACCTGTTGGAAGCCACTGAGATGGGCTTCTTGTCTAGCTTCTTTAAGTGTTAGCCCACATTTGAAGCAAAGGGTAGCAAACCCCGATTAAAATTTGTAGATGGGACACCCTTGGAAGAAGACACCCTCTGTCACTTAACACGACATCTCACCAACCCACCCAGGTACTGTTACTCATAATCTCACCTCTTATGTGGCAGCTTTCATTGCCTTTTCACTGTGTTTATGCTAGTACAATATACGATGTACATACACACCAGACATCAGAGGTCATATGGCAGAGTGTGGGGTGCAGAGAGGGGGGTTATTACAAGTCATACAAAGGGTCGGTGGGGAGTGAGTGAGGTTGGTGGGGTCAATACGTAATTGTGTAAGTGCAGTCTCCCACCATGTATTCTTGTGACATGGGTCTGACCAAGGAGACACACATAGTTTAACTGCATAAAGTTCATCATTTGAGAGGTCAGATCAGGATTGCCAATGGCTAAGTAGAAAGGACCTAAAAGAATGGAAATAATGATAGGTTGGGACTTTCGTGAAATGATGGCATCCTAATATAGTAGCAGAATGGGTCAGTGAGTCGACACGTAGCAAAAAACTTGAAATCCTTACTCTTCCTTGAAAGGTTGTTGTTCTTCTAAACTCTTAGGATTGAAAATTACCCTATATATAAATACAAGCATCCTCCACAGCCAAAAGCCTGACCACATATTTCATGAATGTGCCACATATTTGAACATACCTTCCCCTCTTGCTTTCTATCCATCCTTTCACTAACAAACACCTCCTCTTACCACTACTTCTGCCATATTCCCATCTACACAGCATAGTGGTCCTACCCTTCAACCATCCCTCTTACTGCATTAGCATCCAACACATCCTTTTTCAATTTCTGGTGCTATCATACTCTTCTGCTTACCCCTTTCATCCATCCTCCCTGTGTACCCGTTCATCAGCTTATGCTGAAAGGTGTTTGCTAAAAGCACATTTCTGTGAGATTTTGGGTATGAATTTTACTTAGCAACATATGTTTGTGTTGAGTAAGGGATACTTTTCTTTATTCATCGTTAATCATTCAGTAGGTTCAGTTCCATGTTTACATGAGGTAGCTTTCACCTCCTGATGGCAGTTTGCCAAAAAATTTGTTTTAATGTAACGCATATCACTTTGTAAACAAGTAGCTTATTCAGTCATAGAACTAGAGATTTGCATTGTCATTCGACTTTGATATCCTGCCATTTATTTGTTATAATACTTTAATATTTAAATCAACTGATGATCGTATCATGCAGTTCATCATGACTAAACAATATCTACCAAGCCATCCAATGAAAAGTTTTAGGTTCTTGAATAACTGGGATTAATTGACCTTTTTGCTTTAAGGGCACCAGCATCTCAGTACAAACTCATGGACAGTGCAAGAGCCATATGACATTGCCTCATTTGAGAAATATATATACAACTAGAAAATTCACAATCCATTTAAGATATTTTTGGAAAAAATAAACAAGAAGGTAAAGTGGGTAAATGAATGATATTATAGTTTGCCTACATAAACGTCACTCCAATGTTACGTTGTGACCTGATGCTTGAAAGCGCATCAATAGCAAAATAATTTTCAACAAATATCTTTAGACTCTGTTGCCAAAGAATTCCCACAAAATGCAAATAATCTAAACACTGTCTGAAATCATAATTTCACTCACATCACTAGCACAGTTAATACACATGCAAATGGGATCCAATAAAGATAGTGGGTAATGGCAAATAACATAAGGGGACGGGTTCCTAGCTCTTTGCCTTCATCCCTATTTAGTTGCTTTTGATGACACACATGGAGAAGGAATCTGTATTCTAAACTTTTCACACCGCAGTGGCATATAGATGAAAAAATAAAATGAACAAATAAATTTTTAAAAACTGCAATACTTTCAGTTAAGCACAATAACATAAATTGATTTCTCAGTAGATAATTTGCAAGCATTAAAACATGAATGACTCAAATTCAAAGATAAATGTTCATTCAAACCATAACCAATTTTCTTTATGAATGAAAAATCACTAAAATGGAAAGGGATGAAATTACAATTAACGAGCTTTGATGATTAATGATTCCGTAAATAACAATAACGTAAATTTCTATTTATAGATCTCATAATGAAAACTTCTTGTAGACCAACATGAAGCAAAAAAGAAAAGTTTAGAGAATCGACATCATACATGATTGATCATTAATCTTCATCAATGTCTCAAGAAATAATCTAGGTTTATATGTCACCAACAAAAATAATGCACAATGGTTGTGGTACAGAAACTTACCTTCTTGAGAAGTCCTCAGCCATCACTATCATGACTGCTAATTGATCATAAACAACACACCAAATCCATTGGGAAACAAAATTCAGAACACCAGAGAAATCAAACTGTTGATAGTTGATGGAAGTGATTGAGATATGAGACTAAGTATTATGATGGAATAGCAGATAATATAATGGCAGAAGAAACATGAAAATGTTACCATCATGTGAACATATATCAAGTTTTCCTACTAGACTAACATTTTTGAGACTGAAAATAAATATATGAATGAAGAGGCGAAAAAAAATATGAACATTAATTCATGACTAGGTATGATTAAGAAGTATAACAAAACCCCTTCACAATTCATGAAACTGCAGGATGCTGGGAAATATTTGTCACATATCAACAAAATAAAGAACAATGGTTTGATACCGATATCATACATGATAATATGTGATGAGCTGAAGGAATAAATGCTGAAAATATTAAACTTTCACACAGTGAGCCACTGGAATATATCTAAAAATCAGCCCAAACACAGAAGACCATATTGTATTAGAATACAATAATTTGGTAACTTTATGTACGAGATTTGAAAGATAAATTTACTCTAGCACTCACCTTGGAGAACCACCCCAATTTTTTCTTTCTTTTTTGTAAAATCTAAGACACTTGCAATCTGCTTGTTAAAGTAAGATTAAAAGCCCCAATTTAAAATTGTAACAATTTTCTACTTGGTTTTCTAGTGTAGCTAGATAAAAGTTATATTCTCAACAGTGACTCAAATACCATCCTTTTAAGATAGACCATTTCACCAAATAAAAAGTTACAAGTCTTCAGTGACTGTATTCATTTTCTCCCAAAAATTCTACACAGACCATTGAGAACATTATTTCAATGAAATCCCACTGAGATACTGTGTAAATACCTAATGGCACATCAGATGAACCAAGTACTGTAAATTCCCTTCCAGGCACACACAACATAAATAAATAAGTAAATAAAAAATAAATAAATATATATATATAAAAAAAAAATTGCCACTTACTTTTTAGGAAGAGGACTAGATGAATACTTGGAATGAAGAACCCTATATATTAAGTCTTTGGTTTTATGGTAAAAAGTTCAACAGAATGTATGGCCTGGGTCATTTCCAACTCGTCACCCACATTTCTCCTTCATTATTAACACAAGACACCAATCTGTGGTCACAAAGACTGTCTGTCTGTATTACCACCCAAAAGTGTTTCTAATGCCCATGTATATCTTGCTTTCAATTGTCTGAAAACCAGTCTCAGCCCCACCAGCATGAATTTTCAAAATCCACAACTCTGTCAATTTGGGGAGTATATGGCCAATGGTCTCACAAATGTTCCAAATGATGGCACGTCACTGCATTACTGCATCGGGAGGGTCAGACTAGCTGGTTCAGCCCTCTCTCAATTCCAAAAGCCACTGTCATAAGAATTTTTATGTATCCTTGCAGCAACAGTCCCATGTTAAAATTCACTTAATAACGAATACATAAATTAAGAATGTTCTGTCCCTTGATTGCTAATAAACAGAGCACGATTCCCGATCCAATGCACAAGGCTAATAATCACAAGTCATATAAAGGATAGCACATACCAGGTTCGACAACTAAGAGTCAACTTTCTAAAAACTGCTAAAATCTTATATCATGGCCATCCGGTCCCTTGACTGATAAAACAGTCACTGTTTTTGAGTACTTAACCTGATATTAGGGAATGTTTAACCCCAACATCGAACAAACAGTCACTGTTTTGTTTATGAGAGCTGCCAGAGTAAGGTATTGGGAGCAGGCTCGTGTGGCCGAATAAACTAAGCACGGGGGCACACCTATCGGGAGTGAACTTCCAGGCTGAGAGTTCACTCTGGGTCTCCTCCATCTTGGCACGTGCAGAATCCAGGTCTCGTTTAAGTCTCTCAAAGAGTAGGTTGACAGCAGGATCCAGCAAGCAGTGCTTAAGGCCTCCAACTCCAGCAGACATGTTCTTAAGCTCCTGCACTTGTGCCTGAGAGTAGTAACAGTATTACAGTTAGTCTGGAAACTAAAAACTTGTATGGATCATAGATTAATGTACCTACAACTAAATAATTATATATATATATATATATATATATATATATATATATATATATATATATATATATATATATATATATATATAATAGAAAGGTCCTAATGACAGATTTACACAAGTCCCTGGTAAAAGGAATGAGGAATGTTCAATTTGTTAGTAAGAATGAACTCAATTCAAGTCTTAGTTTCACCGTTTGGCTTTTCCATGTCCATTTCTTGTTGGTCTTACAATAGAAAAATGTGTTTGCTGTTTCTAAACTACTCCTTTCTTCAAACCCTAATAGCATGACCCCATCATTTCGAGTATCAATTTCAAAGTTTCCTATTGTGGTCATTCCTTCACTCTTCTTCCCGACCTTTGCATTAAAGCCACCGACTATGAAAGAATACAGAGTTTTGTGCAATTCCAAAGCTGCTTCTACATCTTCATATCTTTTTACATCTTTGTCATTGTAGGTTCATGTTGGTGAGTAAACCTGTATGATTTCCATATTATATCTGCTATTTAATTTGATTATTGATCGTGCAACTTGCTCACTTATACTATATAAATTTTCAATATTTCCTACTAGTTCTTCGTTCATTAAGAAGCCTGCTCTATGTTCTTTCTTGTGTTTTTGTCCTCTGTAGCAATATAAGTGACCATTCTTCAGCTCTATGAATTCTTCTCCAATTCTACATACTTCGCTTAGGCCTATGATATCCCATTTGACGCTTTTTAGTTCAAGTAACACTTCAACACTACTTTCACTTGCTAGTGAAAATTAGGAAATAAAAGATTTATGCCATATTCTGATCAAGATTAAGCTATGAAAGGCAGAAGATTGCCAGTGGATCATCCTTTGTAGAATCCATTCTTATGTCAGAGAAGATTGTGACCAAATAGATGCTTAGGAATCTTTTTGTTGAGGACAGACTCAGAAGCTTTAGAAAGGCAGGAAAACTATAGATTGGTAGTAGTTGTTATTGTTCCTCAGGTTGCCTGGCTGAACAGCCCTGAGGGCCTGAGATAGGCTATGGCATGTACCGGGCTTTCCCACAGGGCTTTGATGGAGTGTATGTTGTATAGTTGATGTGTGATTATTTGTAGTGCAGTCTTCTGTAATACATCTCATTGTGTGGGATGATATGTTGCATCCTGGACAAGCATCTGCAGTGGACTACAAAAAACACCAAACCCAGCCACTTAATTGTATAGCTAAATTGAAAATGAGCTCACCAGTTATTATTCATAATGACTGAACTCTTTACAGTGTATTTACTCACCCCCATTTCCTGAAGTTCATGCTCTTTACATGAGAGCCTCATGATGTGGTACTGCTCTTTACGCTGCAATTCTGCCAGCTGACCCTTCAGCCGCTCTTCATTCTCTCGGGCTCCACGCAGCTCTTCCACTGATTTGTAAAAAAAAAACCAATAAATAAATAAATAAATAAATAAAATAACACTTTCGACAACATCCATAAAAATTGCCAAAATATTTCATGTGACATAATAATAGTCTATACTACTAGAATGAAAAAATACTATATTTCATACTTTATTTTTAACACCTAAGAATTTACTGGAAATTGGTAGACAGACAGACAGATTATACTTGTTACATGTACTTATATATTAAGCAAAAAAGTAAATACAGTGTATTATATTGGTTTTCAATGAATTATGTTGTCTTTAACATTATTCAATTTGAGTTACCTGTTTGCAAAAAGTAGGCACAGATTGGGACAATTTGGGAGTGTTGCCCAACGGCATTTTCTTTTCTGAGATGAAACGGGCTTTAGTTACAGAATCCTGTTCTGCCTTGCCTTGCCTTGCCTTGCATTGCACTGTGTTGCAACATACACAGGCCTAAACTTTGATAAGTGGTAATTCCAAATCCTTGCTATACAAGATACTGTATGTCTAGGAAAGTATACTTTTGTTTATATATAGGATGTATATGTATAGCATGCATGGTGATTTTGCAACCCTTTCTTCAGTTTGAAAAAGTGCATCTTCTAAACAGAAAATACAGTATTAACCTACATGCTTGCTGAACTGCCTTTCATTACCCTCTAACTCTACATTTTTACTATTAACTCATTTTACAAATAATAATTGCAGCCCGATGGCAATAATGGTGAGACAATCTTGGCTGATCTCCTTTCCTGCTGAGAGAGGAACCTGTTGGAAGCAACTGAAATGGGCCTCTTGTCTAGGTTCTTATAGTGTTAGGCCATGTTTGAACCCCTACCTGCACCTCATATGATCCAAGGATCACACCAGATGCACGAGAACCTCCACAAAGGGTCGTCAAATAATACTAATATTCAATCTATATACCAGGCTGTTATCTCCCTAAAGAGAGGTAACCAAGACAAGGCATGCATACACACACCCATAGTTCTTTTCCTGTATATTATAACTAGGTAAATACATACATATACATTCCTCTCACTTAGCCCCTAGTCCCCCATAGGAGAAGAGAAGTAAACCCCATCCTAACCCTGAGCATCAAGTCAGTCATCCAAACGGGGCCGAGGGTCGGGGTCATCTCTACCACTGCATATTCAACTCATGCCCTCTCCCTTCCTGCACTTGATATGATTCAAGGGTCATGATAGAGGCACGAGAACCTCCTCTAGGGATCGTCAAGGCCACGTTATCAATAATGCATTCACCACCGCTCTCTATTTTCTTCTATCATGCACAATCATCACCATAATAATAACAATAACAATAATACAAACCTTCTCTTTCTAAGGTGTCCATTCTGCTTTGTAAGCTCTCAATGAATTTTTCTTGCTGTAACCATTTTTCGCCTAACTCCTCCTTAGAGATAGATGATAATTGTTCTGAAGAAATATGAACCCTTTCCAATGAAGTACAGGGTTCATCTGCTGCACCTTCCTCTTCTTCAGCATCTTCCTCTTCAGATTTACTCTTACATGTCACTATTGGTGTTGCTGCTGTTGTAATACATGTCGATGTAGTTGTTGATGTAAATAGTGGTGAAACAACATTGACAGTTGCTGGTAAAAGTGTGGTGGTGGTGGTGGTAGTAGTTGTGGTTGTTGATGGTGTTGATGCTGTGTTGGATGACAAGGACACAATTTCCCCAAATGAGGCGGGGACTGTAGCTGTTAGTGAGTGTAAGGGTGCATTTGTTTGTAAGATGTCAGGTGGTTGTGTTGTGGCAGCACTACTCAAGGTACTGTTGATGACTGTGGTGATGGTTGTGGCGGTGGTTGCACTAACGGAAGCAGGTGACGTGGTCTCTGTGGTCACCACGTTGTCCTCCTCCCCTCCTTCTCCACTCATGCTGTAACAATAAATCCCTTCATTAATTCATATTTACAAAAAAAAAATGAGGGATAAATTGTGAATGATTGTGCGGAAAGGAAAATAAGACAACATGGAGGTATACATGTTAGTTTGCCCAGGGTCAGGTGACACACCATTAGGCCCTGGTGCTATTAGTGATTATGCCCCAAACAATCCACAGGTGAACATAACTAGACAATTTTTGAATGTTGCCATTTATAGTCAATAAGAAGGCATCCTTTTTCATAGATAGGACCTTCTGAAACTGAAAAACTCCTCATTGTGTAGTAGCTATTTATTGAATTCAAAATTGTTTTTATCAGCTACATATCATGACCAGGACACCTATGACGCCTCCACCTGCTCATTCATAAATAGGTAATTGTTGGGTTATGTTAGTGACTCTGGCACCTTGTTTTTAACGTAAATCACTGTATTTCGTTTTCCCCACCCAAGAACCCCATATTCCCACAGGTCCTCGTTGGGTTTGTTGGAGGAGATGAGGATGTATTAGAATATATGCATTTGTGACAGAAATGAATGTCAACATCATTCAAAATCAATAAAAATCTATACTGAAAGTGTTATTTAGATCAGGTGCATTATGATGTAAAAATTTACCTTTATGCCCTCTACTTCACCACAATAAGGTATGATTTCAGCTATCAGTTCTGAGTAGGCCTAGATTCCCATGGCATTTGGTTACATTAGGAAATGGCCTTAAGTTTCAGGTTAGGAAAGGAAAAGTTAGATCTAGTTTATAAAAAATATAAAACTGACAGGCCAGAGTAAGGTTGGTGGAGGGAGAGTGGGAGGGGCCACCTGAAACTTCACCATTGGTAACCAGTCTTCTGCAGCGTAAATTTGTTATTAAGATGATGAAACTATGATTTTCTTATATATTTGCATGTGTTTTATAATAATTAGATGAATGTTCACCTTGGAAATCCCTATTTTCTCATAGTGGGATTTAGATGTGCTTAATTGATTTTGGACCTCATTTACACTACAAATATCTCCTCATGTTTCCCACAGGTTCTCTAAGATTATGGTTGGGTGGTGGAAACTAAGAAACAAGTGTTGTCCCAGAAATGAATCCCAAAATTACTTGAATCACAAAAACTAATGGTATTTTTTTACATCTTCACCTGAATGCTCTAGAGAATTCAGAGTTGTATATTTACATTATCAGATACATTCTGATAAGGTTTTCATATTACATTTCCGTCGCAAATTCTTAATTTGTGAAATATTCAATGTTTTCTATGAGACCTCTTCGGGAATAAGGTAAAGTTTAGTTTGGTTTGAACAAGGTTCTGTTATTTGTCATTGCATGTTAAGGTTTGGTTAATTTAGGTTTTGTTATGTCTCTTGTTGTGAGTTTAGGATGATCACCACGGTCAACTTGGTAGTCCACCGCTTCCACACCTGTCCATTATTTTTTTTGTAATTTAGCTGGTCAATAATGGAATTTGACACAGCACTCCTGGACTGTGGACTGTGTGGTACTGGTGGCTCGTCTGGCAGTTTTTTTTCTTCCAGGAACACATCCAAGTGTCTCTTGAAGGCCTCTGTGCTGCTTATGTTATGTTAATTTAGAAGATATCAAATGTTTTGTGACCGTCAGTGCATTACGCGTTCGTCAATAGGTCATTGTTAGGTTATGTTAGTGATTCTGGCACCTTGTTTATAACGTAAATCATTGTATTTCGTCTTCCCCACAAAAGAACCTTGCATTCCCACAAGTCTCCAAGCTTGTTGGGGGTAAGGATATCTTATTATATATGCATTTGTGACGGAAATGAATGTCAAATTATTTTTAATTAATCAAATGGTACCCGCTTGTTCAACTGTGCCCCAAAAGAACTCCGTAACTTGACAAACATCACAGTGGAGTGTTTCAAGGGGAGACTGGACAAGTGGCTCAGTGGGATACCAGATGAACCTCCAACACCAGGATACCCTAACTCCCATCACAACACCCTAACAACCATCACCCCAAGTCCAGAAATAGGGGTTGAGGAGGGACCTGGAGCCAGTGGAAGCCCACTTCAGCTGTGCCGTTAACAGGCAAAATTTACCAAAGGAAGTAACGAAAAGTGTGTTATTTATATCTAGGTGCATTCTGGTGAAGATGTAAAATTTTACCAAACTATTTCTTCCATAAACAATTACTGGAGATCTCGGAAAATAAATGCCTCGACCATGATGACCACAGAATATAGTGTTAGTGATCCAGAGCTGCAGTCACAGGCTTAATTAATAGCCTCTCCTAGGAGTCTGCTGTGAGTATGTCTATTTACACTGATTTCCGTGTCACTCCTAATGATTTTAAAATTGTTTTTCTACTGATTAAATGAATAATAATCATTGATCAATAATTAGAAACTATGAAATCGAAAATCATCATACCATGTACTGACCACAAAAACACAACACCTGCAATTCACAAAAGTGAATAATCACGTTCTGCCGATCAAAGAAAAGTCCAATCAAAAGCTTCGGTCATCACCAACACTAAAAAGTTCCTTTCAATAACATTCATCCATTCATTTTGCCTACAAAGGTGTACGCTTCTAAACCTGTAGCATAGCTACACCTATACCAGATACATGCTACACTACGGCTTCACTAAGTACAACTACCTTAACTTGATACTGTTACCCATGCACACACGCACACGCACACACACACCTGCACACACATACACACGCCGGGTTGTGCAGCTGCGTCCCCCTGACCTCACAGCTGCATCCACGGCCACGGCCACACACACACACACACACACTAACACATGCATACAAACCAACACTCGCTATAGAACAACATTATGAACTGACTACCATCCCTATAAGCCCAACAAATAGTATGGTTTCCTCACCTGTGGTTGTGACTTGACGGTGGTGTTATATCAATACCATGCCAGGAGGCGACGCCATCTTGCACACCCTGTCACAGCCTACCACACCTCACACCTCACAGGCTGCAGTGACCACTACTAACACACCCTCACACCCTACACAACACACCACCGATTCACTATGAAGGAACGGTGCAAGTCTTAGCCTCCTCTTGATGCTAATATATGGTATTAATGACTCCTTAAGCACATCCTCCTCCACACCACAAACCGACGCACTGTTACACACTACCTAAGTCTCTTGAAAATGTGTTTGGTTATTAAACTTGCAATAGCATTAATCTGATGAGAATAATATAGGAAGTATCAAAGCCAAAATATTATTAGCAATATCATGTGTTCAATTCATAGAGTGTTACGAAAAAATAGCATTGCAGTAATAACCCGAAGTGTGCAAGGTAATGCAGATATACCTTATCATAGGCACATATTTATTACAATTATATTATATAGTATAGAATCCTTAACATTTTGACATAACGCATGAATCCCACATTGCAAAACAATAAAGAACAGAGGTATGTAACTCCGTGGAATATTGGAATTGAACAGCAGCAGCAGCAGGAAGGTCAAGGGTAGCGCGTCGTCTGCTGCCTGCTGCTCGTCATCCTTACCATCATCATGCTGGCTCGTGCCTTTTTCCCTGCCAGAAGGTAATGTTCTAGTGTCAACTGATCTTTCTGTGATTATCATATTGAACACTAATATATGAACAGCACAATATAGGTTCCCGTAAAGTATATGTTGTATTTTGTTTGTTGTATTTGGTTAAGCAAACGCCGTACTACCAACATACTGCCGTGTGTACATGTATGCTGCTGCAGGTTCAAGGAATATGCAAAGAATAGAAAATCCTAGCGGTGTGGAAGAATAACTGGTTGAGGTTCTGAGATTCAAATAGATGATTAGGGTAATTTTAGTTAGTGTAGTGATAAGAGTTGGTTACTTCTATAACTTTAAGGTTTTCGTCGTACTGACGTTATATTTAGGCACAGCTTACAGGTACGGCAGCCGTATCCTTATAGTGCTCGCTTATAGATACGGCACATGCCTAACTTTTGGGTAATAGAATATAAAAAGCTTATATAACCGAACCAAACCGTATCTAATCAAACATAACATAACGAATGCCGTATCTTCATAGTGCTCGCTTATAGATACGGCACGTGCCTAACTTTTGGGTAAAAAGCTTATATAACCGAACCTAACCGTACCTTACCTAACCTAATCAACCTAACATAACTTGAAAGATGCTTTACCAGGGAAATAATAAGGCACAGGCCGTAGGAATAGCGGATGACAACGCGGTATGACTGCCGTATCTCTTAGCACTTCGTTGTATTTATCCTTTTCTAGCCTAACTAACCTAACCTTTGAGACCTAAGCCAAGGCCGCTCCACCGCCAGTAGTGTTATAAAGAAAACCATTGATCTTTTGTACTTATATTTACAGGATACTACCTTATTAACCATTTACCTCAATACTAGCACAGTATTTGAACTACTAACTACATAAAGTTATTATAGCATTGCTTCAAACATAGTAGTAGTGGAAGTAACTACGATTAAAGTTTTCCTCCACAGCCTGGTAGCTGCAGGGTCATGGTGCCGGCAGAAGCACACTCTGCCAGACCTGCCTTATGACTATGGTGCGTTGGAGCCCACCATTAGTGCAGAGATCATGCAGCTGCACCACTCTAAGCACCACCAGACATATGTCAACAATCTTAACATTGGTGAAGAGAAGCTCGCTGAGGCCAAAGCTAAAGGTAGTATGGTGCATAACTGCTCATGTTATTCCATTATTGAAATGTTAATGTAATGTAGATACTTATATGAGTAAGTTTGTGGCTAATGGTAGACTGATTAAACTAATTCTAATTTGATGTTTACAGGTGACATCAGCACAGTTATTGCCTTGGCCCCAGCACTCAAATTTAATGGGGGTGGACACATAAACCACTCCATCTTTTGGCAAAATTTGTCCCCAGATGGTGGAGAACCTGAAGGTAATTATCAGTCTTAGAATGTAATTTCAATTAGTTTCCAAATTTTGTGATGCAATCTATTTTTGCCGGAACATATAGTACCTAATATAATGCAAGTCTTGATAAAGATTTCCCAATTTACAATTTACAAATGTTTTTGGAGAATGTAACATTCTCAGATCACGATTCACTTCTATGTGAATGAAAATTATATTCAATTTTAAATGTTTAATCTAATAAATCATTCATAATTTATGCTTTGTTTATGTAAATTGTAAAGTAAATTATTTATTTCAAAACAATTAATATTTTTTCAGGGGAACTGTTGGCTGCAATTAACCGTGATTTTGGCAGTGTTGAGAATATGAAGAGTCAACTGTCTGCACAAACTGTTGGGGTTCAAGGTTCTGGATGGGGTTGGCTAGGTTATAATAAGCAGAAGGGAACACTACAAATTGCTACATGTCCAAATCAGGTAAGATATGGACAATTTCAGTTTCAAAAGTAATAAGACCTGTGTAAGGAATGAACATTTGAACATAAATGAACTAATCTGCTAGTTTACTGATCAGTACTGCAGTCTGTGAACCTCTCCTACACCCATGAACTGTGGGTGTTATAGTGACTAATATTTGGTATTATTCTATCTAAAAACAAGCTAGAGCCAAGGGGTTGAACAGTTTTCTACTAACAAAATTAAAAGTTTCACATTATATATGGCCTTATATCATAAAGAAGATAGGTTGCTAAAAAATAGATGTTTGATTTTTTATACTAATATAAACTTGTGTTTTCATCTAATTATCATGCTATTTGGGCCTTTGCTATAGATGACGACTCCTAGTTTTGTTAGATTTGTATTATATATATATATATATATATATATATATATATATATATATATATATATATATATATATATATATATTACACTGATATTCAGAGCATGTGAAATAACTGAATGATTTGTGTAAAAGAAATTGCACATTCCGTAGATTATGAGAATCCTCTCCTGTGTTTTCTCTTTACAAAAGGAAGGGGAGGGAAGTGATATCTCCCCAAATCCAAATTGCTTTGTCTCTGCTACCCGCCTTAAGGGGAATGTTAATTTGGTATATTTGATAGATAGATGTATAACACCATGATACTACAGACACAATAACAGTTGTGTTGTGCTTACATGGTGACATTGAGCAGCTATTCACTGGCTTCACTTGAAGTACAGCATCTTTTTACCATTAGTATTCTATCTTTACCCTTTCCAAAATATGGTAGGCCTATCCTTCAGTTGAATACAGTATATATCCACACTCTTCACAAACATTTTAATTGCTACTCACCTTTGCCTAACATTGAACCTGCATTCACTCCTACCAGTCTCACTTTCCTCTTCTATAATTAGTAATTTTGTATTTCAGGATCCTCTTGAGGCCACTACAGGTCTTGTACCTCTCTTTGGTATTGATGTCTGGGAACATGCTTACTACTTGCAGTACAAGAATGTTCGTCCAGATTATGTGAAAGCCATTTGGAATGTAGCTAATTGGAAGGATATTACTGCAAGGTTTAGTGCAGCACAGTAAAAATGCGGCAACGTATTCACTTATTTGAAGGAGACAGATAAAGTATTTGGCGACAGAAAAAACAGCATCAACAATATATATATATATATATATATATATATATATATATATATATATATATATATATATATATATATATATATATATATATATATATATATATACACTAATGTGATATAAATTAAATGAATATAATTATGATTATAATTGATTACAAGTTTTCAAGTAATCGTTACTCAGTGTATTCTTGCTTCAAAAACATCAAGAATTAGAATATGCATGTGCCTAAGCAAAGGTCTCTTTTTCTTCAAGGTTTGGTCAATAAAACTGATCAATGCATTGTAATATATATTGATTTGAAATTCATTGTAGTACTAGTATGTTCTTTAAGACTTTAAACCACTTTATATATAGCACTTAACCGATTTCAGTTTAATATGCATAATTTTCTTGTTTGTTTTATATATTGTATTGATTTGGAGCTGTTTGTATGAATGGAGGCTACTTGAAAATTAAAACTCATATATATATATATATATAGTTTTGATATGTCAATAAATAATGTTATAACAGCTGTAGTCTTCAGTATTAATCTTCCTTATAGAGTGATGAAGTTTGCTACTTCAGTGATTATTTATTCTAATAATCAATGTAAAGAGTGAGTGAAGGTTTTTTTGGGGCAAAAATGAATGTGAGTGTGTACATATATGTTTATGTTTTCTAATGCTTGCATATGCATGTAACACTATTTGTGAAAGAGTGAGCTAATTAAAGAAAGAAGCACAAGAAGATCAGAGGATATAGCACTATGATAAGACAAAAGTAAGAAGATTAGCACAGCGATATATGGGACGGTGACATGGCAACAAGGAGTGGGAGGAATGTAAGTTATCACAAGATGATCATCAGAGTACAAAGAATAGTTTCAATTTTCGAAAGAACATCGGGTTTCATATGATAAATAAGGAGAGAAAATAGATATAATGAGGGGAATGGATTAAACCGATGAGGGAGATTGAACAAGAAAGGTTTCTTGAAGGTATACAACTTGAGGTTAATATCCCCATAGGTGGCTCTGTGGTACAGTGCTCGGCCAGTGTCCTAAAGGTTGTGCATCCAATCCTGGCTCCCGAAACCCCTCCAGAACAGCAATGGGCTTGGGAATGGAAGGGACATGCATATGATGTGATTTGAAATTGCACACTTCTTATCGAGACTAATTTTTCATTCACACACACACACACACACAAACAAGCATAATCAAAAATAGATATAGATTTTTTTTTTTTTCATTTTACTATCATAAATGGACAATTCAACATCATAAATCAATGAAACATACTTAAGTTACCTGTATGATCTGTAACATTATACTTGCTGCCTAATGCAAGTTGAAAATCACTTGAGATCTGCCCCTTTAAATGTAAAGTACGTATATTACCTGAAATGAAATAGGCATATATATATATATATATGACTGAGGAAAATAACAATATGAAGTTTACAAAACAAATGAATCGACGAAATAATTAAGTTATGAACATCCGTATTTGCCAACAGAAAAAAAAAACACATACTTGTTGCTTGAAATACATAGAATAAGCACATAAGATGCTGCAATCCAATGATGAAATATGATAGTATGTTTAGTGATGATGCTAGCCAGATTTTAATGTCATTATAAACTTTGTCATGTTTCTGTATGCAACTGCAATAACATTGACTAATTTGAAAAATATGTATATAAGGAAAGCAAAATCAAAGTTGAGATTTGGGGTCTTGAATTATCTGTTATGAATGAGAATGTACAATAGCTGTGTATGAAATATGGACAAGATGAACGTTGACGGGATGAAAACAAACCTTGATAATGCCTAATTGAATTCCAGATTGGAAGCTTGTTATCTAATTTAAACACATGGTGCTAATAAGTTAACTTCTTCACATCTATAATATCAAAAACATAGGAGAGGAATGTGTTACATTTTTGTCCTTTCACCATAGCAGAAAAGCATTGGATGCATAAACATTATCTTGGGTCTTAGCACAAGTTTAAGAAATCTAACTTTTAGGGATAAAAAAAAAAATCATCAATTAGCAGCTAACAACCTTTAGTGTTTATATATATATATATATATATATATATATATATATATATATATATATATATATATATATATATATTCAACGTGGCATAAACTTGTAATATAAGGCTTCTAGTTATCATTCTCTCCTGCAGACATAATATATAGTTTCCAGTTATTATTTTCAAGCTTCCACGCATCCTAGTTTCTTTTCTTCATATGCTCTTTGATTCTTTAAGATGACATCCACCATGCATTTATCCATTGAGTTTCTTATAACTGTATTTTCATCAAGAAACAAAATTCCATCTTATCACATACTTAAATCATTATATTTAAATCCATCAATCAATAATTCATTACTGTTTGATAGATACACAATAAGTTAATAGCAGCTGATTACTAATGTTTTTCTCATTACTTTTCAAATAATTAACAAGTATTTATACACAAGATTTTATGACATCATAATATCTTACACTTCATCTAGTTCATTTACAGCACAAGCATACACAACATTATTTTTCCCCAATGCAAATGACATTTACATTTATTTCCAGTAAAGAAAAAATCTTAAGATGCCAGAGATTATAAAGATATACATGTCAGTAAATTGGTACCCACTATTTGTCAAATTACTCTAACTCTTGTACTCAAAGGATGAAATTATTGTAACTCCCAATTTGCAACCACTTACTTGAAGATGCTTGGCAACGAGTGTGCAAAACATGCATATAGTCACATGATAACTACGAGAACAGAGCATTGCTAAAAGCAAGCACTAAAATTATGTACTTGATTCAACTTAACAATACAAGTAGATCACAACATAAGGCAATCCAGAGTAGTACCTATGTCTTGGTAATATCCATAATAAATTGGCATGATTTTGTAAGCCAATATTCTAAAACTTTCTTGGTCATTAGATACAATACCAGTCTTTTCATTTACATGATAGAGAACATGAATTTAATGTATAATAGAATAGTATTCATATTGATAAATGTACAGTGTAAAGTGAGATTGAGATCTTTGTTTTGAATACATATCAAAATATATTACAAATCAAAAAATGTGAAAACCATGAATATTGTTTATATTATACAACTCAGAGAACCCTTAACGTCAACTTTTTTTTTCTGAAACTCAAACATTTCACATAATATTAGCTCCTCCATAAATGCAGACAAGACTTGAGGCAAGGCTGATGATAAAAAGAGCACTTACTCTCTCCTTCCACTTTACTCTTCATCATTACCACTTACCATCACACTGTCACCACTATTCCTGCATTAATACTTGCCTTTTCAATTGTCCAATGGTTTCTATAGATTTTTCATAACATCAAAGCATAAGGAAAATTAGCAATATGAAAAGGTACTCATATTATCCTTGTGCAGCAGGCCAATGCTGAGAACTATTGTCCTTATTGTGGGCAACATTTTCAGCAATAGCATAAGAATGACCAGCAACAAAAACAAAGTGGGAAGTGTAGTACAATACTGATGGTCCACTTTGACTCTCCAAGGTAATCGAAAAATGAAAACACGAAATGGATGCCCCAAAAGTTTTGCTATAAACCTACTTTGCTGGTTACTGCTTCAGAATGCCACTGTGCTTATAGCTGGCAACAAATACTATGTGGTGGAATGTACAGCACAAAGTGTAAAGATGGTGATTTGTGAAATTCAGAAAAGTAATGCAAAAAACAAAATGTGTGAAGTCCGCGATCTTACTGTAGCTAATTTATTTCCATGAGATGTTGACCTCATGAAGTTAAATTATGTACTTAATGTAAGAAATTTTTCTCTATATAGTGCCTTCTTGATTCCAAAAAATCTAAGCCACTATGAATCATTATATGATCTCTCAGTAACAAAGACACCATGAGAAGCATAGCTTTGTTTTTTCCTGTATTCATTATTAATGGTCTTTGACAGATAAATCCTTAATATCAAACAGTGTCATATTTTAGGAATAAGGCAATGCATTTTACTGAAAATATTCACTGAAATTACTGCGATATGCTCTAAGATTAAGTCAAGGCTGAAAATCTCGAGTAAAAATGCAAATAAAGGGACAGAAGTCAGTGAGCACATCCTAGTATACATCTAATAGTACGTACTGACGAATATGAGATTCTATGCTTTGCACTACAGGTATGATGAACTCAGATGAAGAAGATGATTGAGGAGTGTCTTGAAAACTCTTGGTGGTGTGTCAGATGTGATGAAATCTAATAAATTTATAATGATCAAATATGTACATATTTCTGGAAATCAAGGAAAGTAAGCAAAAATTTTTTTCTCGATACTATAATTATTGAAGACAAATAAATGACCTTCCAAATTCTGTGACAGTCTCTTAGCAGTACCAACCCAAGCACCAGCTCTCGGCTGATGTCACTTCTTGCTCTGATACCCAGTGAATCTATGGGTGTTTCTTTTGTAAAGCATATATTGAAATGTGTCTTAATGTGCAAAAGATAATATGACTAAACATATATGCATTTTTTCACAGCATTTCCATATGGAGAATTGTGAGATTACATATTGTTTACATTTATTAGTACAATAAACCTGCAAACTTAGTGTAGATACAAAACAATGTTGTGTTGCTATTGCCTTACTTACTAAGTTCACAGTCCAAATACAGTAGCAAGCTGGAATGTTCCATTAGTGAAAAATTCAGAGGAGTCTTAACTTGAAACTTATGTAAGCTCAGTGTATGAATGTATTGAAGTTAATATCAGTGCAGAAGATTTTTGAAAATCAATTACACATATCAGTGATGCACATGAAAGAACTTCAGCTTTAATATTTTTTCATCTTAAAATTAGGTTCAACAACGAATCTTAAAATAATATTATATCTTGTATACAAAAAAAACAACTTTAAATTTAAATGTGTATCAACAATTTCTCTTCTTTTCTGCTACTAAAGTATTTTGAAACTTTAACTACATGCCATTCTGACAGCAGTCTACTCTGAGTATTTTTTTTCAGCTACTTGAGCATTTCATGTCACAGACACATATACATAATTGTAAGGACATAATCTAACTAACAAGAATCACTTGAAAATAGAAATAGAAATAAAAACTAACCATATACATATAAAAAAAAACTTGAATCCTTAAAAATATATGCCAGGATGATCATTCAAGTCTGTATAAATAAATATAGATCTCCAGTTACAAGCTATACATACTATGTTCATAATAAATTATAAAAATATGTTATTACAATAAAATAATAACATTCTAAAAAACGAATTATTATACATATAGGCATATTAAGTACAGTACAAATTTCTTGGGATTATTAAGACAAGAACTAGCATTCTGTATCAGCAGTTACTAAAAAGATATCTAACAATAGGAGAAGAAAAATAATCAATCTTTTGATTAGTAGAGCTCTTTTGTTGAAGAAGGATTGAAAGAACTAGAAGATTGTTAACAAGTTTCAAAAAAAATTATCCCCATTTACTTGATAAAGCTTTTGTGACATTAGGAAATGTTTTCCCTAAATAAATGTAATACCATTACTGTGTATGTATCTACTCTGTGTCTAGGGAGAAGGTTCAGCACTGGTGCTGACAGTGCACCACTGTTTATGGAGGCATGCTTCTATCGCAACAGTCTAGGAGATGCAGATATCCCTCCTTCCACCTGCTGATGTAAAATAACAATCATGAATTGCAGCCATCACTTATGTCTGGTAGTGTGCAATATTACGTAAAATCTAGAAGAGCCATGTACTAGTTAAGTACCTATTAAGTACATGTAATATTATTCATATCATCAACAGCACTCCATATCTTAGAGCATGTTGGGGCCTCAGATTCAAGTCAATGAGAAAATTGATCATGCAGTGATGCTTTACATTTAATTGTTTACTATATAGTATTGCATTTGTGACTCAAGATTTGTAAAAACAATCAAGATATACACTCGCCCAACCCGACATTCACCGATTCTACTTTATAGTTAAGTTTTTTCACAGGCTACTGTGGAAAAAAACTATGATTGGGAGGTTTTATTGATTTACACGAGGGATGCATTTTAAGTAAGTGGGCATAAGCTGCATTTCATATAATTAAAATACCAGCTTAAAAGTTCAAATAACAAAAGAATCATAAGAAATTTAATTCAATTTGAGATATACCTATTAATCTATATACCAGGCTGTTATCCCCCTAAAGGTGGGTAGCCAAGGTAAAGGACATACATACACCCATACATATACACTCCTCTCACTTAGCCCCTAGGCCCCTATAAGAGAAGAAAAGTACACTCCACCCAAACACTGTTCATCAGATCTGTCACGCAAATCGAGACTCTACTGTTCTTTACGTAATTTTAAGGCATTTTAGAGGAGTTGAAATGACTATATTGATGTAATGTACATTTTCATACGGGGCTATGTCCCCCTAACCCCTATGAATGTCAGGGGACGAGTGCACAAGCTAAGTTTGCATGTAGTATATCCCTGACTTTAAAATATTCTTACGCTTACCTGAGCTTGTCTTTCATCATCTTCATCTTCTATCAATGGGTCAGCTGATATTAACAGCTGGTCTCGCCCTACACTGGGAAGTAAGGTTCGGCTACTGGTCCGCTTACGCCGTGAGAAAACCTTGGCAATCTGTGCAAATTTCTTTCTTGATGCTGAAATTGTAAAGTAATAAATATTCCAATACTTGAAGATTAACCTAGACATATTCTAAAAATACTCTCAGAATCACTTTTCACTTCTTTTTGTTGTCTAGGAGAAATTAAATACACCAGTTATATGAAATAGAAAATATATATATATATATATATATATATATATATATATATATATATATATATATATATATATATATATATATATATATATATATATATATATATTTTTTTTTTTATCTCCTTTCATCTCTCCATGTTTGCATAACACTTTCCAAATACTTAAATTCTTTCACTTTCTCCATTCTTTCTCCTAGAACTACCCCACGCCTTCCTACTGCTGGTACACTCAACGTACAAAGTGTACTAAAGTCAACCACCTCTACTTCCCTCCTTTTAAAGACCATCACCTTACTTTCCCAGCATTCACTATTAGCTTTCTTCTCATACAAACACTATAAGATTAATTTACCACTCTCTGAAGTTCCTCGTCACTCTCAGCACACAACACTGTGTCATCTACAAACAGGCATGCCACCACATCCCAACCCGTTCCATTAATTTTCATTCCCCACTTTAGTTTTCATTTATCTCACTAGTATAGCCCATGAAATTGACAACTCTTTGTACTTTGAACCAAATAATTTTTTTGTCTAACCTTTACCCATGGTAGCGATTCTTTCTCTGAGAGTTGCATCATCAAGTTGAGACAACTGGCCTTTGCCTTTAGCTCCCTCTACTTCGTCTTCATCTCCTGCCTCAGATTCATAATCTGAAAAGATGTTATTCACTGTCATGGTATTAAAGATAATGGATAAGATGTTACACATAGACATGTCCAGCTATACTCATGAGACGTATAACTTTATAATTCTTGAATTAATTTCTACCACCTTTTCCCCTTGTAGCCTGGGATAATGATGACCTTTGTTCAGTCTCCTGGTACCTTTCCTTCTTCCCAAGTCAACCCACATATCTTGTACACCTATTTAACAGTTTATCCTTCATAATCCCATCTACTGCTGCTGCCTTCCCATTCTTCAAATTTCCAATTGATTTCATCACTTCATCCCTTTTGATTTCCTCTTGTTCATGCATCTTCCTACCACCACCTATCATTCCAATACACATCACAATTTGCCTCATCTTCATAACATAACTTTTGTAAAAAAAATAAAAACAGAACCTTATTTTCTATGAGACCTTCGGGTAAGAAATATAAAAAATCTGTAAGATACTAACCTTCCTGTAGGGCTGTCATAAACTCCCTGTTGGTCCGTAATTCATCCATGAACTCGTCATTCTGAAGGAAGAGGGCAATTCGCTCATCCTTAAGGTACTGTGCTAACTCTGCGTCACTCTCTCCAACTGCTTCTCGGGCCAAAGCATTCTCGTTGAGACGTTGACTTAGTCGTTGAGGAGACAACACACCGACACCCTGAAAGTGAGCAGGGAATGAGAATATTGTTGAGGTACCCCACCAATTTGCTGGTTCCCTCAATCTAGTCTTGCTGTATTAACCATTTTGCCAAGCACACCCCTAGTCTCTGCCCACAGTACAGCTTTTTCAATAATTCAACTTTTTCTTGGAGTAATATGGACTTGTTTCAGCTTGACATCACTACTGATACCTGCATCTCCATCTTAGAAGCCATAATTACAGCGAAGTTTGAGAAATAAGCAAATTTTCTTATAAATTTTAGGAATCACCACCTTATGCTCTGTATAGAACCCAAGTGAGTTCGTGCTCAACACATTACCATCGGTGGCTGTCCAGAAACTACATATACATGCCCCAATTTGCCATCAGGTTATGTTTAGATAAACCCATCAGAAGGCAAAAAAAATCCAGTCGAAAATGCATTTATAAGCCATATTTGACAGCATATGAAACTAAATCATATTCAGTTTCAATCGATGGTAAGTTTCAAAACCTAGCAGCTAGCTTTTGTACTGAAAAAAATCTTAATTTAATATATCCACACGTAAATTAATAAAGATACCGTATTTTTCGACGTAAGAGACATTGTTTTCCATAAAGACGGGTCTCAAAACCACCATGCGTCCTATATAGCCTATAATGTTTACAAATTTCACACCTCTTCTGGTATATTGTAACTTATACAGTAGGGACTAGGAACCAACGCAATCACTCTTTATACCCAGTGCACGTACATTGTGACGCAGTAAAGTGCAAGACAGGGCAGCAAAGAATTATGTGAGAGTACGCACAATGGGACGCAGAACAGCATATGATAGACTTGTAGTTTTGGCAGCAATAAACTTTCAATCAATTATATACATGTCATTGTATAAAAATTAAGAAGTTATCATAAGTTAATTAAGAAATAAACTTTTTGAGTGTACCAGAGAATGAGTAAATTTGTGTAGCTTACAGCTTGACGCCAATCGGGTAAATGGGAAAAACAAGATTGCAAAAAATTAACAGAAAAGACTAGATGCTTAAATAATGTAACAAATGATAAAAAACACATAAAACACAACCTAAATAATATACCTGTTCCCCATCTGAGTATTCTTGAGCACTCTCGTCGTCTTCGGTCCTATACGTGGTGGGCATATAAGGGTGTTGTGGTAGGTAGGTAGTATGGTGGGAGTAGTTGCTGTAGATAGTGCAGTCACGTTCATGGTAGTGACAGTTCCTTGTGGCTTTCAATTCTTGATGGAGCCACCGTTTTCTTGCCCGGCGTGCACGAAATTTGTCCAAGCGATACTGGAACCGCGCCTCAGTCTGCACCTTAACTGAATGCAGCCACGCCCACACTGCCTCAAAGCACATGCTTCAGCTTGGGAATGCCGCTTTTGCGGATATAATAAATATACTGTCTACAGCACTTTTGTATGTATCATTGTTCGGATTCCACAAGTTTTGTCGCTTTTGTTCCTTCCATACAAAACTGAATTGCACTAGGCTACCTACAGACTGATTTTTCCTGTGCTTTGCTGTCAAGTGAGTTCAACAATGTTAATGCACACCTGTACACACACATTTGTAAGTCGCATATTGTTCTAAACGTAAGCTTTTACAATTTCCTTGATTAAAAAAAAAGAATATATATATATATATATATATATATATATATATATATATATATATATACACATACATATATATATATATATATATATATATATATATATATATATATATACATATATACATATATATATATATATATATATATATATATATATATATATGTATTATATGTATATATATATATATATATATATATATATATATGTACATATATATATATATATATATATATATATATATATATATATATATATATACACACACACACACACACACACATACATATATATATATATATATATATATATATATATATATATATATATATTAAACAAAACGTAATGAACACCTGCAGCTTGTGTGTTGGGTGTGAGTAATCGATGGTAGCTTCCCCGCCGATCTCCCTGCTGACGAGGGGAACACCGTCCCGTGAACCCTCTTTCCACTCACTACAATGTCAGGATCACCATGGGCTAAGGTGGAGTAGATTATTTGATGCGGTGTGGCACGTGAGTTGAAACATCAATTACATATAAAGTTAAAACAATATGAATTGCATAGTCATTTCAAAGGTCAGGGAGGCATTGTGACGCTTAGGAGCTGTATGGAAAGGCCATTAGAGGGACATATGGTCTCAGTGTGCTCTACTTTCTTCCTCCGATGACTCTCTCTCAAAGGTTGAGATGGATTCCCTTTTCGTTGGTAAGGTGAGTTTCAACAATTCGACAAACGTTGTGCTGATATCAGCAATGTGGCAAAAGGAACCGTGACGTCACGATCCTCATCTCGAATCATTAAGCATCGAGCGCATCAACAACTATTTCAACTCATCATACGAAAGTTCGTTCAGCAGTAGCAGCAAGACTGTGGTTGGAGGTGATATTGATTAAGTGTGAAGAAGTGCAGGCAGGCACCAGTACTAGCAAAGTCGTCCAGTCCTGCAACACTCCCAAGAACACGTTCTCGCCACAAGAGAGAAGTGGCAACGACACTGACACCCGGAACACTACTTGCATCGTTTAATAAACACAAGTATGACTGGAAAACCCCAATAACACATCACCCCGAAGAGGCCAAGGTTCTATAGGTTCTTCCTGTTGTCCAGATAACACTGCACCCAAATATTTCCCGTCCCGACACGTATAAACATTTCCTCCAAGGGTATCAAAAACTTGCTCTATCTATGTATCAATGCATCAATGTAGAAGTAAGTTTAGTCGGGTATAGTATTGCCTTGATGGTAGAATTATTGTCAAAGGGGGATAAATATAAGTATTTTTCAAACATATGTATATATAGCTATAGAATACTGGACGAAGGTAAGATTATACATACACAGAAAGATGACCTCGATTAAAGTCTTTCATGTGCGATGCTTTAATATCTAATTAAATTATCTTATGAAATTAATTAAAAATCTTCTAAGGACAATATCTGATGGTGCTAGAAGCCATGGATAGTACAGGTGGCTGGTGATCATGATAACTAAGCGATTCTTTACTACTGAAGAAATCATCACCACCACTACCGCTCCCATCGACCCACATATCAACTGAATATTCCAATGCCTACCTCCTGCCTGTCCATTTATCCGGATATATCACCATTTCACAACAGACAACCAACCACTGGCCGCACTCATCATCATTACCACCCCTGTGTGATCTCCTTACCCCCCTCCTCTCCCCTCTATCACTATTCACACCACGACCACAGCCCACCTTCACACACCATCCCCCTCCCTATCTACATGTCCTCGCCAAAGACCTCTCTTTACGATTGCGTCACGTCCCCAGCTTACCTCTCATACTATATCTCTCTTCTACCTCTACCTCACCGTAGCTCCTACTGAGGGAAACTACGTAGAGTGTTAAGGAACAGGCAGGCATATCGCCATGTTTTGTATTCTAACATTTCATGCAAGAAAACTTTGTAATTGTAAATATAATTCGTGTTCGGTGGTGCAGTACGAGTATGTAACACGAGTATACTTTTTCACATGTCCACGTCCACAGCGAGGAATGCAAAGGAAGTTCTGACAAATAGTGTAATGTAATTTTGATATCTTAATATCGCATGAGACGGGCTAAGGACTATATAACAAACCCAAAAAATAGAGTGAGAAGGAGTAGAAAGCTTTGCACAACGGGGCCACATTAGGGGGTGGACATTTTAGCTGGCAGGTTTAGAACAGTAACAGTGAAAACAATGGCAGAGAAGAAAATTAATAGTAACATCCTAGCGATAGACTAGACTGTGAAGGGCTGAAGACAGACCGTTCAAGGAGAGGAACTGATAAGAGTGTAATGGTAATAGTTTTTAGACTCTTCATATTAGAGGTGCTGTGTTGGTGACGCTCACCATACAGAGGGTGGACTAAAGAAAAATTTGCTGATATTCATGTACTATTGTACTATTCAATACATATCAACTTCAATTTCTGATAGAGCACATAATACAAATAATGTGTATAAACAGTAGTATATGCAGTTAGTGTATTCATTCAACTTAAGTTTACTCAATGCTTCAAGTATTACACTCTTTTAATATTACATGAGACATATATATCTATCATATGTATTTGTCATTGTTTCGCGGTTTCCTTCTTCACCCTATATAATAAAGTCGTAGAAAACATCATCTCTTGGTTTCGTTACCCTTATGTATCCTCGAATGGGTGAAAAACAGAAAAAAAAGAGAAGATAAATCACATGAAATTACTGAAATGACTATGTTGAGGTAGATGATGGAAATCTTTCCTCCTGGGCAGGCTACGAAATTAAGGAAGTGAGGTGCGGAGGGCATAAGTTAGAAGGTCAAAACAGCAAGGTTGCGATGGCACGTCGTGTGGTAAGGAGAAAGGAGTAGGAACCAATAAAAAAAACAATGAGAAGACCTGCAAGAGGAAGATCGAGAGGAACACATGTTGGGTAAGGAGACGTGGTTTTGCGAGGTATGGGAAATACTCGGTTTATGGATGATTGTGGTACGGACAGGCAACTATATTAAGGAGACTACTTGATGGGAATAGTGTTTTGATGAAGAGGAGGATAAAAGACCCTTAGCTAGTATATTTGCGTTTGTTTTCTTAATACCTGAAACGAACGACAGCACATCAATACATCGACTCGCTAAGCATACGTAAGATATAAATAAATTAATAATTTCAATTATATCGATCGGTGCGTGTTCCCTTGGCGTTTATTTTGAAACTTTTATGAGAGAGAGAGAGAGAGAGAGAGAGAGAAGAGAGAGAGAGAGAGAGAGAGAGAGAGAGAGAGAGGAGAGAGAGAGAGAGAGAGAGAGAGAGAGAGAGAGAGAGAGAGAGTGTGTGAGTCATACAAAAAGAAAGGTGAGGGTCTGAGAGTTTGATACACGTGATATCTCTACTGACTGATAGATAGTGCTTGACCTATTAAAGATAAGATGAACACCGGTCACCAACCCCTCCAGGAGAGAGAGAGAGAGAGAGAGAGAGAGAGAGAGAGAGAGAGAGAGAGAGAGAGAGAGAGAGAGAGAGAGAGAGAGAGAGAGAGAGAGAGAGAGAGAGAGAGAATGTAGCATTAACAAAGCTGCTTAAAAACCCCAAGAAATCAAGGAACTATTTCGAACATTATTCTAGCCACACTGCCACGTTGCATACCTATACGTTTAGTCACCCCCAAAAATATAAGATTCCCGTCACCAGGAAGAAATAAGCGTTACACATGCATACATTTTTCACTTTTCCTTCTTTCAATCATACACATAAGGTATTCTGATTATCACATTATATTACATATTACAAAATTCGTAATTAAGGAGAATGGCATCGAATCACCTCTGACAGCGACTTATGTACACACGTGCCCCATTTAAGGCCTCATTACCCTCTCAAACACTATCTCCTGACTTGTTATCACAGGCTGAGACAACGCGGAGACTGACTGCATGGCTGACAAGCCCTGCAAGGTTATAAGGAAGGCATGGGACACAATCATAAAGGATCGCCATACCCCTATGCATTACAGCGGGAAACTAAATGATTGCACATGACAGTCATACTCTTGACTTAACAGGTATCCAAGCTATATATTGTGTTCTATATTAATCTTTCCTTTACTGAGAGGAGGAGGAGGAGGAGGAGATGACGGGCATGCGGGTGTGCAGGGACATCAACTTTCCAACCACGTTCATAAAATCTAAGTTTGGTCACCTCGTGTGTAGCATTCTTATATATCAAATTACCATTATTGTTGACATATGAAGATTTAACTCAACAACAAACGAAAAATTACGATAAGAATCAAGTGAATATATGATGACGTAATTCTCAAACTTGAACAATAATCCACACACTCAAGACTCCACCTCCTCCACCCATCACCACCACTACCAGCATGTTAACCCACCACAGGGTTGACACAGAATTTCATTGAGGCAATTCGTCTGCTTCTCCCGTGTAAATACAAAAGGATTTACTGTAGCGTAACGGTAAAGTACAGTGGTTCCTAATCTTTACGCTAACCAAAATATAATATTCTCCGTGGTCCCAATCAAATGTAATCCTTAGGTTTGATTACTTGTAACAATAATCAATAATTTGTAATAGTAAATATAGTAGTAGTAGTAGTAGTAGTAGTAGTAGTAGTAGTAGTAGTAGTAGTAGTAGTAGGAGGAGGAGGAGGAGGAGGAGGAGTAGCAGTAGTAGCAACAGCAACAGTAGCAGCAGAAGTGACAGTAGTATTAATGAAGCCGAAAAAGAGAAGTGACTTGCTCACGATGACGATCAATTTACGAAGCTACGTTTAACTACGAATGCGATACACTGAGGTTCATCAATTTCAATTCATCTCCTCTACAGTCTTGCTCAGCGTGAAGTGGGCGAGAAAACGAAGATGCATATAATT
>JAPQNM010000006.1:14095569-14098069 GCA_029783475.1 Metacarcinus magister | reverse complement strand
AGGCATGCATACAAACATACATATACACTCCTGTCACTTAACCCCTAGGTCTCTAAAGGAGAAGAAAAGTGCACCCCACCCAAAACAGCGCAGCAGGTCAGTAATCCAAATGAGGCCAAGGGCAAGGATTGTATCCACAACAGGGTCCTAAGGTTTACCCCTGCCACTTCATATTTAATTTATGTCCCTCTCCCTCCCTGCACCTGATCTGATCCAAGAGTTACACGAGATGTGCGAGAACCTCCTCTACGGGTAGTCAAAGCTGCGTCATTTGCCATGCATTCACCACTGCTCTCCATTCACTTCTATCATGCACAATCAAATTTCCTTGCTCCACAGACATTCCTTATTCATTCAATGCTCTTTTCACACTGCATGCGAATGGAAACATAACCAAATATAATAGGCATGTATCAATCTTGGAATTTTCATGAAATCACAGTGCTATATTTTGCTCTTTTCCATAATATGTGATGTTAGCAAAATGACAAGGCAAAGAAATTTATCAGATACTGTACATCGTGCATTTTTTCCCCCTACACTGTTCAATCTCTTCGTATCGACAAAATCCAATCCAATTCTTGAGCATATCACAATGTACTCAAATGATAAAAAAAAAACTATCTCATCAGTAGTTAACACAATATCAAAGGACAGTACCACCATTAAAATCATGTGTAACTCTTCTTCTAACTTCAAGTAGACATGAATCCATAAAACATCAATCAGTCACTTAAAATGAACACCATATATCTTAGACAAACCTTCACCCTATCAAAGTCCTTAAACTACACCCCCATTATTCATACACCACATGCAAATCAAAACTGTACCACCCTCAAATCAGTCACTAAAACAAGCTTTGAGTAATAGAAAGAAACATTAAGCATTTACATCAATAGTTCAGACATACTACTTAATCAAAATGTTTGGTACCAATTACTGGTATAGTTATCTTTTAACACACCCACGCACTTCTATAAAAAATTACAACCACTTCAGTACTTAAACACATCCACACATTAATCACCAAATCAACTAAGGCAAGGTAAGGTAAGGTAAGCAATATACACAATATCATATACTTAAAAAAGATAAACACTACCAAAGCAATTTTGCTCAAGACACACCAAACACTAAAACAATAATATATCATCAGTCACATAACCAACCTCCCCACAGGCTCCACATGGCCCAGATATCTATTTCATATAGATGTAGAATATCTAATTTTACAGATAGACTAATGACAGCTTCCTCAGAGATCTCTAGGCCTTGCCAGCATGAAACTGACAAGAATTTACTTTGAGTAGAACTTGAACTAAAACAGTCTATGTGTTTTTGAGTATTCCAAATCAAAATATTAGATAATTTTCATGGAAATACTATACTGTCCTTACAACATCTATAAGGGTAGTGTAGCATGCAAGTTCCTGACACACACACACACACACACACATACACACACAAGGCACATCAGAATCTATTATATTTATGATGAATAAAACAATGCAAGTGGCACGCATATAACAACAATAGCAGCTTTTCCTCATTCTTTTTCCCCTTGGACAAAACAAATAAATTAACAAAACTTTAAACTTGTATCGAACAAATACACAAGTTTACGTCAACATACCATAATGAAACCATGAATCAGTATACATCACGTTGACACCAGCGAGTAACGTGTAATGTGACCCAGGCTGCAAGACAAGGGTGACGGTGTGACCTGACCACTGCAATGATGGGTCACGAGGTCAAACCCGTCCCCGAACCCCGCCCCCCACGTGCTGCCGGGTGTGTCCTGCCATGGTTTGCATTGTTTTATTCATCACAAAGACTAGAGGAGAGGCAATGATGCATATAAACTCCTCTTTACCTCCTCCAGCTGCAGGTGTAAGCGTCGTCTGCTTCTGTGTTGTCAAATATTGATATTTTGACGGGAAGTAAGGAATAGAAGAGTTTCTCCAAATTCTTATAGACTTTTGTCAATATTGTATCAGTTTTGACATCTTTTTTACATTATTTAATATAGATTACTATTTAATTTAAAATAGTATAACAATTTTTCCTATCCTTACTCCAAAACAAAAGAGGTTTTGAAAACTACAAATGCTTTTGATTACATGATTCGTCGTAGAAGAAAACGAAAATTAAGGGAACCTTAAATAAATGCAATAACATGTTGCTTATATTGTTTATTCGGTCCTTCAATTATTGCTAGCTTACATCAAGGTAATATCACATAAATTTGCAAGAACTCCTTAATCTACTAACTCAAATTAAACAATTAATTATTTAGTTTGATGCTACCAGTGTGTTCAGAAGGAATTCAACATCCATACTGTAGTTCAACTTCCAGAATGCAGTGCAGACAGATAACTAGATAGAGAAATGAGATCAGATGTTTTGCTGGAGGTATCTAGAATAGACAGGCATCTGATAGACATGAGTGAAGACAGTTGGAGGCAGGCTGTTGTCCTTATCTCGTCACCTTTTG
>JAPQNM010000006.1:14090569-14093069 GCA_029783475.1 Metacarcinus magister | reverse complement strand
GAGAGGGTGGAACACAGAAGGGTGAGGTGGAGGTAAGGTGGTGATGCAGAAAGGATGTGGGCGGGGAAAAATAAGTATATAAAAAATCTAGGGGATGAAAGAGGATATAAAAACTGAGGTGGCCAGAGTGTTTTATAAAGGATTACTAAGGAATATACACAGCAACAGACATATAGATCCCTATTTGGCTGTTTTATTTGAATAAACTACACTAATTGTTATTATTATAGAACAGATAGAACAGTACAAGGCTGCTGCCTACCCCCACTCACCAGCCGAAGCTGACCGGAAAAAAAGTAATACCACGTAGTAATTCGAGAAGATAGTGAACAAAATTTTATATCTATATCTACACATGAGAAGTCAAGATGGTGAAGTGGCAGGGGAGGAAAGATAAGGTGGTTTAGATAGATAAGGGACATATTATGGGTAAGAGAGAAACCATGGGAGAGAGGAGAGGAAAAGATGGTGGGATTAGGCAGAAAGAGGGACAACGTCGTACTAGGCATGGGAAACCGTAGCAGTAGCAGTAAATCCTTACTAAGAGTACCATATGTAGTGCTACACCTGTACTCCAGATGGCCAGTCCATCCATGCGAGAGTGAAGAAGAGAGTGGATGGCAGGGGAGAGGACATAATGAGGTCACGTCAAGACAGTGAACTTAAGGTAATGCTAATGATTGTTGTTGTGTTATTGGCCGGGCGAGTCCAGTGTATCCATGACAATTGGTGGCAAGCTACATGACAGCGTTAGCAATGGTTAGAGAGAGGGAGAGAGGGAGAGAAAGTGACACCACATTGATTTACATTACATACGTAGTTTGTCCTTACATTTTGATACATGTACATAAACGAATCCACACACCCAACATGTAGAATCAGTGTCTCATTGAAGAAAAAGAGCACATCACTCACCCAGAAGGCATGCTCAAGGGTAAGCAGAGGGTCGTGCTCCGCCAGGTGTGCTGCATCGGTGTTGAGCAGAAAGACGCATTCCCGTGCGAGACCAGAGAGAAACGCCTCCCTTAAACGATGATGCTCCTCCCCTCCTTCGTCACCTATAGAGAGTTCTTGGCTGTCCCCGTCTTCCTCGCCTTCTTCAGGAAGGAGTTCTCCACCCATCACTTCCAAGGCACCACTCAGGTCTTCTGTTTCAGTGTCTGCTGTTGATTTGCCTGAGAAGAAAGGGAAGTGTGGTGTTGATGATGAGGAAGATCATCACAGGGATAAAAGAGTAGCAAGTGACAGAAAGCCAGTAACAAAATTACTTTCTAAAGTTGTCTAGAGTATTTCATGGACATTTTTTTTAACAGTATGAGAGTACAGAGAAGTGAGGAAGAGAAGGAAGAAAAGAAGAGTCAAAGGTATAAATATTATTATTATTATTATTATTATTATTATTATTATTATTATTATTAGTAGTAGTAGTAGTAGTAGTAGTAGTAGTAGTAGTAGTACAGTTACCTGCAATATAAACTATCAAACAATTAATTTATTGATTTTTTTCTCAATTATTTCTGAATCATTGCTCTAGGGAGCGTGGAGGACTCACCTGCCTCGGCCCTGAGTATTCTAGTGGCAGCGGCGAGGGCTGAGGTGTGGCGGGGGTTGGGCGGAGGTTTGAGGTCCTCCAGGGGCTGCAGATCCGGTTCCACCCAATCCCTTGCCAACACCCCATGCTGAATGTCTCTCTCTACCTCCAACACCTAAAACACACACGCACACACACATACGGGATAATAAGTAAATATGTTACAACTCGAAAGAAAAAAGAAGCGAAAATACTTAGAAAGCAATCCATTGTTTGGCTTCATCGCAAAAGGTAGGTGTATACTTTTTTTTTAGCATACCTGACAATATATAGGAGGACCATGTACGTTCCATACCTGTGTGACGTGGGAGCGGAGGGTGCGGTAGTGCATGAGGGAGAGGGCGCGTGCCTGGCGGGTGAAAAGGGACGATATGTGTGCCAGCCTCCCGCGGTGCTGCTGGCTCACCTGACGCAGCCGAGCAGTTTCACGCACCGCCGCCTGCTCCCGCGCCGCCCTTGATGCATCAGCCACCTCAGCCTTTAGTGAAAGAAAGAGAGAGAGAGAGAGAGAGAGAGAGAGAGAGAGAGAGAGAGAGAGAGAGAGAGAGAGAGAGATAACAAAAAGAACAAAGATTACGATTCATAGATTAATATATAACGAGTTGGTAGTTCTTTTTAACGTTACTTCAACTATACACATAAAGTAAGTGAACTAGTAGTATAGAATTATTAACACTTTCTTCTTGTTTACGTAAATAGATGTTCGCTTTGTTTTTATCCTGGTTGGTTCACCTTTCTCCTATAAGTGTTGAGGACGGGCGTGAGGGAGTTGATGGACCGGCGTGCCTCACTGACTAGGGCAGTGGTCTCTCGGTACTGTTGCTGCAAAACCTGCTGACTGTACCGCAGCTGACTCTCTTCCACCTGCTGTGCCGCCTTCATCCGCATCACCTCCACCAGCACCTGACC